>CAMZMU010000046.1:63099894-63366672 GCA_947311845.1 Poa pratensis
TGCAGCCCAACCTGACCCCTTTCTTTGAGGCATGGCAGCCGTTTTTCTCCCGGTTCCACATTATCGTTGTCAAACACGGAGTTGGCAGCAGACTCCATATCCCTTAGGTTTTGATGTCAAGGTCTACACAAAGTCTGACATGAAGGGTTGCTTGGTGCCACGTCCATCGACTTCTTGGCCATTCGAGCCGCTACTTTGGGTACCTGTCTGGGATACCCTCGAAGACATATGGAACGGCCTGTGTGCCAAGGTGGTCTGTGACAGCCTAGGCTACGGGGTGAAGACTGGTCTGCCTTATGTGACGAGAAGTGATGCAGAGGCGGGTATGGCTTTGGAGAGCCTGAAAGACTGGGAAGGGGTTAAACTGATGGACGATGTCCTCCCCTTCTTCCAGTCAGTCAAGCTAACGAGGAACGCGGTCACTGTCGATGGCTGTGTCAAGGAGCTAGCTGGCATCGTCAGGGAGAAACTGGCGCCGAAGAATCCAGTCTTCGCCAAGGCTGCTGACGCCATGGAGGAATGGACCAAGCTCTGGAAATCTCATGGAGCTCAGTGTGCATAGAACTTGATTCTAGCCATCATCAGGGACACCTAATTTTTTTCGTTAAGACTTTAAATTTCCATATGCTCCATCATGAAGCTGAATAACAATGTTCCTGTGTGCCGGAATTTGTGATGTGGTGACCAGGTGAGTTCGGCTGTGTATGCTCATGAACCGTGTACCGAACAAAATATTTACATGGTTTACAGCACAAGTGTTCTGTTGCACCTCCTCTGTTTGTCCGGAGGCAATTCATCTATGTTTTTTTTTTCTCTCTGAAATATGTTTCTGAAACCAAGTGTTCGATACACACTGACAGATTCATGCTGTGTTTCTCAACCCATTCTTTGGTGAATGTGTTATATAATTTAGCTATTGCTGATATGGATTCTGCATGTATTTGTTTCATCATCGAGAATAGCACTGGTTTTGCCCACTGGTTCAGAAGCTGGTCAAGTAGGAGCAAAGATTATGGAGGTGGAATCCGACGCGTTCTAATATGTCACTTCATTCAGAAGCTTCTTGAGTACTGAATTCTGTCCGGGAGCACAGTGGATTATTGCAGCGTAATTCAGTAACTATTCATCAAGTAGAGCTGATTCAACAGCAAAATCTACATCCCTGGAAGGTTGCCAAAGGTATGCACCATCTGTATGTTGGTCCTGGAGCATAATATAGGGATGGAAAAGGTCACGCCTTCCCTATGCACCATCTGTATGTTCCGCCATTTATATACATAATATAATTTAGGATATTGATAACCCTGTTTTACCAGCTTGCGTACGATAACATAATTTGAACTTGTTGAACAAACACCCAACATGAGACAAGCAACAAATTATCACTAACAGGCTAGAACCAAATCAGGAACGATTAGGACATACTAATGACTTCATATTCAAGTGACGCCACATCTGAAACTTTCTGCTGGTAAACTAGCTCGGCGTCTCTGTCAGCAAGGTATGTTCACTGATTCTGATCGTCCCACCAGTCCAGGGCCAAAGTCTTTGGATCCGCGGAAAACCGGTCTGAATCATGTGGAAAAGAGAAAATGCCCCAAAAAATGTCAGGAAACCACCGAGGGCCTCTTTGGTTCAAAGGATTTTCAAAAGAAAATTGTAGGATTTCTTCCCAATGGAATATTTCCTATGGAATCCATTTGGTTCAAGAATTCTCCACAAAAATTATGGATTGGTTTCCTACACTACAATCCCATAGGAATTTTAGCAAGAGGTTGAACCTCATGAAAAATTTCCTATAAGTCTATGACTTGTACTCAACTCTTGTGAAAATTTCTGCGTTTTTCCTGTGCTGCAACCAAACAACTAGTGCTGGTTCCTGCATTTTTAGTTACTATAGAATTCCACATGTCATGACATTCCATTCCTATATTTTTCCTCCTGTGCTTTTCAATTCCTGTGAACCAAAGAGGGCCTGAATCTTTCTACGCTTCTGTTTAGGCTCGACTTGCACAGAAAGTTGCTGCAGCAACAAAACATTCCGTTCGACTATCCTGCCACGAAGCTTGTACTTCCTTTGAAAGTCACTCATCAGATTGTACAGCTCTTCTTTTTTCTCATCGATGGTGCAGAGCTAGAGAACAGGGATGATTGAGATTGCATTATTAGCCACTCGATAATGAGTATACTGCATCCACATAGTAGATCTTTTTTTCTTCCAGTATTGCAGAGAATTGCATCACGTAGTCTTGGATTAAGGCAAGACATAACGGACAAAAGGATAAGTTGTTCGGAAAATAAATCGATTGTAATTTCTAGCTGGCGGGAAAGAAGGCACCGTTTGTATTAGTTGTGGATCCTACTTCACTCCCAGTGTGATAAATATCCAAAAGGGGTCTTAAAATGTTCGTTTTTAACGTGTGTCAGGACACAATTATGTACCCCCCCCCCCCCCCCCCCCATGTGTTACCCAGAGGCAAACCTTAACCCGGCTATTCTCTCTCCTGATTCGGAAGTTGTGTCACATCGACGATGCTCGTGTCGGCTTCTCCAGCTCTTCTCGAGCCGCCAATTGTGCCTCTCCTCCTCCACCTCTTCCCGAGCTATCCATCGTGCTTCCTTCGCCTCTTTATGAGCGGGGAGATGCCGGTGCCGACGTGGAGGGATACGAGCCGATCAGCAAACGGCATGGGTCTCTCAAATCGGGCATCACCAAAAGAGAAGACACGTGGAAGAGCCTAGGACGACGACCTCGAACTTCCACACTCCAAGGTATGAACCCTTGTATTACGGGCTGCCGTGCCGACGAAAATGGCACAATGTTTTATATAGTTAGCACACCATTCTTACTATAGTTAACTTGCCACTGTATTTAATATAGTTAAAATGATGTTATTTTTTCTGTAGTTAACTTGTCAATGTTTTTACTATAGTGAAATTGTGACTGTTTTACTATAGTTAACATGACATTTTTTTACTATCGTTAACGTAACACTGATTTTAGTATAGTTAAATGCCACTTGTTAAGTTATGGACGAATTGCTACTGTTTTTACTATAGTTAACTTGTCATTGTTTTTAGCACAATTAACTTGCCACTTGTAACAGCCCGAAGTTTGAGAACCTGAAAACCTGTGTAAATTTTCCACTTTTGTGCTCATTGCATCATGGCATCCATGCACCAATGTTGTTGCTAGGGAATTGTTGCTAGGGAATTGTTGAGGTTTGACACATCTAAAAACAAAATGCCAAACTTTATCTAACCAATTTTCAAATCAATGAAGGCACTCAAATTTCAAAACACAAATTATTTTAGACATCTTATATTTGTCAAGGAAGTTCAAGAGTTCAAAATACTATTTTGGTCTTGCTCTAAAATTCCTAAAGGATTATAATTTGGGGAATTTAGAAAATGGCCATAATTGAAACCTATGAATAAAAGTGGTTCCAAACTTTTTATCTTGAGGCACCAATTTTGGTGGAGCTTCCTCTTGATGTGGGGAGGCAACACAATTTTTTTCCAGATTTTAATAAAGTGTTTTAGTGCCTCAATTAAAATCCCTAAAGCCACTGTTTTTAAAATTAAAACAGAAAAGGACTTATCCGTGAGGAAATCAAAACTTCCAGGGGGATCTTTGTAAAATCGTCATCTCCTCTCTCCTCCGCCTTTCCCGCGGCCACCATGCCGCCGTGCCGCGCCATGCCGCACCAGGGCCCCCTCTGCCCTCTCCCCTGCAAGGAAGGGAAGCAAGCCACGAGCCCCACCTGCTCCTCACCCCATCCCCCAGATTTTCTTCCCCGTTCCTCTCCTTTTCTTGCTTCCCACCGAGCCGCCATGGCCGCCGAGCTCCACCGCCGCCTAGCCGTTGACTGAAGCATCCCCGGCAAATCCAAGACAGCAGGAGGGTCCGCCGCGCCGTCTCCTTCCTCTCCACCGAAGGAATCGAGCCGGGCTGGCCGCAATCGCGAGCTCCATCCGCTGCTCCGCCGCGGCCGTCCGAGCACCGCCGGGAACGATACGTCGCCGTCGTCGCACCTCCTGGCCCCCCGAGCACCTCCACGCCATCTGGGTGAGCTTGTGACCTCCCCTGGCCCTCCGTTCCTCCCTCTCCCGCCGTAGTTCCCGACGCACCGCACGCCACCGTGCCATCCCCGCCGCTCGGATATTCCGGGTTCAGCACGACCGGATTTTCCGAGTAACACCAGTACGAGGATGCGTTAGGTCCTTAGCGATTTTTTTTCAACCTCCGGAAGCGATCGGATATTCCTAGCTGAATAAGAATCGGACAATCCGAAGTACTCCAGTGCTCGGTGTTTGTGGTCCTTAGCCAAAATTCGAGACGAGTGTGTCGATCGGATATTCCGGTGTAGGAAAATTCGGATTTTCCGAATTTGTCCAGTACCTCCAAACCTCGGATTTCTCCTCCACTCGGATATTCCGAGTCTAGTTCGACTCGGATATTCCGAAGCAATGCAGTACCCAAATATTTCCTGTTCACCTCTTTCTCTAATCTGTTAGTTAGTTTTAATCGTTGCTTTTATAATTATATAAAGGGACATAATTTAAAGAGGAGTTATAAATGTAATAACTTTTTATCGGTACATCAGAAAAATGTGTTCGATATACCAAAATGCTCACAAAATTATGGACTAACCAGAAACATCATTCCATGCATGTTTACATGAAATTATAGCACAGGAAAGCATTAAAACAAATATGGGACTTTCTTCTCTCTTGTCGATGTAATTATTTTTTGCACCCCATTTAAAATTGGCAGATTGTGTTATAATGATTTAAGTGCATTTAAAAGGTCATGCCATCATGTGTTTGCGCATTGCATTTGTTAAAGCATGTGTGGTGATTGATTGTTTTCTTCCGATGTTTTATGCTTCGGTAGATCAAGCAGCCGGGGTTACTCCACAATACCCCGAAGATCCGTACTACCAGCATCCTGAGCAAGGCAAGCGTAATCCCCCCTCTGAGCATGTCTTATCCTATTTTTCGCAAATATTTTCTCCACTATAATATTGCATGCGGTTCCAAATGTCAATTTGCTTGGATTAGAGTATCCTATAGTTGCATTAAGATTCCGATGCCAATTACCTGTTTCCCCTCCTATTATCCATGATTGTTTGTTGGCCTGAAATACTTAACTATGCTATGTCGTTGCTTAGCCATGCTTAGTTAAATTTAGCCGTCCGATGGATACTTCATGTTGGAAACAGGTTGTTGAAGTGTTCAGATGATGGTGGAGAATGTGTGGTGACAGGTAATAAGATGCTTAAAGGTGGGGATGAGAGGCCACTTGGTATGGTGGTGCTTTGTCTCACTCTCGCCGCCTAGGTGCGAGTTCTTTACCTCTTGAACCAAGAATGAGCGCGCTTCCATTCGGTGGGGTATATGGAGCCCTCGTCGACCGACTAACTTGTGGCGGACTAGCCGAGGGTCCTCTAGTTTGGCTTTCCATTGCGCGTGCGTTGAAGATGGTGGCCAAGACTGAGATGAGGATGGTGGTGTCAGGAAAATAAGTGGCCGCGGGACAGGGTGCTGGAGGTACCCTTGTCCACCGCCACTGATGATCGTGGGTTAGTCTCAAGCAAGGTAAAGGTTGTAACCGTTCCCACTCAGCCGGCTTTCCCCGGAAGAGAGCTACGTGTAGGCAATGAGCCGGCGGTACCGAAGGTAAACACAGTGCACCCCTGCAGGGTTAAATCTTTTCGAAAAGCCGTGTCCACGGTTACGGACGACTTGGGAAAGGACGATAAGATCATAGAATAACTTGAACGGAATGGTTAAAAACTGGGTACTAGGTACCACTCAAGAATGCAAGGTTGACTTCCTCGAGGGTGATTGGGGAGGTGCCTTTGTAGAACAGGTACTGTGGTGGATGATGAGAAAGGTGATCAAGAAAAGAGTTACTTCTTACCCCTTTCGAAAACTATTCTGATTAGTCGATGCCATTGAGTTATGTTTTCAGAAATAAAATCAGCTTTATGCAAAACAGCCATAAAACTTTGAAAGCCTCATCGAGCTAAAGCTCTATTATAATCTTGCGAGTTCGTCGAACTCAACGTCGTTTGTTTTGTTTCAGAGGAGGACTTCACCGACCTCGAAGGTGGGTTCTTTGTGGACGTCGACGAGTAGTCTGGGGTTCCCAGGTGGCAGCTTGGGACATCCCGGAACAGCTGGCGTTGGATGTTTATCTGTAGGCCTCTTAGGCCATATTTGGATCTTGTTGTTTAGAACAACCTAATTTGCTTCCGCTTGTTGTAATGTTGGGTCTGTGACCTCTGGTTGTAATTTGCTATCTTTCTCTATTATAAGAGTTGAACTATAATGCTTTGTGTCGTAGAGTCTGTGATGTGCCAGTTGTTCCACAAGTCTTGATCTCTCTATTATACATTGAGGGTTGTGCCTGTGTTAAGGCATCAATCGGGGTGTTGTGTTGCCGATGATCCATTCCGAGCAACGCCTGCCAAAGGTTTTGGCCGGGGATTGGTAAACCCGTAACCTCCGGTTGTATCGCTTAACGGTGACACACAGCATCACTGTATAACAGTCGGGTCGGGGCGCCACAAGTTGGTATCAGAGCAGTACTGCCTGTAGGAAACCCTTCTACTGGTCGACGTTGAGTCTAGTGTTTGTGAAAATATTTTTAACCTAAAAATGAGTTGTGAAAACCATCTTAGGATTCTTTTTACTCCTTATCTGGTTACCCTCTAATCTCGGAGCAATCTTACCTCGATTTGAGTTAAAGGTTTTACTTCTCATCTGTTACTTCAAAACTAGGAGTATCACGTGGGTGGGTTCTTCTTTAGGGTTATGTGTCACGTTGCTCCCGCTGCGTTGCAAACCAAAATCCTCAGTATCGTCGGGTTTTAACCCAAGGACTTGAACATAAGGTCCCGGATTGTGCCAACTAGAGTGTGTTGAATCATATGGTTCCTTAACCATTGCATCTCTCGCTAGTAGCACATGATGCTGATCTTTGACCCAAGTTCTATCTTGTTGATTCCTTGTTAATTGTTACACAATGTATTATCGTCCCTAGTCTGTGTACTTGAGTAGACGCTAATGCTATTGTTCGACCATTCGGAGAAAGATACTAACTGTGTCATTGTCAAATCTCCAGAATGGCTCGAGGAGGCCGTGGAGGCCGGGCGGTAACCACGCAATGATGAGGATGATCTGCCGCCACCACCCTCGATGGCTCAAGTCTTGATGGCCATTGAGGAGAACCGTGGGCGCAATGAGCGCTTGCTTGAGCAGTTGGTGCAGCAGAATGCACGGAGGAACGAGTGCAACACTCTCACGAGTTCCTGCGCTCGCAGCCACCCACTTTGCTGATGCTAAGGAGCCACTGGAAGCTGATGATTGGCTTCGTGCTTTGGAGCGCAAGTTCTCCGCGCTGCATGTCCCAGTGGCTGAGCAAGTCAACTTCGCCACCTACCTCTTGGTTGGTGCTGCTGGCTGTTGGTGGGAAAGCCATGTGGCTTTGTTTCCAGCCAACCATGTCTTCACTGGGCTGATTTCCGCACTGCCTTCCGTGCGGTACAGTACCCCCAGCCGATCATGGATTTGAAGAGGAGGGAGTTCCTGGATTTGCAACAGGGACGTATGGACCTCCGCACTTATGGTCGTGAGTTCAACCATCTCTCTCGTTACGCCCCAAGGGACGTGACCAATGATGCTGACAAGCAAGAGCTGTTCCGCAAGGGTCTTCGCCGCAGCTCCGCTATGAGTTGTTGCCCTTCAGGTTCCAGACCTACCAGGAGCTGTTCAACCAGGCTTTACTTCGAGCAAGGAAGAAAGGAACTTGAGGCTTCCAAGAGGCCCGCACACGGGGACCACCAGAGTTCCTCGGGTTCTGAGAGCAAGAAGCGCAGGGTGTTTTCCCTACAGCGCTGTGCCGCGTGCTCCATTCATGCCGAGAGCCCGGGATACAGGCCACCACCTCCGCGCCCCACTACTTCGACACTTGGGGTAGGCGAGGGAGTGGGTATCCTATGCTACCTGCTCCACCTGGACTCACTTGCTACACCTGTGGCCAGGCTGGCCACTACTCCAGGGAGTGCCCCCAGAAGGCACCTCTCGCGTTAACTCCTGCACGAGCCCCTGCCACACCAGCTGGCAAGGCTGGACCTATTGTGCGTGGTCGCCTGAACCACGTCTCTGCTGAAGAAGCTGAAGAGGACCCCGCTCTTATGGGTGAGCTACGAATCAACAACAATCTTGCTACAGTTTTGTTTGATTCTGGAGCATCGCATTCATTCATATCCATAGCTTTTGCAAAAGACCACAAAATACCGTTTGAGAAAATGAGCCGACCCTTGGTGATCGCCACTCCTGGCTCCAAATGGCAAACCGATGGGGTTACTCCTGAAGTCCAGATTACTATCGGTTACTACTCTTTTCCTTTCGCTTTGGTAGCTCTGAGGTCAAGTGGCATTGATGTCATACTGGGCATGAACTGGCTAGCCAAATACCGGGCTAATCTCGACTGTGCTGCCAAGACCGTCACCGTGACCAATTCTTCCGGCGACAGTGTGAAGTATTGGTCTGCACTATCAAGACCTCCGTCCTCCATCATACCCAACTCACCGAGATCCTCCTTTGCTTTATGGAAGGCGAACCCCTCCTGAAATCCAGGACATACACGTGGTGTGTGACTTCCCGGATGTGTTCCCGGAAGAATTGCCTGGCATGCCTCCTGACCGAAGTGTGGAGTTTGTCATAGATCTACTTCCCGGTACGCTCCGATTTCCAAGAAGCCCTACCGTATGCCGGTGGAAGAGTTGGCTCTGTTGAAAGAGCAAATTGATCAGTTAGCAAAGGATTTCATCCAGCCTAGCAGTTCACCTTGGGGTTGTCCGGTACTCTTTGTCAAGAAGAGGATTCTACCGTGCCTCGTCTAGTCTCTGACTATCGACCGTTGAATGCGGTGACAATCAAGAACAAGTATCCTATTCCTCGCATCAATGATCTGTTGGATCAGTTAGCTGGTGCAACGGTATTCTCCAAGATGGATCTGAGGTCAGGCTACCATCAGATAAAGATCAGAAAGGAGGATATTCCAAAGACGGCATTTGTTACTCGTTATGGCTCATATGAGTATACCGTCATGTCCTTTGGTCACCAATGCTCCAGCTACTTTCATGAGGCTCATGAACTCCATCTTCATGGATTATCTTGACAAGTTTGTCGTCATTTACATTGATGACATCCTGTTTATTCCAAAACCGATGAAGAGCATGCCGAACATCTTCGTTTGGTTCTGACACGACTTCGAGAACACCGCCTCTATGCCAAGTTCTCCAAGTGTGAGTTTGGTTGGATAATCTGTCTTCCTTGGTCATGTGATATCCGCTAATGGTGTGGCTGTCATTCCCGACAAGATTCAGTCCATTTTGGATTGGAAAACTCCAATGTCAGTCAAGGACATCGTAGCTTTCTCGGATTGGCGGGTTACTACCGCCGATTCATCGAAGGTTTCTCCAAGATAGCCAAGGCCCTGACTGACCTTCTCAAGAAGGATAAAAAGTTCGTATGGACGGCCGAAGCTGAAGAGAGCTTCAAAACACTGAAAGCCAAACTCACTCCGCTCCTGTGCTTGTCCTGCCGGACAAAAAGGATTTCGTCGTCTTCTGTGACGCCTCTCTGCAAGGCTTGGGCTGTGTACTAATGCAAGATGGCCATGTGGTGGCATATGCTTCTCGCCAATTAAGCCGCATGAGCACAACTACCCAACTCATGATCTAGCTTGCCGCGGTGGTCTATGCTTTGAAGCAATGGAGACCATACCTGTTTGGTAACCGTTGCGAGATCTTCTCGGATCACAAGAGTCTGAAGTACCTCTTCACCCAGCCGGATTTAAATCTCAGGCAAAGGCGTTGGTTGGAGTTAATCAAGGACTATGATGTGAGTCTGAACTATCAACCCGGCAAAGCAAACGTCGTGGCTGACGCGCTAAGTCGGAAGTCCTATTGCAACAATCTGATGATTGAAAGGCCCAACCTGCCCTTCATGAAGAGTTCTCCGTTTGAACTGGAAATTGTTCCTCTGGCTACCTTGCAAATCTGGAGATCAAAGCTACTCTTGTAGACCAGATTAAGGATGCTCAGAAGCTGGATGAGGGTATCCTGAATATCAAGAAGAACATTGCTAGGGAAGGCCAAATGTTTCTCGGAAGATGAATCCGGAGTTGTTTATTTTGGTGACCGCTTGGTAGTGCCAAAAACGAAATTTGAGGGATTCCTACAAGAAGCTCATGAATCACCTCTCTCTATTCATCCCGGTAGTACCAAAATGTACCAAGACCTTCGACCACAATTCTGGTGGACTCGGATGAAACGAGAAATTGCCAAGTATGTTGCTGAATGCGACACATGTCGACGGGTAAAGGCTGAACATCAAAGGCCTGCCGGCACTCTCCGCCCTATTGCAGTCCCCGAGTGGAAATGGGATGAAATTGGTATGGACTTCATCACCGGGTTTCCCAGATCTCAAAAGGGCAACAATGCAATCTGGGTAATCATTGATCGACTGTCCAAGGTTGCTCACTTCCTACCAGTCCGTGATGATATACGGGCAAGTCAACTTGCTGACTTATATTGGCTCGTATTGTTCCATTGCATGGGGTCCCTCTGAGGATCATATCGGACCGTGGAAGTATCTTTGTATCCAATTTGGCAGAGTTTCCAAACTGCTATGGGGTCCCGTCTCAACTTCAGTACCGCCTACCATCCCAAACTGATGGTCAGACCGAAAGAGTGAACCAAGTGTTGGAAGACATGCTTAGGGCATGTGTCTCTTTTGGCAAGGGTTGGGAAAAGTATCTCCCTTTCGCGGAGTTCTCCTACAACAATAGCTATCAAGCTAGTCTGGGCATGGCTCCATTCGAGGTTCTCTATGGAAGAAAATGCCGCTCCTCTAAATTGGTCCGAGACCGGAGAGAGAGCACTCTTTGGTCCGGATGTGATCAATGAAGCTGAGGAGAAGGTTCGAATCATAAGAGAGAATCTGAAGATTGCTCAGTCTAGGCAGAAGAGCTACTATGATAAGCACCATCAGGAAATTCACTATGAAATTGGTGATAAAGCTTATCTCCGCGTCTCTCCCCTTCGTGGCGTTCGCCGCTTCGGAATCAAAGGGAAATTGGCACCTCGCTATGTTGGCCCTTTCACCGTTCTGGCCAAGCGAGGAGATCTTTCTTATCAATTGGAGTTACCGGTCATCTTCCCAAATGTACATGATGTGTTTCATGTCTCCCAACTTCGCCGGTGTTTTAAGATCCTATCCATGGAGTCAATCATGAGGAGCTGGATCTCCAGGAAGATCTCACTTATCGCGAGCATCCTATCCGTGTCCTGGATGAAGCCGAAAGAAGACCCGTAACAAGACTACCAAGTTCCTCAAAGTTCAGTGGTCTCACCATTCCGAGGAAGAAGCAACTTGGGAAAGAGAGTCTAGTCTTCGTGAGGAGTATCCCGACTTCTTTCCGCAATCTTAGAATCTCGGGACGAGATTCCTGTAAGGGGGGTAGAATTGTAACAGCCCGAAGTTTGAGAACCTGAAAACCTGTGTAAATTTTCCACTTTTGTGCTCATTGCATCATGGCATCCATGCACCAATGTTGTTGCTAGGGAATTGTTGCTAGGGAATTGTTGAGGTTTGACACATCTAAAAACAAAATGCCAAACTTTATCTAACCAATTTCAAATCAATGAAGGCACTCAAATTTCAAAACACAAATTATTTTAGACATCTTATATTTGTCAAGGAAGTTCCAAGAGTTCAAAATACTATTTTGGTCTTGCTCTAAAATTCCTAAAGGATTATAATTTGGGGAATTTAGAAAATGGCCATAATTGAAACCTATGAATAAAAGTGCTTCCAAACTTTTTATCTTGAGGCACCAATTTTGGTGGAGCTTCCTCTTGATGTGGGGAGGCAACACAATTTTTTTCCAGATTTTAATAAAGTGTTTTAGTGCCTCAATTAAAATCCCTAAAGCCACTGTTTTTAAAATTAAAACAGAAAAGGACTTATCCGTGAGGAAATCAAAACTTCCAGGGGGATCTTTGTAAAATCGTCATCTCCTCTCTCCTCCCGCCTTTCCCGCGGCCACCATGCCGCCGTGCCGCGCCATGCCGCACCAGGGCCCCCTCTGCCCTCTCCCCTGCAAGGAAGGGAAGCAAGCCACGAGCCCCACCTGCTCCTCACCCCATCCCCCAGATTTTCTTCCCCGTTCCTCTCCTTTTCTTGCTTCCCACCGAGCCGCCATGGCCGCCGAGCTCCACCGCCACCTAGCCGTTGACTGAAGCATCCCCCGGCAAATCCAAGACAGCAGGAGGGTCCGCCGCGCCGTCTCCTTCCTCTCCACCGAAGGAATCGAGCCGGGATGGCCGCAATGCGAGCTCCATCCGCTGCTCCGCCGCGGCCGTCCGAGCACCGCCGGGAACGATATGTCGCCGTCATCACACCTCCGACCCCCCGAGCACCTCCACGCCATCTGGGTGAGCTTGTGACCTCCGCTGGCCTTCCGTTCCTCCCTCTCCCGCCGTAGTTCCCGACGCACCGCACGCCATCGTGCCATCCCCGCCGCTCGGATATTCCGGGTTCAGCACGACCGGATTTTCCGAGTAACACCAGTACGAGGATGCGTTAGGTCCTTAGCGATTTTTTTTCAACCTCCGAAGCGATCGGATATTCCTAGCTGAATAAGAATCGGACAATCCGAAGTACTCCAGTGCTCGGTGTTTGTGGTCCTTAGCCAAAATTCGAGACGAGTGTGTCGATCGGATATTCCGGTGTAGCAAAATTCGGATTTTCGAATTTGTCCAGTACCTCCAAACCTCGGATTTCTCCTCCACTCGGATATTCCGAATCTAGTTCGACTCGGATATTCCGAAGCAATGCAGTACCCAAATATTTCCTGTTCACCTCTTTCTCTAATCTGTTAGTTAGTTTTAATCGTTGCTTTTATAATTATATAAAGGGACATAATTTAAAGAGGAGTTATAAATGTAATAACTTTTTATCGGTACATCAGAAAAATGTGTTCGATATACCATGCATGTTTACATGAAATTATATTTTCCGCAAATATTTTCTCCACTATGGACTAACCAGAAACATCATTCCATGCATGTTTACATGAAATTATAGCACAGGAAAGCATTAAAACAAATATGGGACTTTCTTCTCTCTTGTCGATGTAATTATTTTTTGCACCCCATTTAAAATTGGCAGATTGTGTTATAATGATTTAAGTGCATTTAAAAGGTCATGCCATCATGTGTTTGCGCATTGCATTTGTTAAAGCATGTGTGGTGATTGATTGTTTTCTTCCGATATTTTATGCTTCGGTAGATCAAGCAGCCGGGGTTACTCCACAATACCCCGAAGATCCGTACTACCAGCATCCTGAGCAAGGCAAGCGTAATCCCCCTCTGAGCATGTCTTATCCTATTTTCCGCAAATATTTTCTCCACTATAATATTGCATGCGGTTCCAAATGTCAATTTGCTTGGATTAGAGTAGCTATAGTTGCATTAAGATTCCGATGCCAATTACCTATTTCCCCTCCTATTATCCTAGGATTGTATTGTTGGCCTGAAATACTTAACTATGCTATGTCGTTGCTTAGCCATGCTTAGTTAAATGCTTAGCCGTCCGATGGATACTTCATGTTGGAAACAGGTTGTTGAAGTGTTCAGATGATGGTGGAGAATGTGTGGTGACAGGTAATAAGATGCTTAAAGGTGGGGATGAGAGGCCACTTGGTATGGTGGTGCTTTGTCTCACTCTCGCCGCCTAGGTGCGAGTTCTTTACCTCTTGAACCAAGAATGAGCGCGCTTCCATTCGGTGGGGTATATGGAGCCCTCGTCGACCGACTAACTTGTGGCGGACTAGCCGAGGGTCCTCTAGTTTGGCTTTCCATTAGCGCGTGCGTTGAAGATGGTGGCCAAGACTGAGATGAGGATGGTGGTGTCAGGAAAATAAGTGGCCGCGGGACAGGGTGCTGGAGGTACCCCTTGTCCTACCGCCACTGATGATCGTGGGTTAGTCTCAAGCAAGGTAAAGGTTGTAACCGTTCCCACTCAGTCGGCTTTCCCCGGAAGAGAGCTACGTGTAGGCAATGAGCCGGGCGGTACCGAAGGTAAACACAGTGCACCCCTGCAGGGTTAAATCTTTTCGAAAAGCCGTGTCCACGGTTACGGACGACTTGGAAAAGGACGATAAGATCATAGAATAACTTGAACGGAATGGTTAAAAACTGGGTACTAGAGGTACCACTCAAGAATGCAAGGTTGACTTCCTCGAGGGTGATTCGGGGAGGTGCCTTTGTAGAACAGGTACAGTGGTGGATGATGAGAAAGGTGATCAAGAAAAGAGTTACTTCTTACCCCTTTCGAAAACTATTCTGATTAGTCGATGCCATTGAGTTATGTTTTCAGAAATAAAATCAGCTTTATGCGAAACAGCCATAAAACTTTGAAAGCCTCATCGAGCTAAAGCTCTATTTATAATCTTGCGAGTTCGTCGAACTCAACGTCGTTTGTTTTGTTTCAGAGGAGGACTTCACTGACCTCGAAGGTGGGTTCTTTGTGGACGTCGACGAGTAGTCTGGGGTTCCCAGGTGGCAGCTTGGGACATCCCAGAACAGCTGGCGTTGGATGTTTATCTGTAGGCCTCCTAGGCCATAATTTGGTTCTTGTTGTTTAGAACAACCTAATTTGCTTCCGCTTGTTGTAATGTTGGGTCCGTGACCTCTGGTTGTAATTTGCTATCTTTCTCTATTATAAAGTTGAACTATAATGCTTTGTGTCGTAGAGTCTGTGATGTGCCAGTTGTTCCACAAGTCTTGATCTCTCTATTATACATTGAGGGTTGTGCCTGTGTTAAGGCATCAATCGGGGTGTTGCGTTGCCGATGATCCATTCCGAGCAACGCCTGCCAAAGGTTTTGGCCGGGGATTGGTAAACCCATAACCTCCGGTTGTATCGCTTAACCGATGACACACAGCATCACTGTATAACAGTCGGGTCAGGGCGCCACACCACTTGTTTAAATTTTGGATGAAATGCTACTGTTTTTCAAATTCCCAGTGTTTTTACAATAATTAACATGACATTGTTCTTAGTATAGTAACTTGCCACTTGTTTACTTTTTTGGATGAAATGCCATTATTTTTACTATAGTTAACCTGTCACTGTTTTTAATACAGTTAACTTGACACTGTTTTTGGTATAATTAACTATCGGCTTGTTTAGTTTATGGATGAAATGCCACCATTTTTAACATTGATAACATGGCACAGGTTTTAGTATAGGTAACTTGCGACTATTTTTAATATAGTTAACATGACACGTCACATCATAAACAACCCATGCTCTAGAAGCCGAGTTTTTCGCTCTCATGTGCCATGTTATCAATGTTTGTACAAGAGTTTGCTGGCCGGTGTGGGTTGTCCTGGTGACGGCCACCACGACATTCAGGAGACGCAGTTTACCAGTGCAGGGTTAGTTGCCTGAGGTTGCAGATCCAGTGATTCTCCTTCGACCTCGTTGGATGGAGGAACCAGAGCTAGAACCAAGGAGTATGGGGATGGCCCCCGGTCAACACGACTTAGCGACAATGGCGTCACGGTTTGTGGTGGGCTTCTTTTCATCTCTCAAAGCCGTTCCGGCGATGATGCGACCTCAACTCAAGGGATGACGGTTTCTCGCGTCTTCCTCCGACGTCGTCTCAGCGGTGATGGTGGTCGGAAACAACAAGCCTTGGTTTTTCCCGTGCACAAGGATCCTAGGAATCTGATTGTATTTTTTTATTTCTTTGGGGTCTTTTGTGCGTTTGTACAGGGACAGATGTACTCTCTCGTGTCTTCAAGTCGTTTCTGCGTGTGTGGCTTGTACCCAAACCTTGGATAGATAATGAACACATTGTTAAACCTATAAAACATGATACTCTTCTTACTATAGTTAACTTGCAACTGTTTTTAGTATATTTGATGTTCCATTGCGAGAATGAAAACATACAAACCAATAAGGTAATAGGGTTTAGGTTAAATGGTCAAGGATTTGTTTATCTAGACTAAATCCATGGCCTCGATCCTAACCCTAAATCTTATTCTAAGTAGGATTATGTATTAGGCTATACATGTTGATGGCACATGCTCAAATTTTATGTAGTCGTATAACCTTCTCAAGCGCTAATTTTTTGTCTCAAAGTTCCCCTTTATTATCTTTCAGCATAAGACCACACTTTCATATACTGCAGCATAACTAGTTGAGAACTCTGGGGTCCCAAGCTAGCTCATGAGAGGCATATGCACGACATATTCTACGCATTAAGTTTAGTAGGCAAATAAAGAAATATAAAACGGGACAGCCAGTTAGTCCACCGCTTCGTTCCTATCCCCTGCTATAGGAGACAGGAGGCGAACTCTCAGGCGACCACCGCGCCCTGAGTTCCTCCGGCCAGATCCGCGTCTCCCTCCTCTCCGGACGGCTCTGCCGTCGACGGGAGTGGAGGAGACGTTGATCTGGCCGGGTGGATCTGTGTACAGTAGAGTAGGTTTTCCTAGTCTAGTTGTTTAGTTTCTGGTCGTCCGGCGCTGCGGTCTCCGACGGTGGCGGCGGCGGCGGCGGCGTGGAATAAAGATGCTCCCTTCCTCCTTCTGCTGGCTAGCTTGGCGGCGGCAGGTGGTGGTTTGGTGAGCTGGGCTTCCAATCGGGTTGGTCGCTCCGGCGGCGGCCACCGCGAGGTGGATTTTGTGCTTGGTCCTCGCCGGCGCGGCGACGCGTGCCCCGGCGTCGACGTGAGGACATGGAGCTTGTATAGGGGGGAGCCCGTTCTCGGCGCTGGTGCAGGGTTGGATGCTTGGAGGTGGTGGTTCCGGTGCGGCTGGGCTGTCCCCGGGACGGGCGGCGCTGGATTCGGTCAAGGGGGCGGCCTGGCCGTACGCGTTCATCGAGCTAGGTCTCGTCGCCGAGCGGCGAGCGGCTTCTGCGGCCTTCGTCAACGATGCTGGTCGTCTCTCTTCCGTGTTGCTGGCTTCTCTGCGTTCTTCTTCTCCGGCGGTCGTCGCGGCGTCGAGCGGCAGAGGCAAAGGTGGTTCAGCGGTGTTCCTAGCTGCTGTTGTGCTTGTGTCGTGTTTGGGTGCTCAGTGCTGCGTATGTATTTGCTTGTATTTCGTATTCTATGAATGTACGCAGTTCTTCCCGTCAAAAAAAAAAGAAATATAAAACGGTCCTGTTTTGGGCTGACTTATCTTCCCAAAATTCTTCATGCATTATGTAGGAACCAACTACGGTTATACATTGTACAAAAAGGGTTTGGCTGTCCATAAAATTATGGCAATGGCCAAAAATTCTTGCCTCCAAATCGTACTCGAAGAACAAGCTTTTGGGAGTGGCTTCTTGTAATCAGCCAATTTATAATCATTTGAAACTAATTTATTTAATTTAGCTTCTTTTGTGTTATGTTCTCCCATTTATTAAAATTGTATGCAGATCCTAGTGCTGATAGAGTAATTAGAACCTCAGCAACTTAAGTGTCTCACCGACGTCAACATGAACATGAAAATCGACGGTTCGTCATTTGTAACTTAGAAGAATTGCATTATCTTCATGATATGAATGTAATAAACTATGTTTTCTACAGGATATGAATGTAATGAATTGGACGTGTGTTTTGGCGTTGTGGATTGTAACTTTAAAATATTGTGTGAATGTTTTATGATCAAAATCTATGTGAACGGGATAACCCCCCCCCCCCCCCCCCCCCCCCCCCCCCGCGTTTCTATGCATCAAACATTAAAACGGACAAACATACAAATCCGTCACCGACGAGTTAATAACATCGGTAACAATGAAAAGAGAATCATCGTTGGCGTTTAGTACGCGTAAATACGCTGTTGCTGATGAGGCCTTCACATGAGTGATAAAGGTGGGAGACGTACCCATTCTCTATTGCTGAAGCGGATTTTTCTCCATGATCATAGTGTTGCCCTATACTAGTGTGTACTAGTGATAGTAGTATATTTTGGTATTTATGTTTGAATCATGGAAATACAACACATATTAGGAGATGCCATTTTATTCTATATAGACACCTAGAGAAGGAGCCCAACCCTTAGGTACGTTACATTTGTCGCCTGTTCAGTTCCATCTTGAGCCATCCTTCATTTGTAGAAGACATGATAACTTGGTATTGATGGCCTGACCATCCAACATTTTGACATCAAAGTTCCACACGACAGCAGCCACGATGATCTTCATCTGTATGATTGCAATGTCCTTGCCGAGGCACAACCTTGGTCCCGAGTTGAACACCGGAAACTTGTGAGAGGGCATGTATCGCAGATGGTGTCCATCTTCCGAGAGCCACCTCTCAGGTCTGTAATCCTGGCAGTCAGCCCCCCAGACAGCCTCCATTCTACCAATGGAGTAGATGGAAACAAGGACGATGTCCCGAGCACACACCTCATCCCCACTCGGCATCACATCAGTCGCGACCACAGACTTGCGCTCGATTGGGATCGGCGGGTACAACCTAAGTGTCTCCAGCAAGATGGCTTGCAAATAGACAAGAGCTTTGGCTTCTTTTGGCTCAATTATGGCCATGGTGGCACTAGCAACGGCTTCTTTGCGGGACATGATGGGTGCCAGCTCGTTACGTATGCACGACACAACGTGTGGGTTCTTGGTAGGGATGTAAATGGTCAACTAAACGGCGCCAGGTAATCCCATTTATTGGGGTCAATAGTTCAAAAAGTTTTCCGATTTGTGAAAAAATGAACTAGGCTGCACACATACGGGATTATGTGGCGCCATATACTGCGCCGTTTACATCCCTAGTTCTTGGCGAGGTTGTAGAAGACCCACGGCAATGTAGTTCCGATCGTGTCCCTCCCAGCGATCATGTAGGTGATGAGTGTTGCCTGCAGTAAATCATTGTTGTAGTTTGGGTCATTGATGTAGTTAGAGAGGACGTCCACATGTTCTTCACCAATAGTATGATCGTTAGTCCTTCTCTTTGTGATCATGTCTGCCGTGAAGCAGCGGAGCACCGCTTGCGCAGTGGCAAGCTTCCTCTCCGGACCGATGTGTAGGCGCCTCATCACCTTCCAGCAAAACGCCGGCACAATGTGCCGGATGAAGCCCCACCTCCATGACCGTGTCCATCGCGTTCGGACGTCCATTGCCGGCATATGGAGCGATAGCCGAGCAGGGTCCACGCCAAAGATGGTCGTGGCATACATGTCGAACACAAGCCTCATCATCAGGTCACTCATGTCAACAGGGGTAGAGGTTCTCGGCATGTGGGCCATGAATGGCATGAGGCCTTTCTCCACCTTGTCGCGACAACACTTGGTCATCACGCCAACCAACTGTGGGTTGCTCAACACACCCTGGTAATTCGCACGCTCCCGACGACACAACTCGCCGTCGACAGTGAACAGGGAGCCCCTCGTCACGTCAAAGATATCAGCGAACTCCTCACCCTTGGGATAGTTTGCATGGTTCGTGGTGAAGATGTGTTGGATATTCGTTGGATCGCAGGTTATGAAGATCCGTATGCTGGCTATGGCGATCTTTAGGCCGTGGCTAGAAGGTGCTAGGAGGTCAAAGGCGATGTAGTGATGCAACCTGTGAAGGTTGATGACCAGGGAAGGGAGTATGCCGACAAATGGCCAGTCGATCGGTAGCAATGGATTATTCTTTGACGATCTACTAGACATGATGTACAAAACTAGAACTACAAGTAGCACAATTATGGAGATGAGTAGCTCCGGCGAGAAAGAGAATGCCATGGTTACCACCTGGGAGTGTACTGGACAAGAAGATATTAGAGATGTGTGTGCTGCATGCATATGGACATGAAGAGAGATGCAAAGCCCATGCCAATTTATAGAAAAGTCTCGTTCTATGCTCGTTTGCCTCTTCTTGTTAATTATTATGAAATAATCAATGTGGCAGGTTTGGCGCTCAGAGGTTCTGTAGGGCCGGAAGGTTAATGTGCGGTCACAATTTTTGTAAAAGAATGGCGTTCACAATTGGTGCCAAACCCGGGAGAAACACAGTCGTGGCGTTTGAGAAGAAACGACTCGATAACGCTGGCTTAATTTTATTGATTGAATTTAAGCATGAAAACAACTTAGCTGTTTTATTCTCCTGATGTTGATTGTGCCGCGTGAGCTTGGAGAGCTTCGATGTCGGCCATGGAAGTCGGCACCCCGACTGAAGGCTCGAACCATCAGGGACAATTCCTCAGTTACGTCCACCCCGAGCCTCTGTGGCTCGGCTGTTGTAGCGGTGTAGCAGCGAGTTGGCCGCAACAATAAGTCGGCCGTGACGACTAGTAGACCGCGACGATGAGTAGCCCGTGACACGACAGCGGGTTAGCTGTAAAGACGAGTCGGCTGGGACGAATCTGTCGAAACGTTTTGGCTCATGTTGGCGGGTTTACTCCGACGTTGCTCTTCCCTGGTGTACGCGGAATTGGATGCACGTACAAATCTCGAAGTTGCCGATTGATGGATTTTTTTTTCTCTCTTTGCTGCTCTCCTAAGTAGCTCCAGCGATTGATACTTAGGCCGTCTGTAATTCAAAACGGTTTTGCCGTATCTCAATCGTTTCACATCATCATGTGGTATTAAGCAACATCAATATTTCAGTCTAACGTTTCTTTCTCACTTCTCAGCATTTATCTCTTGTGCCATCCGGTCGACAGCCCAAGGCACTAATTGGCCTAGCCATACTCGAGTACTCTGATTTAGGTGGATAATTGTTAATTTGTCTTGGATTTCATGACAAGAGCCGTATGCAAAATGAAAACCGGTTCCTCTCTCTTTCTTCACTAAATAGCCTTCCACGTTTCTTAGCGTTCCGGGCTACTCCAATTAATAATTATGTACCTAAATTCCCTCAAAAAAATAATTACGTACCTTAATCACAGTACTCCTTCCATTCCGGTCTCCTAACGAAAAAATTACGTACCTAAATCACAGTATAATTACCATCAGCTCCTTCCACCCTATCTGACAATCATCATGATTCATGCACACAACCAATTTGACATGGCAAATATTTACTAACTTATACAGTATAATTATATTGGCTAGTCTCCACTTGATTCAAGTTCGGTTTTGATGATGATTGGATGAAAAATTTACATGTAAAAATGCAACTAATTGACAAAACACACACACACGATTGCAGTGGATGTTAGGTAACACATCATGCGCACCCTGCTTAGTTTTCCACAGCAGTGAAACAAAGAAAAAGCGGGAAAGCCACGCAGCCAATATTCTAGCAAACGTTTTCCGTGCCGTACCGGGGCGGGCAGGGCGAGCCAAGATTTTGGCGTCGGTACGAACAACCACAAAATCAAGCAGGCAAGCCAAAAAAAATTGGCATGCATGATTAGTTTCGGTCTCTCCCAATAATTGTGGGAGGAAAACAAAGAATCACGGGAGAGGTGGTATGCATGCATGGTTTTTCCCATAGTTTGCGGGATTCAGGCGGACGAGAGAAATGAATTCGAGGATGGGCGAAATGCCAGCGGAACGGGGAACCTTTACTTTTTTTAGGTATAAATAAATAAAATAAAATATATATAGGAGAGATTAACCCGGGAACGCTAAGTGGAAGGCTATTTAATGGAGAAAGAGAGAGGAATCGGTTTTTATTTTGCATACGGCTCTTGTCATGAAATTCAAGAAAAAAAATAAGTATCTACCTAAATCAGAGTACTACTCGAGTATGGCTGGGCCAATTAGTTGCCTTGGGCTGTCGACGGGATGACACAAGGGAAATAAATGCTGAGAAGAGAGAAAGAAACGTCAGGCTGAAATACTCCATTGATGTTGCCCCTTAATTTCACATGATGATGTGGAAATGCTTGAGATACGTCAAAACCGGGAGCTACTTCAGGTGAAGAGCAATGTGAAAAAAAAAACTATCAATCGGCAACTTCGAGATTTTTTTTTGCGAAACACAATACAACACAGACGCTCACATATACGTGTACACACGCTACTATGAACGCACGCACACGGCACACCCTACCCCTATAAGCACCTCTGAAAGACTGAGACGGCGGTTGGGTCTTAAAATTGACGAAGTCACCACTGGCGTCTCGCTGTCGACGGGAACGTCTCCTCCCACTGAAAAATATTCCGACTAAATGAGAAACACTAATGTCAAATCTGGAATTTGAACTCTGATGGGCTAGGGGTACAACCACCCTCCTAACCATCCTACCACAGGCAGGTTCTCCAACTTCGAGATTTATACATGCATCCAATTCCTCGTACACTAGGGAAGAGCAATGTCGGAGTAAACCGGCCAACACGAACCAAAGCGTTTCGATTGATTCATCCCAGCCGACTCGCCTTTGCAGCCAACCCGCTGTTGCGTCACGGGCTACCCATGCCGCGGCCTACCAGTCATTATGCGACTTATTGTTGCGACCAACTCGCTGCCACACCGCTCCAACAGCCAAGCCACAGAGGCTCGGGGTGGACGTAACTGAGGAATTGTCCCTGCCGGTTCGAGCCTTCAGTCGGGGTGCCGACTTGCGTGGCCGACATCGAAACTCTCGAGGCTCACGCGTCGTAGTCAACGTCGGGAGAATAAAACAGCTAAGTAGTTTTCATGCTTAAATTTCACATTTTGGCGTCGGTACTCGGTACGGACAACCAAAAAATCAAGCAGGCAAGCAAAAAAAAAACAGCTGCTATGCGTACGACACTTTCTATATGATTCACGTATGATGCAGCCCATCGATCCATCCATAGCTAACACGAAATTACGTGATGCAGCCCATCGATCCATCCATAGCTAACACGAAATTACAGCATGGGCTGGATCACTCGTCGGACAGAGATCGGACACAAAACGTCGTATGCATAGGCATGCGTGATTAGTTTCGGTCTCCCAATAATTGTGGGAGAAAAACAAAGGATCACGGGAGAGGTGGTATTTCCTGGCGTGGTGCATGCATGGTCAGATTTTTCCCATAGTTTGCGGGATTCAGCCGGACGAGAGAAATGAATTAGAGGATGGACGAAATGCCAGCGGACTTACTTTTTTTAAGTAGGAGAGATTAGCCCGGAAACGCTAAGAAAAGTGGAAGGCTATTTAATGAAGAAAGAGAGAGGAATCGGTTTTTATTTTGCATACGGCTCTTGTCATGAAATTCAAGACAAAATTAATAATTATCTACTACCTAAATCAGAGTACTCGAGTATGGCTGGGCCAATTGCCTTGGGCTGTCGACGGGATGACACAAGAGAAATAAATGCTGAGAAGAGAGAAAGAAACGTCAGACTGAAATAGTAGTATTGATGTTGCCCCTTAATTTCACATGATGATGTGGAATGCTTGAGATACGTCAAAATCGTTTTGAATTGTCGAAGGCCTAAGAATCAATCGCTGGAGCTACTTCAGGTGAAGAGCGAAGAGAAAAAAAAATCCATCAATCGGCAACTTCGAGATTTGTACATGCATCCAAATATCCAATTCCTCGAACACCAGCGAAGAGCAACATCGGAGTAAACCGGCCAACGCAAACCAACCTGTGGTTGGATGGTTAGTAGGGTGGTTGTACCCTCAGTTCACCAGAGTTCAAACCCCAGGTTTGACATCTGTGTGTTGCATTTAGGCGGAATATTCTTTCAGTGGAGGCGACGTTTCCGTCGAAAGTGAGCCGCCCGTGGTGACTTCGTCAATCTCAAGACTCGATCCGCCGGCTCAGTATTTCGGAGGTGTCATAAGGGTAGGGTGCGTGTGTGCGTTCATAGGGATGAGTGTGTGCGCGTGTATATGAGCGTTTGCGTTTGTACTGTGTTTCTAAAAAAAAGAGTAAACCGGCCAACAGGAGCCAAAGCGTTTTGACAGATTCTTCCCAGAGCCGACTCGCCTTTGCAGCCAACCCGTTGTCGCGTCACGGGCTACTCATCGTCGCGGCCTACCAGTCGTCATGCCGACTTATTGTTGCGGCCAACTCGCTGCCACACCGCTCCAACAGCCGAGCCACAGAGGCTCGGGGTGGACGTAACTGAGGAATTATCCTTGCCGGTTCGAGCCTTCAGTCGGGTGCCCCCTTGCGTGGCCGACGTCGAAGCTCTCTAGGCTCACGCGGCGTAGTCAACGTCAGGAGAATAAAACAGCTAAGTCATTTTCATGCTTAAATTTCATATTTCTGTTTCAGTCAGTAAAATTAAGCCGGCGTCGTCGAGTCGATCTCAGGGGTTGTCGTTTCTTCTCAAACGCCACGACTGTGTTTCTCCAGGGTTTGGCTAGGCTAGAATCGATGCAGCCAACCAAATATGGTGAAGAAAATGGCTAGGAACTTGTATGAGGAAAAGAGACAATGTAGGGCCATGCCTTTGGGAGCAAAAAACACCCAGGCAACCAAACGCGCCTGTCGAACCTCTTTTTTTTTACTTGACCCGTTTGTTTTTTACTTACGGATGACACATGGGCTAATTTCCCTATTCTATGATGGACAAAGAAAAAAAAAAAGGAGAAGACAATCCTTTTTTTGGTAGAGATAGAGATAGATTGTCCAAGTGGTGTACCTGCGAGGCCGTAATGATTTTGTATCACAAATGCTGTAATGTTAGCAATCGTGACCGCCATATTTTTATTTTTTGACAACAATTGTGACCGCCCATTAACCTTCCGGCCCTACATAACCTGTGAGCGCCAAATCTGCCACATTGATTATTTCCCAATAATTAAAAGAAGAGGCAAACGAACATTGAACGAGATTTTCTATAAATTGGCATAGGTTTCCATCTCTCTTCAAGTCCATATGCATGCACCACACACCTTTCTAATCTCTTCATGTCCAGTACAATCCCAGGCTGTAACAATGGCATTCTCGTTCTCGCCGGAGCTACTCATCTCTATACTTGTGCTACTTGTAGTTATAGTTTTGTACATCAAGTCTAGTAGGTGGTCAAAGAATAATCCATTGCTGCCGATTGACTGGCCATTAGTCGGCATACTCCCTTCCCTGGTCATCAACCTTCACAGATTGCATCACTACATCGCCTTTGACCTCCTAGCACCTTCTAGCCACAGCCTAAAGGTTGCCATAGCCAGCATACGTATCTTCATAACCTGCGACCCAGTGAATATCCAACACATCTTCGCCTCGAACCATGCAAACTATCCCAAGGGTGAGGAGTACGCTGATATCTTTGACATGACGAGGGGCTCTCTGTTCAGCGTCGACGGCGAGTCATGCCGTCGGGAGCGCGCGAACTACCAGGGTGTGTTGAGCAACCCACGGTTGGTTGGTTTGATGACTAAGTGTTGTCGCGACAAGGTGGAGAAATGCCTCATGCCCTTCATGACCCACATGGCGAGAACATGTACTCATGTCGACATGAGTGATCTGATGATGAGGCTTGTGTTCGACCTGTATGCCACGACCATCTTTGGCGTCGACCCTGCTCGCCTATCACTCCATATGCCGCCAATGGACGTCGCGAACGCGATGGACACGGTCATGGAGGTGGGCTTCATCCGGCATATTGTGCCGGCGTCTTGCTGGAAGCTGATGAGGCGCCTAAACATTGGTCCGGAGAGGAAGCTTGCCACTGCGCAAGTGGTGCTCCGCTGCTTCATTGCAGACATGATCACGGAGAAGAGAACTAACAGCCATACTATTGGTCAAGAACCGGTGGACGTCCTCTCTAACTACATCAATGACCCGAACTACGACAATGATTTACTGCAGGCAACACTCATCACCTACATGATCGCTGGGAGGGACACGATCGGAACTACCTTGCCGTGGGTCTTCTACAACCTCGCCAAGAACCCACACGTTGTGTCGTGTATACGTAACGAGCTGGCGCCCATCATGTCCCGTAAAGCAGCTGTTGCTAGTGCCGCCACGACCATAATTGAGCCAGAGGAAGCCAAAGCTTTGGTCTATTTGCAAGCCACCTTGCTGGAGACACTTAGGCTATACCCGTCGATCCCTATCGTGCGTAGGTCTGTGGTCGCCACTGATGTGATGCCGAGTGGCGATAAGGTGTGTGCCCGGGACATCATCCTTGTTTCCATCTACTCCATTGGTAGAATGGAGGCTGTCTGGGGGGCTGACTTCCAGGAGTACAGACCAGAGAGGTGGCTCTCGGAGGATGGACACCATCTGCGATACATACCCTCTCACAAGTTTCCGGCGTTCCACTCAGGGCCAAGGTTGTGCCTTGGCAAGGACATCGCACTCATGCAGTTGAAGATCATCGTGGCTACTGTTGTGTGGAACTTTGATGTCAAAATGTTGGGTGGTCAGGCCATCCATACGAAGTTATCATGTCTTCTACAAATGAAGGATGGGCTCAAGATGGTGCTGAACAAGCGGGAAATGTAACGTATGTACGTACATATGTAAAGGTCGGCCGGGTTCTTTGAGCCTTCTCTTAGAAAACATGGTCGCCGGGGTTCGCAAGGGCATGTATAGAATAAAAAAAAGCATCACCTAATATGTGTTGTATTTCCATGATTCAAACATAAATACAAAGATATAGCTAAATCGGCCATGTCTAGCTTGCGGGCACCCACGCCCCACGGTCGATTCCGACCAGGTACCCACAGGTGGGAAAAAGTTGCTTTTGCCACAATTTGTCTCGTCGTCGGTGGTAGATAGGCACCATCTACCACGCATTTTGGGGTGGTTTTTATCGGTTCCATGGTCGATGCGCACCATCCGCCACGATTTTTCAAATTAATGGTCTATGCGTAGCCGGATGCTTGGTTGGCGTCGACAACTAGGGTCTACGCGAGTTATTCGTGGTAGAAGATTAGTTGCCGCTCGTGTTTTCGATTGCGCGTGCGACTTTGACTCGGATCCACACCCTCGCGGTCGAAGCAGGTAGTTCCACCATGTCAGTGATTCCGAATACTGGTGATTGATTCTTGCTGACTTTTTTTCCGTTGTTGCATTACTTGAAGTTTGCGGGGTGTAGGTCTAGCCGGTGGTTCCATCACAGTCTAGCCAGTGGTTCCACCATGTTAGTGAGTCCGAATGCAAGTGATCGATTTTTGATGATTTTTTTGAAGGTTGCGCGATGTTGGCATAGTAGGTGGCTCTACCACGTCAGTGTCTCTGAATATCCGTGATCGATTCTAGCCGACTTTTTTTGGTTGCTCCTGTTACTTGAAGGTTGCACGCTGCATCCGTGTTATGGTATAACTATTGGGTCACCATGTCATTGTCTCTATACGGGTAAACATGTGCAATGTTGAGATTACTTGTTACGCGTGATTGGGGACTAATTGACATATATTTTCGAACCCAATCGCTAATTTACCTATTAAAACTTGATTGAGGGTCTGCACCTTTGTCAGAAGGGTACCCTGTTACGATTCCAGAAGTGTAGACGAAGAAATTTCATATATTCGACCTCTACCTATGAATGCTCAAGCGTACAATTTTAACAACATTTTAAAGAATATCAAAGAAAATCTAAAAGACACGTGACCCTCCTTTATACTGATAGCGAAAGTCGAGTTCACAACTACTGGGATCAATCAAATAAAGTCCCACGAACGAAAAATAAAACTCCAGAAACATTACAAGTTTTTTTTAGAACATATAGACCATTTTTTTCCATGGGCAAGCGACAAAAGCATTCATACTATAGATACAGTCCCCACTAAACTGACGACCGGAACCATCTAGGATCCAAGGTAACACGTTGCACTAATACCAACAGTTCATAATAACCATATAATTACAATAAAATGAGACCAAAAAACTAGATGAATGTGAACTTGAAGACCAGGCCGTTGCAGTGGCCGCAGCGAGAGATGTCCACCTTGACCAGCTAGAGTCCATTCACAAGCTTGATAGCTCTAGCAAACAGTGCCCACCTAGAAATCACTGCCAAGTGCCAAGCGGCCATCCTTGGGATTTGGCATAACGTGCATTCACTGTGACACGTTTAGTGCGGATGACGAGGCCTATGGCCCATTTGACCGGTGTTGCTTTGGCGGTCGATCTCGGCAATTTCTTATTCAAAGCAAGAGATACCCAACAATAATAAGAACAATGCACCAAATCATGTGAAACTTTAGCATCACTCAATATATTAAGGCAGTACACTTTCGCGCGCTGAGAGCCCTCCGGCCACTGTTCATGGAACAGTAAGACTGTTCCATGAACAGTACGTACTATTGTACACTGTTTACAAGAACAATAGCGTTTCTTGTTTTGCGAACTTTTTTTTAGCTTTTTTTAAAAATATATATACACGAAATATATGCGCGCGGACGTCGACAAGTAGGTTCCACCCCCATCATCGCTTTCGAGTTTTTATCGACTCTAACTCCTCAATTTTTTGATCCAAATTCACACAATCATTTCACGAATCTTGTCAGATATCAAAAGTAGAGCAGTTATGCTCCCATATAGTCACAAACACAGTCAGATGGGCCATGGTGACCACACAGGTGTAGGTTTCTATGACCTGTACTGGTGCTGGTGCCGGAGCAGGAGCCGGTGTTGGTGCTGCTGCCAGTGCTGGCAGTGCGAGTGCCCGTGAGAGTCTCACAACATGGGTTGAAGGTAAACCTACAACAGTAGACATAGATCTATATATAAAAGCCCGAAAGATTCACCCCGCATCCCTCAGGCCACGTCGCCCGCTTTTCCCGGCCGTCCGATCCGGGCGATCCGACAGCCACGAAACGACCACGCCAGCCCCAAACGCACGCTACTGTTCACGCCTGATTTTCTACCAATCAGGACGCGACACGTCGCCCGGTCACCAGCCGGTGACCGGCAGCTGGTCACCCGCCTCGCACGATTTTTACGCGCCAAATTTTCAAAAAAATACTCCCAACTCGAGAAATTACCTCGCAGTCCAACTTTCCTCGCTGCGAGGGGCATGTTTGCAATTCAAGGAAATTGTCGGGACCTCCCTGCAAAAAAGCGCACCACATCTCCCCCTCCCTCCTTCTTCTCCCACGACGGACCGAGGTCGCCGCCGACGCGCGCCACCGCCACTCCGCACCTCCCCGATCAAATCGGAGCACGCAGCACGCTCCGCCGCCGCGTCCTCTCCATCCTCGCCGACAGCTACGTGTTGGGACGCCCGATCCAAGCCGGAATCGGCGCCGCCGTGGGCTCGCTCCCGCTGCCGTGTTCGGATGCCGCCGGCGATGATCCGACGACCAAAACGCAGCGGCGCCGCCGCTCCCGGCCACCCCGCGTCCACGCGCGTCTGACGCGCCCATGCGCGCGTCCCAGGTCGCTCGGACGCAACGCCGGCGTGGTCGACGCCGCCGTGGCAGGTCCGGCCACTGTTGACGTCACCACGACGTCACAGTGGGCCCGGCCTGTCAGTTTTAAAAAAACAGAAAATGGAAGTATTTCTACAAATACCCGCCGGAAAAATATGCAATATACATCAAAATACTCAGAAAAAATGATAACTACTTATAAAAAAAACAAACATGTTTGAATATTTTGAATCGGCGAATATTTAGAGAAAATCCAAATTGACTTCCTTTAATTATATGGATTTATATTTATTAATTTCCATAAAGTAGAAGTATTTCTAAAAATACCCATCCGAAAAATATGGAAAATACATCAAAATGCTCCGAAAATAAATGCTGATTATTTATGTCAAAAACAAATATGTTTGAATATTTTGAACTGGTGAATATTTGGAGAAAATCCTAATGCACTTCCTCCTTAGAACAATCCCTCAAAATGAAAATATTTCTATAAATACCCTCACAAAAATAAATGCTGACTGTTTGTGCCATATGATCAAATTTCAAATTTAAATATTTAAACTTCCAAATATCTTCCGAATCTGCTCATTTTACAAACGTGAAATTAACTCAAATCTAAAATATAAACAACTTTTCAATATGTCCATTTTCAAATTTGAATTTTTTTTCACCGCGGTATTTACAAATGTGACAACTATATCACCATTAACACAAAAATAAACGTTGACTATTTATGGCATATGATCAAATTCCAAATTTGAATACTTTAATATTTTTAATGCCTTCAAATCCGAGCATTTAAAAACCGTAAAAAAAATCACATATGAATAACTTCCCACTTTTAACAATTCTTGAATTTGAACAATTCTTAAATGTAAACTTTTTCTTTTTAATTTCTATACATTAAAATCTAAACAACTTTTCAATGTTTACATTTTCAAATTTGAATTTTTTTCACCACGGTATTTACAAATGTGACAACTATATCAACATTAACACAAAAATAAACGTTGACTATTTATGTCATATGATCAAATTTCAAATTTGAATACTTCGAAAATTTTAGTGCCTTTCAAATCTGAACATTTAAAAAACGTAAAAAATAATTTACATATGAATAAGTTTCCACTTTTAACAATTTTTCCAATTCAAACAATTTATAAATATCAACTTTTTTTGAATTTCGATACATTCAAATCTGAACAACTTTTGAACGTGGACAATTTCAAATTTGAATTTCATACACCACGGTGTTTGCAAATGTGACAAATATGTCAACATAAACACAAAAATAAACGCTGACTATTTATGGCATACGATCAAAATTCAAATTTTTTATATTTCAAAGTTTTGACTGCCTTTCAAATCTGAGCATTCAAAAAACGTAAACCAAATTCAAATATGAATAGCTTCCCAATTTTAACAATTTTGGAATTTGAACAAATTTTAAATACAAACTTTTTCCAAATTTCAGTACACTCAAATCTAAACAAATTTGAATGTGGACATTTCCAAATTTGAATTTTTTCCACCGCGTTATTTACAAGTATGACAAATATATCAACATGAGCACAAAATCTGAGCATTTAATAAACGTGAAAATAATTCAAATATGAATAGCCTCCCAATTTGACCATTTTTAAAATTTGAACAACTTTTCAACATAAACTTTTTTTGAATTTCAACAATTTTCAAATCTGAACAACTTTTGAATTTCATACATTTCCAAATTTAAATTTTTTACTCCGCGGTATTTTTTCTTCTAACCACACGGCCACGGCGTACGCCGCGCTAAGTTGCCTAGTAATGTATTACTAGCTACAAAATTATTTGCAAAACAATAACCAGAGGATTTTATGAACGCAAATGAAGTTACCTTCACGGTTTATAAAGCAGTCTTCATTTTTACACTCTCTTAAGTAAGTGGTTTATCTTGTCCCGTTTGTTAGTGGACTTGCCGTGATTGCAATGTCCTTGCCGAGGCACAACCTTGGTCCCGAGTTGAACGCCAGAAACTTGTTAGAGAGCATGTATCGAAGATGGTGTCCATCCTCCGAGAGCCACCTCTGTGGTATGTACTCCTGGTAGTCAGCCCGAGACAGCCTCCATTCTACCAATGGAGTAGATGGAAACGAGGACAATGTCCTGGGCACACACCTCATCGCCACTTGGCATCACATTAGTCGCGACCACAGACTTGCGCTCGATTGGGATAGTTTGCGTGGTTCGAGGTTAGGTTATAAAGAGATGCATGCTTCAGCCGTAAACTTCGTGTAGGCCGGCTGCTAAAGTAGCTGTAACTGAGATGTAGGAGTACACGGGAGAAGCGAAATTTCTGGCTTGAAAATGGTGTAAGGCCACAGCTGCGTTTTGACCGGTCCAACCTCAACAATCCATTTCACCGGCAAATAGCAAAAAGCTGAATGTAGTACACAGAGTCACAGACACGGTAACATGACTACATAAATTTTTGGCTGACAAGTTCGGCGGGTCTCGCGAAATAGAGATCCTGGAACTGCATCGTCGCATAATCAGCATCTATCTCAGTGTAGTTTACGTGAAGTTAGGACATTTAACTAGGTTCTGCGGCATTCCTCTCACTCCAGAACGAATCTCCAGTGCATGATCCGACGGCAATGAGGAGGGTGGTATGGCCAACGGGCGACCAAAAATCCGCTCTACGGTCTACGTGAACGGAGGGTGGTATAAACTATATGTTTTCTACATGATATGAATGTAATGAATTGGACGTGTGTTTTGGCGTTGTGGATTGTAACTTTAAAATACTGTGTGAATGTTTTATGATCAAAATCTATGTGAACGGGATAAACCCCCCGTTTCTATGCATCAAACATTAAAAACGGACAAACATACAAATCCGTCACCAACGAGTTAATAACATCGGTAACAATGAAAAGAGAATCATCGTTGGCGTTTAGTACGCGTAATACGCTGTTGCTGATGAGGCCTTCACATGAGTGATAAAGGTGAGAGACGTACCCATTCTCTATTGCTGAAGCGGATTTTTCTCCATGATCATAGTGTTGCCCTATACTAGTGTGTACTAGTGATAGTAGTATATTTTGGTATTTATGTTTGAATCATGGAAATACAACACACATTAGGAGATGACATTTTATTCTATATAGACACCTAGAGAAGGAGCTCGACCCTTAGGTATGTTACATTTGTCGCCTGTTCAGTTCCATCTTGAGCCCATCCTTCATTTGTAGAAGACATGATAACTTGGTATTGATGGCCTGACCATCCAACATTTTGACATCAAAGTTCCACACGACAGCAGCCACGATGATCTTCATCTGTATGATTGCAATGTCCTTGCCGAGGCACAACCTTGGTCCCGAGTTGAACACCGGAAACTTGTGAGAGGGCATGTATCGCAGATGGTGTCCATCTTCCGAGAGCCACCTCTCAGGTCTGTAATCCTGGCAGTCAGCCCCCCAGACAGCCTCCATTCTACCAATGGAGTAGATGGAAACAAGGACGATGTCCCGAGCACACACCTCATCCCCACTTGGCATCACATCAGTCGCGACCACAGACTTGCGCTCGATTGGGATCGGCGGGTACAACCTAAGTGTCTCCAGCAAGATGGCTTGCAAATAGACTAGAGCTTTGGCTTCCTTTGGCTCAATTATGGCCATGGCGGCACTAGCAACAGCTTCTTTGCGGGACATGATGGGTGCCAGCTCATTACGTATGCACGACACAACGTGTGGGTTCTTGGCGAGGTTGTAGAAGACCCACGGCAATGTAGTTCCGATCGTGTCCCTCCCAGCGATCATGTAGGTGATGAGTGTTGCCTGCAGTAAATCGTTGTTGTAGTTTGGGTCATTGATGTAGTTAGAGAGGACGTCCACATGTTCTTCACCAATAGTATGATCGTTAGTCCTTCTCTTTGTGATCATGTCTGCCGTGAAGCAGCGGAGCACCGCTTGCGCAGTGGCGAGCTTCCTCTCCGGACCGAGGTGTAGGCGCCTCATCACCTTCCAGCAAGACGCCGGCACAATGTGCCGGATGAAGCCCACCTCCATGACCGTGTCCATCGCGTTCGGGACGTCCATTGCCGGCATATGGAGCGATAGCCGAGCAGGGTCCACGCCAAAGATGGTCGTGGCATACATGTCGAACACAAGCCTCATCATCAGGTCACTCATGTCAACAGGGGTAGAGGTTCTCGCCATGTGGGCCATGAATGGCATGAGGCCTTTCTCCACCTTGTCGCGACAACACTTGGTCATCACGCCAACCAACTGTGGGTTGCTCAACACACCCTGGTAATTCGCACGCTCCCGACGACACAACTCGCCGTCGACAGTGAACAGGGAGCCCCTTGTCACGTCAAAGATATCAGCGAACTCCTCTCCCTTGGGATAGTTTGCATGGTTCGTGGTGAAGATGTGTTGGATATTCGTTGGATCGCAGGTTATGAAGATCCGTATGCTGGCTATGGCGATCTTTAGGCCGTGGCTAGAAGGTGCTAGGAGGTCAAAGGCGATGTAGTGATGCAACCTGTGAAGGTTGATGACCAGGGAAGGGAGTATGCCGACAAATGGCCAGTCAATCGGTAGCAATGGATTATTCTTTGACGACCTACTAGACATGATGTACAAAACTAGAACTACAAGTAGCACAAGTATGGAGATGAGTAGCTCCGGCGAGAAAGAGAATGCCATGGTTACCACCTGGGAGTGTACTGGACAAGAAGATATTAGAGATGTGTGTGCTGCATGCATATGGACATGAAGAGAGATGCAAAGCCCATGCCAATTTATAGAAAAGTCTCGTTCTATGCTCGTTTGCCTCTTCTTGTTAATTATTGTGAAATAATCAATGTGGCAGGTTTGGCGCTCAGAGGTTCTGTAGGGCCGGAAGGTTAATGTGCGGTCACAATTTTTGTAAAAGAATGGCGTTCACAATTGGTGCCAAACCCGGGAGAAACACAGTCGTGGCGTTTGAGAAGAAACGACTCGATAACGCTGGCTTAATTTTATTGATTGAATTTAAGCATGAAAACAACTTAGCTGTTTTATTCTCCTGATGTTGATTGCGCCGCGTGAGCTTGGAGAGCTTCGATGTCGGCCATGGAAGTCGGCACCCCGACTGAAGGCTCGAACCATCAGGGACAATTCCTCAGTTACGTCCACCCCGAGCCTCTGTGGCTCGGCTGTTGTAGCGGTGTAGCAGCGAGTTGGCCGCAACAATAAGTCGGCTGTGACGACTAGTAGACCGCGACGATGAGTAGCCCGTGACACGACAGCGGGTTAGCTGTAAAGACGAGTCGGCTGGGACGAATCTGTCGAAACGTTTTGGCTCATGTTGGCGGGTTTACTCCGACGTTGCTCTTCCCTGGTGTACGCGGAATTGGATGCACGTACAAATCTCGAAGTTACCTATTGATGGATTTTTTTTTCTCTCTTTGCTGCTCTCCTAAGTAGTTCCAGCGATTGATACTTAGGCCGTCTGTAATTCAAAACGGTTTTGCCGTATCTCAATCGTTTCCACATCATCATGTGGTATTAAGCAACATCAATATTTCAGTCTAACGTTTCTTTCTCACTTCTCAGCATTTATCTCTTGTGCCATCCGGTCGACAGCCCAAGGCACTAATTGGCCTAGCCATACTCGAGTACTCTGATTTAGGTGGATAATTGTTAATTTGTCTTGGATTTCATGACAAGAGCCGTATGCAAAATGAAAACCGGTTCCTCTCTCTTTCTTCACTAAATAGCCTTCCACGTTATGCTAATGCAAGCCTCTTAGCACGGTTTTATAGGCATTTTGCTTATGTGGCATGTTAGTTAATGAAGAGAGATGGTGATGTTGTATCTTAGCTAACATACAACCCTTGCACGTGGCCATAGGCAAAATAGTGTGCTTGTCCAATCATATGCATGCATGAGACCCAAATCATTAAATTAGAGACAACCTCTAAAAACAACCCATTGACACGGTTGTCTCTTAAAATTTTAATACTTCTATGCTAACGTGCTAAGAGACGATGCATTGGCACAGGCCTTAGCGTTCCGGGCTACTCCAATTAATAATTATGTACCTAAATTCCCTCAAAAAAATAATTACGTACCTAAATCACAGTACTCCTTCCATTCCGGTCTCCTAACGAAAATAATTACGTACCTAAATCACAGTATAATTACCATCAGCTCCTTCCACCCTATCTGACAATCATCATGATTCATGCACACAACCAATTTGACATGGCAAATATTTACTAACTTATACAGTATAATTATAATGGCTAGTCTCCACTTGATTCGAGTTCGGTTTTGATGATGATTGGATGAAAAATTTACATGTAAAAATGCAACTAATTGACAAAACACACACACACGATTGCAGTGGATGTTAGGTAACACATCATGCGCACCCTGCTTAGTTTTCCACAGCAGTGAAACAAAGAAAAAGCGGGAAAGCCACGCAGCCAATATTCTAGCAAACGTTTTCCGTGCCGTACCGGGGCGGGCAGGGCGAGCCAAGATTTTGGCGTCGGTACGAACAACCACAAAATCAAGCAGGCAAGCCAAAAAAAATTGGCATGCATGATTAGAGTCGGTCTCTCCCAATAATTGTGGGAGGAAAACAAAGAATCACGGGAGAGGTGGTATGCATGCATGGTTTTTCCCATAGTTTGCGGGATTCAGGCGGACGAGAGAAATGAATTAGAGGATGGGCGAAATGCCAGCGGAACGGGGAACCTTTACTTTTTTTAGGTATAAATAAATAAATAAAATAAAATATATATCGGAGAGATTAACCCGGGAACGCTAAGTGGAAGGCTATTTAATGGAGAAAGAGAGAGGAATCGGTTTTTATTTTGCATACGGCTCTTGTCATGAAATTCAAGAAAAAAAATAAGTATCTACCTAAATCAGAGTACTACTCGAGTATGGCTGGGCCAATTAGTTGCCTTGGGCTGTCGACGGGATGACACAAGGGAAATAAATGCTGAGAAGAGAGAAAGAAACGTCAGGCTGAAATACTCCATTGATGTTGCCCCTTAATTTCACATGATGATGTGGAAATGCTTGAGATACGTCAAAACCGGGAGCTACTTCAGGTGAAGAGCAATGTGAAAAAAAAAACTATCAATCAGCAACTTCGAGATTTTTTTTTGCGAAACACAATACAACACAGACGCTCACATATATGTGTACACACTCACTACTATGAACGCACGCACACGGCACACCCTACCCCTATAAGCACCTCCAAAAGACTGAGCCGGCGGTTGGGTCTTAAAATTGACGAAGTCACCACAGGCGTCTCGCTGTCGACGGGAACGTCTCCTCCCACTGAAAAATATTCCGACTAAATGAGAAACACTAATGTCAAATCTGGAATTTGAACTCTGATGGGCTAGGGGTACAACCACCCTCCTAACCATCCTACCACAGGCAGGTTCTCCAACTTCGAGATTTATACATGCATCCAATTCCTCGTACACTAGGGAAGAGCAATGTCGGAGTAAACCGGCCAACACGAACCAAAGCGTTTCGATTGATTCATCCCAGCCGACTCGCCTTTGCAGCCAACCCGCTGTTGCGTCACGGGCTACCCATTGCCGCGGCCTACCAGTCATTATGCCGACTTATTGTTGCGACCAACTCGCTGCCACACCGCTCCAACAGCCAAGCCACAGAGGCTCGGGGTGGACGTAACTGAGGAATTGTCCCTGCCGGTTCGAGCCTTCAGTCGGGGTGCCGACTTGCGTGGCCGACATCGAAACTCTCGAGGCTCACGCGTCGTAGTCAACGTCGGGAGAATAAAACAGCTAAGTAGTTTTCATGCTTAAATTTCACATTTTGGCGTCGGTACTCGGTACGGACAACCAAAAAATCAAGCAGGCAAGCAAAAAAAAAACAGCTGCTATGCGTACGACACTTTCTATATGATTCACGTATGATGCAGCCCATCGATCCATCCATAGCTAACACGAAATTACGTGATGCAGCCCATCGATCCATCCATAGCTAACACGAAATTACAGCATGGGCTGGATCACTCGTCGGACAGAGATCGGACACAAAACGTCGTATGCATAGGCATGCGTGATTAGTTTCGGTCTCCCAATAATTGTGGGAGAAAAACAAAGGATCACGGGAGAGGTGGTATTTCCTGGCGTGGTGCATGCATGGTCAGATTTTTCCCATAGTTTGCGGGATTCAGCCGGACGAGAGAAATGAATTAGAGGATGGACGAAATGCCAGCGGACTTACTTTTTTTAAGTAGGAGAGATTAGCCCGGAAACGCTAAGAAAAGTGGAAGGCTATTTAATGAAGAAAGAGAGAGGAATCGGTTTTTATTTTGCATACGGCTCTTGTCATGAAATTCAAGACAAAATTAATAATTATCTACTACCTAAATCAGAGTACTCGAGTATGGCTGGGCCAATTGCCTTGGGCTGTCGACGGGATGACACAAGAGAAATAAATGCTGAGAAGAGAGAAAGAAACGTCAGACTGAAATAGTAGTATTGATGTTGCCCCTTAATTTCACATGATGATGTGGAGATGCTTGAGATACGTCAAAATCGTTTTGAATTGTCGAAGGCCTAAGAATCAATCGCTGGAGCTACTTCAGGTGAAGAGCGAAGAGAAAAAAAAATCCATCAATCGGCAACTTCGAGATTTGTACATGCATCCAAATATCCAATTCCTCGAACACCAGCGAAGAGCAACATCGGAGTAAACCGGCCAACGCAAACCAACCTGTGGTTGGATGGTTAGTAGGGTGGTTGTACCCTCAGTTCACCAGAGTTCAAACCCCAGGTTTGACATCTGTGTGTTGCATTTAGGCGGAATATTCTTTCAGTGGGAGGCGACGTTTCCGTCGAAAGTGAGCCGCCCGTGGTGACTTCGTCAATCTCAAGACTCGATCCGCCGGCTCAGTATTTCGGAGGTGCTCATAAGGGTAGGTGCGTGTGTGCGTTCATAGGGATGAGTGTGTGCGCGTGTATATGAGCGTTTGCGTTTGTACTGTGTTTCTAAAAAAAAGAGTAAACCGGCCAACAGGAGCCAAAGCGTTTTGACAGATTCTTCCCAGAGCCGACTCGCCTTTGCAGCCAACCCGTTGTCGCGTCACGGGCTACTCATCGTCGCGGCCTACCAGTCGTCATGCCGACTTATTGTTGCGGCCAACTCGCTGCCACACCGCTCCAACAGCCGAGCCACAGAGGCTCGGGGTGGACGTAACTGAGGAATTATCCTTGCCGGTTCGAGCCTTCAGTCGGGTGCCGCCCTTGCGTGGCCGACGTCGAAGCTCTCTAGGCTCACGCGGCGTAGTCAACGTCAGGAGAATAAAACAGCTAAGTCATTTTCATGCTTAAATTTCATATTTCTGTTTCAGTCAGTAAAATTAAGCCGGCGTCGTCGAGTCGATCTCAGGGGTTGTCGTTTCTTCTCAAACGCCACGACTGTGTTTCTCCAGGGTTTGGCTAGGCTAGAATCGATGCAGCCAACCAAATATGGTGAAGAAAATGGCTAGGAACTTGTATGAGGAAAAGAGACAATGTAGGGCCATGCCTTTGGGAGCAAAAAACACCCAGGCAACCAAACGCGCCTGTCGAACCTCTTTTTTTTTACTTGACCCGTTTGTTTTTTACTTACGGATGACACATGGGCTAATTTCCCTATTCTATGATGGACAAAGAAAAAAAAAAGGAGAAGACAATCCTTTTTTTGGTAGAGATAGAGATAGATTGTCCAAGTGGTGTACCTGCGAGGCCGTAATGATTTTGTATCACAAATGCTGTAATGTTAGCAATCGTGACCGCCATATTTTTATTTTTTGACAACAATTGTGACCGCCCATTAACCTTCCGGCCCTACATAACCTGTGAGCGCCAAATCTGCCACATTGATTATTTCCCAATAATTAACAAGAAGAGGCAAACGAACATTGAACGAGATTTTCTATAAATTGGCATAGGTTTCCATCTCTCTTCAAGTCCATATGCATGCACCACACACCTTTCTAATCTCTTCATGTCCAGTACAATCCCAGGCTGTAACAATGGCATTCTCGTTCTCGCCGGAGCTACTCATCTCTATACTTGTGCTACTTGTAGTTATAGTTTTGTACATCAAGTCTAGTAGGTGGTCAAAGAATAATCCATTGCTGCCGATTGACTGGCCATTAGTCGGCATACTCCCTTCCCTGGTCATCAACCTTCACAGATTGCATCACTACATCGCCTTTGACCTCCTAGCACCTTCTAGCCACAGCCTAAAGGTTGCCATAGCCAGCATACGTATCTTCATAACCTGCGACCCAGTGAATATCCAACACATCTTCGCCTCGAACCATGCAAACTATCCCAAGGGTGAGGAGTACGCTGATATCTTTGACATGACGAGGGGCTCTCTGTTCAGCGTCGACGGCGAGTCATGCCGTCGGGAGCGCGCGAACTACCAGGGTGTGTTGAGCAACCCACGGTTGGTTGGTTTGATGACTAAGTGTTGTCGCGACAAGGTGGAGAAATGCCTCATGCCCTTCATGACCCACATGGCGAGAACATGTACTCATGTCGACATGAGTGATCTGATGATGAGGCTTGTGTTCGACCTGTATGCCACGACCATCTTTGGCGTCGACCCTGCTCGCCTATCACTCCATATGCCGCCAATGGACGTCGCGAACGCGATGGACACGGTCATGGAGGTGGGCTTCATCCGGCATATTGTGCCGGCGTCTTGCTGGAAGCTGATGAGGCGCCTAAACATTGGTCCGGAGAGGAAGCTTGCCACTGCGCAAGTGGTGCTCCGCTGCTTCATTGCAGACATGATCACGGAGAAGAGAACTAACAGCCATACTATTGGTCAAGAACCGGTGGACGTCCTCTCTAACTACATCAATGACCCGAACTACGACAATGATTTACTGCAGGCAACACTCATCACCTACATGATCGCTGGGAGGGACACGATCGGAACTACCTTGCCGTGGGTCTTCTACAACCTCGCCAAGAACCCACACGTTGTGTCGTGTATACGTAACGAGCTGGCGCCCATCATGTCCCGTAAAGCAGCTGTTGCTAGTGCCGCCACGACCATAATTGAGCCAGAGGAAGCCAAAGCTTTGGTCTATTTGCAAGCCACCTTGCTGGAGACACTTAGGCTATACCCGTCGATCCCTATCGTGCGTAGGTCTGTGGTCGCCACTGATGTGATGCCGAGTGGCGATAAGGTGTGTGCCCGGGACATCATCCTTGTTTCCATCTACTCCATTGGTAGAATGGAGGCTGTCTGGGGGGCTGACTTCCAGGAGTACAGACCAGAGAGGTGGCTCTCGGAGGATGGACACCATCTGCGATACATACCCTCTCACAAGTTTCCGGCGTTCCACTCAGGGCCAAGGTTGTGCCTTGGCAAGGACATCGCACTCATGCAGTTGAAGATCATCGTGGCTACTGTTGTGTGGAACTTTGATGTCAAAATGTTGGGTGGTCAGGCCATCCATACGAAGTTATCATGTCTTCTATAAATGAAGGATGGGCTCAAGATGGTGCTGAACAAGCGGGAAATGTAACGTATGTACGTACATATGTAAAGGTCGGCCGGGTTCTTTGAGCCTTCTCTTAGAAAACATGGTCGCCGGGGTTCGCAAGGGCATGTATAGAATAAAAAAAAGCATCACCTAATATGTGTTGTATTTCCATGATTCAAACATAAATACAAAGATATAGCTAAATCGGCCATGTCTAGCTTGCGGGCACCCGCGCCCCCACGGTCGATTCCGACCAGGTACCCACAGGTGGGAAAAAGTTGCTTTTGCCACAATTTGTCTCGTCGTCGGTGGTAGATAGGCACCATCTACCACGCATTTTGGGGTGGTTTTTATCGGTTCCATGGTCGATGCGCACCATCCGCCACGATTTTTCAAATTAATGGTCTATGCGTAGCCGGATGCTTGGTTGGTGTCGACAACTAGGGTCTACGCGAGTTATTCGTGGTAGAAGATTAGTTGCCGCTCGTGTTTTCGATTGCGCGTGCGACTTTGACTCGGATCCACACCCTCGCGGTCATTTGAAGCAGGTAGTTCCACCATGTCAGTGATTCCGAATACTGGTGATTGATTCTTGCTGACTTTTTTTCCGTTGTTGCATTACTTGAAGTTTGCGGGGTGTAGGTCTAGCCGGTGGTTCCATCAGTCTAGCCGGTGGTTCCACCATGTTAGTGAGTCCGAATGCAAGTGATCGATTTTTGATGATTTTTTTGAAGGTTGCGCGATGTTGGCATAGTAGGTGGCTCTACCACGTCAGTGTCTCCGAATATCCGTGATCGATTCTAGCCGACTTTTTTTGGTTGCTCCTGTTACTTGAAGGTTGCACGCTGCATCCGTGTTATGGTATAACTATTGGGTCACCATGTCATTGTCTCTATACGGGTAAACATGTGCAATGTTGAGATTACTTGTTACGCGTGATTGGGGACTAATTGACATATATTTTCGAACCCAATCGCTAATTTACCTATTAAAACTTGATTGAGGGTCTGCACCTTTGTCAGAAGGGTACCCTGTTACGATTCCAGAAGTGTAGACGAAGAAATTTCATATATTCGACCTCTACCTATGAATGCTCAAGCGTACAATTTTAACAACATTTTAAAGAATATCAAAGAAAATCTAAAAGACACATGACCCTCCTTTATACTGATAGCGAAAGTCGAGTTCACAACTACTGGGATCAATCAAATAAAGTCCCACGAACGAAAAATAAAACTCCAGAAACATTACAAGTTTTTTTTAGAACATATAGACCATTTTTTTCCATGGGCAAGCGACAAAAGCATTCATACTATAGATACAGTCCCCACTAAACTGACGACCGGAACCATCTAGGATCCAAGGTAACACGTTGCACTAATACCAACAGTTCATAATAACCATATAATTACAATAAAATGAGACCAAAAAACTAGATGAATGTGAACTTGAAGACCAGGCCGTTGCAGTGGCCGCAGCGAGAGATGTCCACCTTGACCAGCTAGAGTCCATTCACAAGCTTGATAGCTCTAGCAAACAGTGCCCACCTAGAAATCACTGCCAAGTGCCAAGCGGCCATCCTTGGGATTTGGCATAACGTGCATTCACTGTGACACGTTTAGTGCGGATGACGAGGCCTATCTTTGGCGGTCGATCTCGGCAATTTCTTATTCAAAGCAAGAGATACCCAACAATAATAAGAACAATGCACCAAATCATGTGAAACTTTAGCATCACTCAATATATTAAGGCAGTACACTTTCGCGCGCTGAGAGCCCTCCGGCCACTGTTCATGGAACAGTAAGACTGTTCCATGAACAGTACATACTATTGTACACTGTTTACATGAACAATAGCGTTTCTTGTTTTGCGAACTTTTTTTTAGCTTTTTTTTTAAAATATATATACACGAAATATATGCGCGCGGACGTCGACAAGTAGGTTCCACCCCCGTCATCGCTTTCGAGTTTTTATCGACTCTAACTCCTCAATTTTTTGATCCAAATTCACACAATCATTTCACGAATCTTGTCAGATATCAAAAGTAGAGCAGTTATGCTCCCATATAGTCACAAACACAGTCAGATGGGCCATGGTGACCACACAGGTGTAGGTTTCTATGACCTGTACTGGTGCTGGTGCCGGAGCAGGAGCCGGTGTTGGTGCTGCTGCCAGTGCTGGCAGTGCGAGTGCCCGTGAGAGTCTCACAACATGGGTTGAAGGTAAACCTACAACAGTAGACATAGATCTATATATAAAAGCCCGAAAGATTCACCCCGCATCCCTCAGGCCACGTCGCCCGCTTTTCCCGGCCGTCCGATCCGGGCGATCCGACAGCCACGAAACGACCACGCCAGCCCCAAACGCACGCTACTGTTCACGCCTGATTTTCTACCAATCAGGACGCGACACGTCGCCCGGTCACCAGCCGGTCACCCGCCTCGCACGATTTTTTACGCGCCAAATTTTCAAAAAAATACTCCCAACTCGAGAAATTACCTCGCAGTCCAACTTTCCTCGCTGCGAGGGGCATGTTTGCAATTCAAGGAAATTGTCGGGACCTCCCTGCAAAAAAGCGCACCACATCTCCCCCTCCCTCCTTCTTCTCCCACGACGGACCGAGGTCGCCGCCGACGCGCGCCACCGCCACTCCGCACCTCCCCGATCAAATCGGAGCACGCAGCACGCTCCGCCGCCGCGTCCTCTCCATCCTCGCCGACAGCTACGTGTTGGGACGCCCGATCCAAGCCGGAATCGGCGCCGCCGTGGGCTCGCTCCCGCTGCCGTGTTCGGATGCCGCCGGCGATGATCCGACGACCAAAACGCAGCGGCGCCGCCGCTCCCGGCCACCCCGCGTCCACGCGCGTCTGACGCGCCCATGCGCGCGTCCCAGGTCGCTCGGACGCAACGCCGGCGTGGTCGACGCCGCCGTGGCAGGTCCGGCCACTGTTGACGTCACCACGACGTCACAGTGGGCCCGGCCTGTCAGTTTTAAAAAAACAGAAAATGGAAGTATTTCTACAAATACCCGCCGGAAAAATATGCAATATACATCAAAATACTCAGAAAAAATGATAACTACTTATAGAAAAAAACAAACATGTTTGAATATTTTGAATCGGCGAATATTTAGAGAAAATCCAAATTGACTTCCTTTAATTATATGGATTTATATTTATTAATTTCCATAAAGTAGAAGTATTTCTAAAAATACCCATCCGAAAAATATGGAAAATACATCAAAATGCTCCGAATAATAAATGCTGATTATTTATGTCAAAAACAAATATGTTTGAATATTTTGAACTGGTGAATATTTGGAGAAAATCCTAATGCACTTCCTCCTTAGAACAATCCCTCAAAATGAAAATATTTCTATAAATACCCTCACAAAAATAAATGCTGACTGTTTGTGCCATATGATCAAATTTCAAATTTAAATATTTTAAACTTCCAAATATCTTCCGAATCTGCTCATTTTACAAACGTGAAATTAACTCAAATCTAAAATATAAACAACTTTTCAATATGTCCATTTTCAAATTTGAATTTTTTTTCACCGCGGTATTTACAAATGTGACAACTATATCACCATTAACACAAAAATAAACGTTGACTATTTATGGCATATGATCAAATTCCAAATTTGAATACTTTAATATTTTTAATGCCTTCAAATCCGAGCATTTAAAAACCGTAAAAAAAATCACATATGAATAACTTCCCACTTTTAACAATTCTTGAATTTGAACAATTCTTAAATGTAAACTTTTTCTTTTTAATTTCTATACATTAAAATCTAAACAACTTTTCAATGTTTACATTTTCAAATTTGAATTTTTTTCACCACGGTATTTACAAATGTGACAACTATATCAACATTAACACAAAAATAAACGTTGACTATTTATGTCATATGATCAAATTTCAAATTTGAATACTTCGAAAATTTTAGTGCCTTTCAAATCTGAACATTTAAAAAACGTAAAAAATAATTTACATATGAATAAGTTTCCACTTTTAACAATTTTTCCAATTCAAACAATTTATAAATATCAACTTTTTTTGAATTTCGATACATTCAAATCTGAACAACTTTTGAACGTGGACAATTTCAAATTTGAATTTCATACACCACGGTGTTTGCAAATGTGACAAATATGTCAACATAAACACAAAAATAAACGCTGACTATTTATGGCATACGATCAAAATTCAAATTTTTTATATTTCAAAGTTTTGACTGCCTTTCAAATCTGAGCATTCAAAAAACGTAAACCAAATTCAAATATGAATAGCTTCCCAATTTTAACAATTTTGGAATTTGAACAAATTTTAAATACAAACTTTTTCCAAATTTCAGTACACTCAAATCTAAACAAATTTGAATGTGGACATTTCCAAATTTGAATTTTTTCCACCGCGTTATTTACAAGTATGACAAATATATCAACATGAGCACAAAATCTGAGCATTTAATAAACGTGAAAATAATTCAAATATGAATAGCCTCCCAATTTGACCATTTTTAAAATTTGAACAACTTTTCAACATAAACTTTTTTTGAATTTCAACAATTTTCAAATCTGAACAACTTTTGAATTTCATACATTTCCAAATTTAAATTTTTTACTCCGCGGTATTTTTTCTTCTAACCACACGGCCACGGCGTACGCCGCGCTAAGTTGCCTAGTAATGTATTACTAGCTACAAAATTATTTGCAAAACAATAACCAGAGGATTTTATGAACGCAAATGAAGTTACCTTCACGGTTTATAAAGCAGTCTTCATTTTTACACTCTCTTAAGTAAGTGGTTTATCTTGTCCCGTTTGTTAGTGGACTTGCCGTGATTGCAATGTCCTTGCCGAGGCACAACCTTGGTCCCGAGTTGAACGCCAGAAACTTGTTAGAGAGCATGTATCGAAGATGGTGTCCATCCTCCGAGAGCCACCTCTGTGGTATGTACTCCTGGTAGTCAGCCCGAGACAGCCTCCATTCTACCAATGGAGTAGATGGAAACGAGGACAATGTCCTGGGCACACACCTCATCGCCACTTGGCATCACATTAGTCGCGACCACAGACTTGCGCTCGATTGGGATAGTTTGCGTGGTTCGAGGTTAGGTTATAAAGAGATGCATGCTTCAGCCGTAAACTTCGTGTAGGCCGGCTGCTAAAGTAGCTGTAACTGAGATGTAGGAGTACACGGGAGAAGCGAAATTTCTGGCTTGAAAATGGTGTAAGGCCACAGCTGCGTTTTGACCGGTCCAACCTCAACAATCCATTTCACCGGCAAATAGCAAAAAGCTGAATGTAGTACACAGAGTCACAGACACGGTAACATGACTACATAAATTTTTGGCTGACAAGTTCGGCGGGTCTCGCGAAATAGAGATCCTGGAACTGCATCGTCGCATAATCAGCATCTATCTCAGTGTAGTTTACGTGAAGTTAGGACATTTAACTAGGTTCTGCGGCATTCCTCTCACTCCAGAACGAATCTCCAGTGCATGATCCGACGGCAATGAGGAGGGTGGTATGGCCAACGGGCGACCAAAAATCCGCTCTACGGTCTACGTGAACGGAGGGTGGTATAAACTATATGTTTTCTACATGATATGAATGTAATGAATTGGACGTGTGTTTTGGCGTTGTGGATTGTAACTTTAAAATACTGTGTGAATGTTTTATGATCAAAATCTATGTGAACGGGATAAACCCCCCGTTTCTATGCATCAAACATTAAAAACGGACAAACATACAAATCCGTCACCAACGAGTTAATAACATCGGTAACAATGAAAAGAGAATCATCGTTGGCGTTTAGTACGCGTAATACGCTGTTGCTGATGAGGCCTTCACATGAGTGATAAAGGTGAGAGACGTACCCATTCTCTATTGCTGAAGCGGATTTTTCTCCATGATCATAGTGTTGCCCTATACTAGTGTGTACTAGTGATAGTAGTATATTTTGGTATTTATGTTTGAATCATGGAAATACAACACACATTAGGAGATGACATTTTATTCTATATAGACACCTAGAGAAGGAGCTCGACCCTTAGGTATGTTACATTTGTCGCCTGTTCAGTTCCATCTTGAGCCCATCCTTCATTTGTAGAAGACATGATAACTTGGTATTGATGGCCTGACCATCCAACATTTTGACATCAAAGTTCCACACGACAGCAGCCACGATGATCTTCATCTGTATGATTGCAATGTCCTTGCCGAGGCACAACCTTGGTCCCGAGTTGAACACCGGAAACTTGTGAGAGGGCATGTATCGCAGATGGTGTCCATCTTCCGAGAGCCACCTCTCAGGTCTGTAATCCTGGCAGTCAGCCCCCCAGACAGCCTCCATTCTACCAATGGAGTAGATGGAAACAAGGACGATGTCCCGAGCACACACCTCATCCCCACTTGGCATCACATCAGTCGCGACCACAGACTTGCGCTCGATTGGGATCGGCGGGTACAACCTAAGTGTCTCCAGCAAGATGGCTTGCAAATAGACTAGAGCTTTGGCTTCCTTTGGCTCAATTATGGCCATGGCGGCACTAGCAACAGCTTCTTTGCGGGACATGATGGGTGCCAGCTCATTACGTATGCACGACACAACGTGTGGGTTCTTGGCGAGGTTGTAGAAGACCCACGGCAATGTAGTTCCGATCGTGTCCCTCCCAGCGATCATGTAGGTGATGAGTGTTGCCTGCAGTAAATCGTTGTTGTAGTTTGGGTCATTGATGTAGTTAGAGAGGACGTCCACATGTTCTTCACCAATAGTATGATCGTTAGTCCTTCTCTTTGTGATCATGTCTGCCGTGAAGCAGCGGAGCACCGCTTGCGCAGTGGCGAGCTTCCTCTCCGGACCGAGGTGTAGGCGCCTCATCACCTTCCAGCAAGACGCCGGCACAATGTGCCGGATGAAGCCCACCTCCATGACCGTGTCCATCGCGTTCGGGACGTCCATTGCCGGCATATGGAGCGATAGCCGAGCAGGGTCCACGCCAAAGATGGTCGTGGCATACATGTCGAACACAAGCCTCATCATCAGGTCACTCATGTCAACAGGGGTAGAGGTTCTCGCCATGTGGGCCATGAATGGCATGAGGCCTTTCTCCACCTTGTCGCGACAACACTTGGTCATCACGCCAACCAACTGTGGGTTGCTCAACACACCCTGGTAATTCGCACGCTCCCGACGACACAACTCGCCGTCGACAGTGAACAGGGAGCCCCTTGTCACGTCAAAGATATCAGCGAACTCCTCTCCCTTGGGATAGTTTGCATGGTTCGTGGTGAAGATGTGTTGGATATTCGTTGGATCGCAGGTTATGAAGATCCGTATGCTGGCTATGGCGATCTTTAGGCCGTGGCTAGAAGGTGCTAGGAGGTCAAAGGCGATGTAGTGATGCAACCTGTGAAGGTTGATGACCAGGGAAGGGAGTATGCCGACAAATGGCCAGTCAATCGGTAGCAATGGATTATTCTTTGACGACCTACTAGACATGATGTACAAAACTAGAACTACAAGTAGCACAAGTATGGAGATGAGTAGCTCCGGCGAGAAAGAGAATGCCATGGTTACCACCTGGGAGTGTACTGGACAAGAAGATATTAGAGATGTGTGTGCTGCATGCATATGGACATGAAGAGAGATGCAAAGCCCATGCCAATTTATAGAAAAGTCTCGTTCTATGCTCGTTTGCCTCTTCTTGTTAATTATTGTGAAATAATCAATGTGGCAGGTTTGGCGCTCAGAGGTTCTGTAGGGCCGGAAGGTTAATGTGCGGTCACAATTTTTGTAAAAGAATGGCGTTCACAATTGGTGCCAAACCCGGGAGAAACACAGTCGTGGCGTTTGAGAAGAAACGACTCGATAACGCTGGCTTAATTTTATTGATTGAATTTAAGCATGAAAACAACTTAGCTGTTTTATTCTCCTGATGTTGATTGCGCCGCGTGAGCTTGGAGAGCTTCGATGTCGGCCATGGAAGTCGGCACCCCGACTGAAGGCTCGAACCATCAGGGACAATTCCTCAGTTACGTCCACCCCGAGCCTCTGTGGCTCGGCTGTTGTAGCGGTGTAGCAGCGAGTTGGCCGCAACAATAAGTCGGCTGTGACGACTAGTAGACCGCGACGATGAGTAGCCCGTGACACGACAGCGGGTTAGCTGTAAAGACGAGTCGGCTGGGACGAATCTGTCGAAACGTTTTGGCTCATGTTGGCGGGTTTACTCCGACGTTGCTCTTCCCTGGTGTACGCGGAATTGGATGCACGTACAAATCTCGAAGTTACCTATTGATGGATTTTTTTTTCTCTCTTTGCTGCTCTCCTAAGTAGTTCCAGCGATTGATACTTAGGCCGTCTGTAATTCAAAACGGTTTTGCCGTATCTCAATCGTTTCCACATCATCATGTGGTATTAAGCAACATCAATATTTCAGTCTAACGTTTCTTTCTCACTTCTCAGCATTTATCTCTTGTGCCATCCGGTCGACAGCCCAAGGCACTAATTGGCCTAGCCATACTCGAGTACTCTGATTTAGGTGGATAATTGTTAATTTGTCTTGGATTTCATGACAAGAGCCGTATGCAAAATGAAAACCGGTTCCTCTCTCTTTCTTCACTAAATAGCCTTCCACGTTATGCTAATGCAAGCCTCTTAGCACGGTTTTATAGGCATTTTGCTTATGTGGCATGTTAGTTAATGAAGAGAGATGGTGATGTTGTATCTTAGCTAACATACAACCCTTGCACGTGGCCATAGGCAAAATAGTGTGCTTGTCCAATCATATGCATGCATGAGACCCAAATCATTAAATTAGAGACAACCTCTAAAAACAACCCATTGACACGGTTGTCTCTTAAAATTTTAATACTTCTATGCTAACGTGCTAAGAGACGATGCATTGGCACAGGCCTTAGCGTTCCGGGCTACTCCAATTAATAATTATGTACCTAAATTCCCTCAAAAAAATAATTACGTACCTAAATCACAGTACTCCTTCCATTCCGGTCTCCTAACGAAAATAATTACGTACCTAAATCACAGTATAATTACCATCAGCTCCTTCCACCCTATCTGACAATCATCATGATTCATGCACACAACCAATTTGACATGGCAAATATTTACTAACTTATACAGTATAATTATAATGGCTAGTCTCCACTTGATTCGAGTTCGGTTTTGATGATGATTGGATGAAAAATTTACATGTAAAAATGCAACTAATTGACAAAACACACACACACGATTGCAGTGGATGTTAGGTAACACATCATGCGCACCCTGCTTAGTTTTCCACAGCAGTGAAACAAAGAAAAAGCGGGAAAGCCACGCAGCCAATATTCTAGCAAACGTTTTCCGTGCCGTACCGGGGCGGGCAGGGCGAGCCAAGATTTTGGCGTCGGTACGAACAACCACAAAATCAAGCAGGCAAGCCAAAAAAAATTGGCATGCATGATTAGAGTCGGTCTCTCCCAATAATTGTGGGAGGAAAACAAAGAATCACGGGAGAGGTGGTATGCATGCATGGTTTTTCCCATAGTTTGCGGGATTCAGGCGGACGAGAGAAATGAATTAGAGGATGGGCGAAATGCCAGCGGAACGGGGAACCTTTACTTTTTTTAGGTATAAATAAATAAAATAAAATATATATCGGAGAGATTAACCCGGGAACGCTAAGTGGAAGGCTATTTAATGGAGAAAGAGAGAGGAATCGGTTTTTATTTTGCATACGGCTCTTGTCATGAAATTCAAGAAAAAAAATAAGTATCTACCTAAATCAGAGTACTACTCGAGTATGGCTGGGCCAATTAGTTGCCTTGGGCTGTCGACGGGATGACACAAGGGAAATAAATGCTGAGAAGAGAGAAAGAAACGTCAGGCTGAAATACTCCATTGATGTTGCCCCTTAATTTCACATGATGATGTGGAAATGCTTGAGATACGTCAAAACCGGGAGCTACTTCAGGTGAAGAGCAATGTGAAAAAAAAAACTATCAATCAGCAACTTCGAGATTTTTTTTTGCGAAACACAATACAACACAGACGCTCACATATATGTGTACACACTCACTACTATGAACGCACGCACACGGCACACCCTACCCCTATAAGCACCTCCAAAAGACTGAGCCGGCGGTTGGGTCTTAAAATTGACGAAGTCACCACAGGCGTCTCGCTGTCGACGGGAACGTCTCCTCCCACTGAAAAATATTCCGACTAAATGAGAAACACTAATGTCAAATCTGGAATTTGAACTCTGATGGGCTAGGGTACAACCACCCTCCTAACCATCCTACCACAGGCAGGTTCTCCAACTTCGAGATTTGTACATGCATCCAATTCCTCGTACACTAGGGAAGAGCAATGTCGGAGTAAACCGGCCAACACGAACCAAAGCGTTTCGATTGATTCATCCCAGCCGACTCGCCTTTGCAGCCAACCCGCTGTTGCGTCACGGGCTACCCATTGCCGCGGCCTACCAGTCATTATGCCGACTTATTGTTGCGACCAACTCGCTGCCACACCGCTCCAACAGCCAAGCCACAGAGGCTCGGGGTGGACGTAACTGAGGAATTGTCCCTGCCGGTTCGAGCCTTCAGTCGGGGTGCCGACTTGCGTGGCCGACATCGAAACTCTCGAGGCTCACGCGTCGTAGTCAACGTCGGGAGAATAAAACAGCTAAGTAGTTTTCATGCTTAAATTTCACATTTTGGCGTCGGTACTCGGTACGGACAACCAAAAAATCAAGCAGGCAAGCAAAAAAAAAACAGCTGCTATGCGTACGACACTTTCTATATGATTCACGTATGATGCAGCCCATCGATCCATCCATAGCTAACACGAAATTACGTGATGCAGCCCATCGATCCATCCATAGCTAACACGAAATTACAGCATGGGCTGGATCACTCGTCGGACAGAGATCGGACACAAAACGTCGTATGCATAGGCATGCGTGATTAGTTTCGGTCTCCCAATAATTGTGGGAGAAAAACAAAGGATCACGGGAGAGGTGGTATTTCCTGGCGTGGTGCATGCATGGTCAGATTTTTCCCATAGTTTGCGGGATTCAGCCGGACGAGAGAAATGAATTAGAGGATGGACGAAATGCCAGCGGACTTACTTTTTTTAAGTAGGAGAGATTAGCCCGGAAACGCTAAGAAAAGTGGAAGGCTATTTAATGAAGAAAGAGAGAGGAATCGGTTTTTATTTTGCATACGGCTCTTGTCATGAAATTCAAGACAAAATTAATAATTATCTACTACCTAAATCAGAGTACTCGAGTATGGCTGGGCCAATTGCCTTGGGCTGTCGACGGGATGACACAAGAGAAATAAATGCTGAGAAGAGAGAAAGAAACGTCAGACTGAAATAGTAGTATTGATGTTGCCCCTTAATTTCACATGATGATGTGGAGATGCTTGAGATACGTCAAAATCGTTTTGAATTGTCGAAGGCCTAAGAATCAATCGCTGGAGCTACTTCAGGTGAAGAGCGAAGAGAAAAAAAAATCCATCAATCGGCAACTTCGAGATTTGTACATGCATCCAAATATCCAATTCCTCGAACACCAGCGAAGAGCAACATCGGAGTAAACCGGCCAACGCAAACCAACCTGTGGTTGGATGGTTAGTAGGGTGGTTGTACCCTCAGTTCACCAGAGTTCAAACCCCAGGTTTGACATCTGTGTGTTGCATTTAGGCGGAATATTCTTTCAGTGGGAGGCGACGTTTCCGTCGAAAGTGAGCCGCCCGTGGTGACTTCGTCAATCTCAAGACTCGATCCGCCGGCTCAGTATTTCGGAGGTGCTCATAAGGGTAGGGTGCGTGTGTGCGTTCATAGGGATGAGTGTGTGCGCGTGTATATGAGCGTTTGCGTTTGTACTGTGTTTCTAAAAAAAAGAGTAAACCGGCCAACAGGAGCCAAAGCGTTTTGACAGATTCTTCCCAGAGCCGACTCGCCTTTGCAGCCAACCCGTTGTCGCGTCACGGGCTACTCATCGTCGCGGCCTACCAGTCGTCATGCCGACTTATTGTTGCGGCCAACTCGCTGCCACACCGCTCCAACAGCCGAGCCACAGAGGCTCGGGGTGGACGTAACTGAGGAATTATCCTTGCCGGTTCGAGCCTTCAGTCGGGTGCCGCCCTTGCGTGGCCGACGTCGAAGCTCTCTAGGCTCACGCGGCGTAGTCAACGTCAGGAGAATAAAACAGCTAAGTCATTTTCATGCTTAAATTTCATATTTCTGTTTCAGTCAGTAAAATTAAGCCGGCGTCGTCGAGTCGATCTCAGGGGTTGTCGTTTCTTCTCAAACGCCACGACTGTGTTTCTCCAGGGTTTGGCTAGGCTAGAATCGATGCAGCCAACCAAATATGGTGAAGAAAATGGCTAGGAACTTGTATGAGGAAAAGAGACAATGTAGGGCCATGCCTTTGGGAGCAAAAAACACCCAGGCAACCAAACGCGCCTGTCGAACCTCTTTTTTTTTACTTGACCCGTTTGTTTTTTACTTACGGATGACACATGGGCTAATTTCCCTATTCTATGATGGACAAAGAAAAAAAAAAGGAGAAGACAATCCTTTTTTTGGTAGAGATAGAGATAGATTGTCCAAGTGGTGTACCTGCGAGGCCGTAATGATTTTGTATCACAAATGCTGTAATGTTAGCAATCGTGACCGCCATATTTTTATTTTTTGACAACAATTGTGACCGCCCATTAACCTTCCGGCCCTACATAACCTGTGAGCGCCAAATCTGCCACATTGATTATTTCCCAATAATTAACAAGAAGAGGCAAACGAACATTGAACGAGATTTTCTATAAATTGGCATAGGTTTCCATCTCTCTTCAAGTCCATATGCATGCACCACACACCTTTCTAATCTCTTCATGTCCAGTACAATCCCAGGCTGTAACAATGGCATTCTCGTTCTCGCCGGAGCTACTCATCTCTATACTTGTGCTACTTGTAGTTATAGTTTTGTACATCAAGTCTAGTAGGTGGTCAAAGAATAATCCATTGCTGCCGATTGACTGGCCATTAGTCGGCATACTCCCTTCCCTGGTCATCAACCTTCACAGATTGCATCACTACATCGCCTTTGACCTCCTAGCACCTTCTAGCCACAGCCTAAAGGTTGCCATAGCCAGCATACGTATCTTCATAACCTGCGACCCAGTGAATATCCAACACATCTTCGCCTCGAACCATGCAAACTATCCCAAGGGTGAGGAGTACGCTGATATCTTTGACATGACGAGGGGCTCTCTGTTCAGCGTCGACGGCGAGTCATGCCGTCGGGAGCGCGCGAACTACCAGGGTGTGTTGAGCAACCCACGGTTGGTTGGTTTGATGACTAAGTGTTGTCGCGACAAGGTGGAGAAATGCCTCATGCCCTTCATGACCCACATGGCGAGAACATGTACTCATGTCGACATGAGTGATCTGATGATGAGGCTTGTGTTCGACCTGTATGCCACGACCATCTTTGGCGTCGACCCTGCTCGCCTATCACTCCATATGCCGCCAATGGACGTCGCGAACGCGATGGACACGGTCATGGAGGTGGGCTTCATCCGGCATATTGTGCCGGCGTCTTGCTGGAAGCTGATGAGGCGCCTAAACATTGGTCCGGAGAGGAAGCTTGCCACTGCGCAAGTGGTGCTCCGCTGCTTCATTGCAGACATGATCACGGAGAAGAGAACTAACAGCCATACTATTGGTCAAGAACCGGTGGACGTCCTCTCTAACTACATCAATGACCCGAACTACGACAATGATTTACTGCAGGCAACACTCATCACCTACATGATCGCTGGGAGGGACACGATCGGAACTACCTTGCCGTGGGTCTTCTACAACCTCGCCAAGAACCCACACGTTGTGTCGTGTATACGTAACGAGCTGGCGCCCATCATGTCCCGTAAAGCAGCTGTTGCTAGTGCCGCCACGACCATAATTGAGCCAGAGGAAGCCAAAGCTTTGGTCTATTTGCAAGCCACCTTGCTGGAGACACTTAGGCTATACCCGTCGATCCCTATCGTGCGTAGGTCTGTGGTCGCCACTGATGTGATGCCGAGTGGCGATAAGGTGTGTGCCCGGGACATCATCCTTGTTTCCATCTACTCCATTGGTAGAATGGAGGCTGTCTGGGGGGCTGACTTCCAGGAGTACAGACCAGAGAGGTGGCTCTCGGAGGATGGACACCATCTGCGATACATACCCTCTCACAAGTTTCCGGCGTTCCACTCAGGGCCAAGGTTGTGCCTTGGCAAGGACATCGCACTCATGCAGTTGAAGATCATCGTGGCTACTGTTGTGTGGAACTTTGATGTCAAAATGTTGGGTGGTCAGGCCATCCATACGAAGTTATCATGTCTTCTATAAATGAAGGATGGGCTCAAGATGGTGCTGAACAAGCGGGAAATGTAACGTATGTACGTACATATGTAAAGGTCGGCCGGGTTCTTTGAGCCTTCTCTTAGAAAACATGGTCGCCGGGGTTCGCAAGGGCATGTATAGAATAAAAAAAAGCATCACCTAATATGTGTTGTATTTCCATGATTCAAACATAAATACAAAGATATAGCTAAATCGGCCATGTCTAGCTTGCGGGCACCCGCGCCCCCACGGTCGATTCCGACCAGGTACCCACAGGTGGGAAAAAGTTGCTTTTGCCACAATTTGTCTCGTCGTCGGTGGTAGATAGGCACCATCTACCACGCATTTTGGGGTGGTTTTTATCGGTTCCATGGTCGATGCGCACCATCCGCCACGATTTTTCAAATTAATGGTCTATGCGTAGCCGGATGCTTGGTTGGTGTCGACAACTAGGGTCTACGCGAGTTATTCGTGGTAGAAGATTAGTTGCCGCTCGTGTTTTCGATTGCGCGTGCGACTTTGACTCGGATCCACACCCTCGCGGTCATTTGAAGCAGGTAGTTCCACCATGTCAGTGATTCCGAATACTGGTGATTGATTCTTGCTGACTTTTTTTCCGTTGTTGCATTACTTGAAGTTTGCGGGGTGTAGGTCTAGCCGGTGGTTCCATCAGTCTAGCCGGTGGTTCCACCATGTTAGTGAGTCCGAATGCAAGTGATCGATTTTTGATGATTTTTTTGAAGGTTGCGCGATGTTGGCATAGTAGGTGGCTCTACCACGTCAGTGTCTCCGAATATCCGTGATCGATTCTAGCCGACTTTTTTTGGTTGCTCCTGTTACTTGAAGGTTGCACGCTGCATCCGTGTTATGGTATAACTATTGGGTCACCATGTCATTGTCTCTATACGGGTAAACATGTGCAATGTTGAGATTACTTGTTACGCGTGATTGGGGACTAATTGACATATATTTTCGAACCCAATCGCTAATTTACCTATTAAAACTTGATTGAGGGTCTGCACCTTTGTCAGAAGGGTACCCTGTTACGATTCCAGAAGTGTAGACGAAGAAATTTCATATATTCGACCTCTACCTATGAATGCTCAAGCGTACAATTTTAACAACATTTTAAAGAATATCAAAGAAAATCTAAAAGACACATGACCCTCCTTTATACTGATAGCGAAAGTCGAGTTCACAACTACTGGGATCAATCAAATAAAGTCCCACGAACGAAAAATAAAACTCCAGAAACATTACAAGTTTTTTTTAGAACATATAGACCATTTTTTTCCATGGGCAAGCGACAAAAGCATTCATACTATAGATACAGTCCCCACTAAACTGACGACCGGAACCATCTAGGATCCAAGGTAACACGTTGCACTAATACCAACAGTTCATAATAACCATATAATTACAATAAAATGAGACCAAAAAACTAGATGAATGTGAACTTGAAGACCAGGCCGTTGCAGTGGCCGCAGCGAGAGATGTCCACCTTGACCAGCTAGAGTCCATTCACAAGCTTGATAGCTCTAGCAAACAGTGCCCACCTAGAAATCACTGCCAAGTGCCAAGCGGCCATCCTTGGGATTTGGCATAACGTGCATTCACTGTGACACGTTTAGTGCGGATGACGAGGCCTATCTTTGGCGGTCGATCTCGGCAATTTCTTATTCAAAGCAAGAGATACCCAACAATAATAAGAACAATGCACCAAATCATGTGAAACTTTAGCATCACTCAATATATTAAGGCAGTACACTTTCGCGCGCTGAGAGCCCTCCGGCCACTGTTCATGGAACAGTAAGACTGTTCCATGAACAGTACATACTATTGTACACTGTTTACATGAACAATAGCGTTTCTTGTTTTGCGAACTTTTTTTTAGCTTTTTTTTTAAAATATATATACACGAAATATATGCGCGCGGACGTCGACAAGTAGGTTCCACCCCCGTCATCGCTTTCGAGTTTTTATCGACTCTAACTCCTCAATTTTTTGATCCAAATTCACACAATCATTTCACGAATCTTGTCAGATATCAAAAGTAGAGCAGTTATGCTCCCATATAGTCACAAACACAGTCAGATGGGCCATGGTGACCACACAGGTGTAGGTTTCTATGACCTGTACTGGTGCTGGTGCCGGAGCAGGAGCCGGTGTTGGTGCTGCTGCCAGTGCTGGCAGTGCGAGTGCCCGTGAGAGTCTCACAACATGGGTTGAAGGTAAACCTACAACAGTAGACATAGATCTATATATAAAAGCCCGAAAGATTCACCCCGCATCCCTCAGGCCACGTCGCCCGCTTTTCCCGGCCGTCCGATCCGGGCGATCCGACAGCCACGAAACGACCACGCCAGCCCCAAACGCACGCTACTGTTCACGCCTGATTTTCTACCAATCAGGACGCGACACGTCGCCCGGTCACCAGCCGGTCACCCGCCTCGCACGATTTTTTACGCGCCAAATTTTCAAAAAAATACTCCCAACTCGAGAAATTACCTCGCAGTCCAACTTTCCTCGCTGCGAGGGGCATGTTTGCAATTCAAGGAAATTGTCGGGACCTCCCTGCAAAAAAGCGCACCACATCTCCCCCTCCCTCCTTCTTCTCCCACGACGGACCGAGGTCGCCGCCGACGCGCGCCACCGCCACTCCGCACCTCCCCGATCAAATCGGAGCACGCAGCACGCTCCGCCGCCGCGTCCTCTCCATCCTCGCCGACAGCTACGTGTTGGGACGCCCGATCCAAGCCGGAATCGGCGCCGCCGTGGGCTCGCTCCCGCTGCCGTGTTCGGATGCCGCCGGCGATGATCCGACGACCAAAACGCAGCGGCGCCGCCGCTCCCGGCCACCCCGCGTCCACGCGCGTCTGACGCGCCCATGCGCGCGTCCCAGGTCGCTCGGACGCAACGCCGGCGTGGTCGACGCCGCCGTGGCAGGTCCGGCCACTGTTGACGTCACCACGACGTCACAGTGGGCCCGGCCTGTCAGTTTTAAAAAAACAGAAAATGGAAGTATTTCTACAAATACCCGCCGGAAAAATATGCAATATACATCAAAATACTCAGAAAAAATGATAACTACTTATAGAAAAAAACAAACATGTTTGAATATTTTGAATCGGCGAATATTTAGAGAAAATCCAAATTGACTTCCTTTAATTATATGGATTTATATTTATTAATTTCCATAAAGTAGAAGTATTTCTAAAAATACCCATCCGAAAAATATGGAAAATACATCAAAATGCTCCGAATAATAAATGCTGATTATTTATGTCAAAAACAAATATGTTTGAATATTTTGAACTGGTGAATATTTGGAGAAAATCCTAATGCACTTCCTCCTTAGAACAATCCCTCAAAATGAAAATATTTCTATAAATACCCTCACAAAAATAAATGCTGACTGTTTGTGCCATATGATCAAATTTCAAATTTAAATATTTTAAACTTCCAAATATCTTCCGAATCTGCTCATTTTACAAACGTGAAATTAACTCAAATCTAAAATATAAACAACTTTTCAATATGTCCATTTTCAAATTTGAATTTTTTTTCACCGCGGTATTTACAAATGTGACAACTATATCACCATTAACACAAAAATAAACGTTGACTATTTATGGCATATGATCAAATTCCAAATTTGAATACTTTAATATTTTTAATGCCTTCAAATCCGAGCATTTAAAAACCGTAAAAAAAATCACATATGAATAACTTCCCACTTTTAACAATTCTTGAATTTGAACAATTCTTAAATGTAAACTTTTTCTTTTTAATTTCTATACATTAAAATCTAAACAACTTTTCAATGTTTACATTTTCAAATTTGAATTTTTTTCACCACGGTATTTACAAATGTGACAACTATATCAACATTAACACAAAAATAAACGTTGACTATTTATGTCATATGATCAAATTTCAAATTTGAATACTTCGAAAATTTTAGTGCCTTTCAAATCTGAACATTTAAAAAACGTAAAAAATAATTTACATATGAATAAGTTTCCACTTTTAACAATTTTTCCAATTCAAACAATTTATAAATATCAACTTTTTTTGAATTTCGATACATTCAAATCTGAACAACTTTTGAACGTGGACAATTTCAAATTTGAATTTCATACACCACGGTGTTTGCAAATGTGACAAATATGTCAACATAAACACAAAAATAAACGCTGACTATTTATGGCATACGATCAAAATTCAAATTTTTTATATTTCAAAGTTTTGACTGCCTTTCAAATCTGAGCATTCAAAAAACGTAAACCAAATTCAAATATGAATAGCTTCCCAATTTTAACAATTTTGGAATTTGAACAAATTTTAAATACAAACTTTTTCCAAATTTCAGTACACTCAAATCTAAACAAATTTGAATGTGGACATTTCCAAATTTGAATTTTTTCCACCGCGTTATTTACAAGTATGACAAATATATCAACATGAGCACAAAATCTGAGCATTTAATAAACGTGAAAATAATTCAAATATGAATAGCCTCCCAATTTGACCATTTTTAAAATTTGAACAACTTTTCAACATAAACTTTTTTTGAATTTCAACAATTTTCAAATCTGAACAACTTTTGAATTTCATACATTTCCAAATTTAAATTTTTTACTCCGCGGTATTTTTTCTTCTAACCACACGGCCACGGCGTACGCCGCGCTAAGTTGCCTAGTAATGTATTACTAGCTACAAAATTATTTGCAAAACAATAACCAGAGGATTTTATGAACGCAAATGAAGTTACCTTCACGGTTTATAAAGCAGTCTTCATTTTTACACTCTCTTAAGTAAGTGGTTTATCTTGTCCCGTTTGTTAGTGGACTTGCCGTGATTGCAATGTCCTTGCCGAGGCACAACCTTGGTCCCGAGTTGAACGCCAGAAACTTGTTAGAGAGCATGTATCGAAGATGGTGTCCATCCTCCGAGAGCCACCTCTGTGGTATGTACTCCTGGTAGTCAGCCCGAGACAGCCTCCATTCTACCAATGGAGTAGATGGAAACGAGGACAATGTCCTGGGCACACACCTCATCGCCACTTGGCATCACATTAGTCGCGACCACAGACTTGCGCTCGATTGGGATAGTTTGCGTGGTTCGAGGTTAGGTTATAAAGAGATGCATGCTTCAGCCGTAAACTTCGTGTAGGCCGGCTGCTAAAGTAGCTGTAACTGAGATGTAGGAGTACACGGGAGAAGCGAAATTTCTGGCTTGAAAATGGTGTAAGGCCACAGCTGCGTTTTGACCGGTCCAACCTCAACAATCCATTTCACCGGCAAATAGCAAAAAGCTGAATGTAGTACACAGAGTCACAGACACGGTAACATGACTACATAAATTTTTGGCTGACAAGTTCGGCGGGTCTCGCGAAATAGAGATCCTGGAACTGCATCGTCGCATAATCAGCATCTATCTCAGTGTAGTTTACGTGAAGTTAGGACATTTAACTAGGTTCTGCGGCATTCCTCTCACTCCAGAACGAATCTCCAGTGCATGATCCGACGGCAATGAGGAGGGTGGTATGGCCAACGGGCGACCAAAAATCCGCTCTACGGTCTACGTGAACGGAGGGTGGTATAAACTATATGTTTTCTACATGATATGAATGTAATGAATTGGACGTGTGTTTTGGCGTTGTGGATTGTAACTTTAAAATACTGTGTGAATGTTTTATGATCAAAATCTATGTGAACGGGATAAACCCCCCGTTTCTATGCATCAAACATTAAAAACGGACAAACATACAAATCCGTCACCAACGAGTTAATAACATCGGTAACAATGAAAAGAGAATCATCGTTGGCGTTTAGTACGCGTAATACGCTGTTGCTGATGAGGCCTTCACATGAGTGATAAAGGTGAGAGACGTACCCATTCTCTATTGCTGAAGCGGATTTTTCTCCATGATCATAGTGTTGCCCTATACTAGTGTGTACTAGTGATAGTAGTATATTTTGGTATTTATGTTTGAATCATGGAAATACAACACACATTAGGAGATGACATTTTATTCTATATAGACACCTAGAGAAGGAGCTCGACCCTTAGGTATGTTACATTTGTCGCCTGTTCAGTTCCATCTTGAGCCCATCCTTCATTTGTAGAAGACATGATAACTTGGTATTGATGGCCTGACCATCCAACATTTTGACATCAAAGTTCCACACGACAGCAGCCACGATGATCTTCATCTGTATGATTGCAATGTCCTTGCCGAGGCACAACCTTGGTCCCGAGTTGAACACCGGAAACTTGTGAGAGGGCATGTATCGCAGATGGTGTCCATCTTCCGAGAGCCACCTCTCAGGTCTGTAATCCTGGCAGTCAGCCCCCCAGACAGCCTCCATTCTACCAATGGAGTAGATGGAAACAAGGACGATGTCCCGAGCACACACCTCATCCCCACTTGGCATCACATCAGTCGCGACCACAGACTTGCGCTCGATTGGGATCGGCGGGTACAACCTAAGTGTCTCCAGCAAGATGGCTTGCAAATAGACTAGAGCTTTGGCTTCCTTTGGCTCAATTATGGCCATGGCGGCACTAGCAACAGCTTCTTTGCGGGACATGATGGGTGCCAGCTCATTACGTATGCACGACACAACGTGTGGGTTCTTGGCGAGGTTGTAGAAGACCCACGGCAATGTAGTTCCGATCGTGTCCCTCCCAGCGATCATGTAGGTGATGAGTGTTGCCTGCAGTAAATCGTTGTTGTAGTTTGGGTCATTGATGTAGTTAGAGAGGACGTCCACATGTTCTTCACCAATAGTATGATCGTTAGTCCTTCTCTTTGTGATCATGTCTGCCGTGAAGCAGCGGAGCACCGCTTGCGCAGTGGCGAGCTTCCTCTCCGGACCGAGGTGTAGGCGCCTCATCACCTTCCAGCAAGACGCCGGCACAATGTGCCGGATGAAGCCCACCTCCATGACCGTGTCCATCGCGTTCGGGACGTCCATTGCCGGCATATGGAGCGATAGCCGAGCAGGGTCCACGCCAAAGATGGTCGTGGCATACATGTCGAACACAAGCCTCATCATCAGGTCACTCATGTCAACAGGGGTAGAGGTTCTCGCCATGTGGGCCATGAATGGCATGAGGCCTTTCTCCACCTTGTCGCGACAACACTTGGTCATCACGCCAACCAACTGTGGGTTGCTCAACACACCCTGGTAATTCGCACGCTCCCGACGACACAACTCGCCGTCGACAGTGAACAGGGAGCCCCTTGTCACGTCAAAGATATCAGCGAACTCCTCTCCCTTGGGATAGTTTGCATGGTTCGTGGTGAAGATGTGTTGGATATTCGTTGGATCGCAGGTTATGAAGATCCGTATGCTGGCTATGGCGATCTTTAGGCCGTGGCTAGAAGGTGCTAGGAGGTCAAAGGCGATGTAGTGATGCAACCTGTGAAGGTTGATGACCAGGGAAGGGAGTATGCCGACAAATGGCCAGTCAATCGGTAGCAATGGATTATTCTTTGACGACCTACTAGACATGATGTACAAAACTAGAACTACAAGTAGCACAAGTATGGAGATGAGTAGCTCCGGCGAGAAAGAGAATGCCATGGTTACCACCTGGGAGTGTACTGGACAAGAAGATATTAGAGATGTGTGTGCTGCATGCATATGGACATGAAGAGAGATGCAAAGCCCATGCCAATTTATAGAAAAGTCTCGTTCTATGCTCGTTTGCCTCTTCTTGTTAATTATTGTGAAATAATCAATGTGGCAGGTTTGGCGCTCAGAGGTTCTGTAGGGCCGGAAGGTTAATGTGCGGTCACAATTTTTGTAAAAGAATGGCGTTCACAATTGGTGCCAAACCCGGGAGAAACACAGTCGTGGCGTTTGAGAAGAAACGACTCGATAACGCTGGCTTAATTTTATTGATTGAATTTAAGCATGAAAACAACTTAGCTGTTTTATTCTCCTGATGTTGATTGCGCCGCGTGAGCTTGGAGAGCTTCGATGTCGGCCATGGAAGTCGGCACCCCGACTGAAGGCTCGAACCATCAGGGACAATTCCTCAGTTACGTCCACCCCGAGCCTCTGTGGCTCGGCTGTTGTAGCGGTGTAGCAGCGAGTTGGCCGCAACAATAAGTCGGCTGTGACGACTAGTAGACCGCGACGATGAGTAGCCCGTGACACGACAGCGGGTTAGCTGTAAAGACGAGTCGGCTGGGACGAATCTGTCGAAACGTTTTGGCTCATGTTGGCGGGTTTACTCCGACGTTGCTCTTCCCTGGTGTACGCGGAATTGGATGCACGTACAAATCTCGAAGTTACCTATTGATGGATTTTTTTTTCTCTCTTTGCTGCTCTCCTAAGTAGTTCCAGCGATTGATACTTAGGCCGTCTGTAATTCAAAACGGTTTTGCCGTATCTCAATCGTTTCCACATCATCATGTGGTATTAAGCAACATCAATATTTCAGTCTAACGTTTCTTTCTCACTTCTCAGCATTTATCTCTTGTGCCATCCGGTCGACAGCCCAAGGCACTAATTGGCCTAGCCATACTCGAGTACTCTGATTTAGGTGGATAATTGTTAATTTGTCTTGGATTTCATGACAAGAGCCGTATGCAAAATGAAAACCGGTTCCTCTCTCTTTCTTCACTAAATAGCCTTCCACGTTATGCTAATGCAAGCCTCTTAGCACGGTTTTATAGGCATTTTGCTTATGTGGCATGTTAGTTAATGAAGAGAGATGGTGATGTTGTATCTTAGCTAACATACAACCCTTGCACGTGGCCATAGGCAAAATAGTGTGCTTGTCCAATCATATGCATGCATGAGACCCAAATCATTAAATTAGAGACAACCTCTAAAAACAACCCATTGACACGGTTGTCTCTTAAAATTTTAATACTTCTATGCTAACGTGCTAAGAGACGATGCATTGGCACAGGCCTTAGCGTTCCGGGCTACTCCAATTAATAATTATGTACCTAAATTCCCTCAAAAAAATAATTACGTACCTAAATCACAGTACTCCTTCCATTCCGGTCTCCTAACGAAAATAATTACGTACCTAAATCACAGTATAATTACCATCAGCTCCTTCCACCCTATCTGACAATCATCATGATTCATGCACACAACCAATTTGACATGGCAAATATTTACTAACTTATACAGTATAATTATAATGGCTAGTCTCCACTTGATTCGAGTTCGGTTTTGATGATGATTGGATGAAAAATTTACATGTAAAAATGCAACTAATTGACAAAACACACACACACGATTGCAGTGGATGTTAGGTAACACATCATGCGCACCCTGCTTAGTTTTCCACAGCAGTGAAACAAAGAAAAAGCGGGAAAGCCACGCAGCCAATATTCTAGCAAACGTTTTCCGTGCCGTACCGGGGCGGGCAGGGCGAGCCAAGATTTTGGCGTCGGTACGAACAACCACAAAATCAAGCAGGCAAGCCAAAAAAAATTGGCATGCATGATTAGAGTCGGTCTCTCCCAATAATTGTGGGAGGAAAACAAAGAATCACGGGAGAGGTGGTATGCATGCATGGTTTTTCCCATAGTTTGCGGGATTCAGGCGGACGAGAGAAATGAATTAGAGGATGGGCGAAATGCCAGCGGAACGGGGAACCTTTACTTTTTTTAGGTATAAATAAATAAAATAAAATATATATCGGAGAGATTAACCCGGGAACGCTAAGTGGAAGGCTATTTAATGGAGAAAGAGAGAGGAATCGGTTTTTATTTTGCATACGGCTCTTGTCATGAAATTCAAGAAAAAAAATAAGTATCTACCTAAATCAGAGTACTACTCGAGTATGGCTGGGCCAATTAGTTGCCTTGGGCTGTCGACGGGATGACACAAGGGAAATAAATGCTGAGAAGAGAGAAAGAAACGTCAGGCTGAAATACTCCATTGATGTTGCCCCTTAATTTCACATGATGATGTGGAAATGCTTGAGATACGTCAAAACCGGGAGCTACTTCAGGTGAAGAGCAATGTGAAAAAAAAAACTATCAATCAGCAACTTCGAGATTTTTTTTGCGAAACACAATACAACACAGACGCTCACATATATGTGTACACACTCACTACTATGAACGCACGCACACGGCACACCCTACCCCTATAAGCACCTCCAAAAGACTGAGCCGGCGGTTGGGTCTTAAAATTGACGAAGTCACCACAGGCGTCTCGCTGTCGACGGGAACGTCTCCTCCCACTGAAAAATATTCCGACTAAATGAGAAACACTAATGTCAAATCTGGAATTTGAACTCTGATGGGCTAAGGGTACAACCACCCTCCTAACCATCCTACCACAGGCAGGTTCTCCAACTTCGAGATTTGTACATGCATCCAATTCCTCGTACACTAGGGAAGAGCAATGTCGGAGTAAACCGGCCAACACGAACCAAAGCGTTTCGATTGATTCATCCCAGCCGACTCGCCTTTGCAGCCAACCCGCTGTTGCGTCACGGGCTACCCATTGCCGCGGCCTACCAGTCATTATGCCGACTTATTGTTGCGACCAACTCGCTGCCACACCGCTCCAACAGCCAAGCCACAGAGGCTCGGGGTGGACGTAACTGAGGAATTGTCCCTGCCGGTTCGAGCCTTCAGTCGGGGTGCCGACTTGCGTGGCCGACATCGAAACTCTCGAGGCTCACGCGTCGTAGTCAACGTCGGGAGAATAAAACAGCTAAGTAGTTTTCATGCTTAAATTTCACATTTTGGCGTCGGTACTCGGTACGGACAACCAAAAAATCAAGCAGGCAAGCAAAAAAAAAACAGCTGCTATGCGTACGACACTTTCTATATGATTCACGTATGATGCAGCCCATCGATCCATCCATAGCTAACACGAAATTACGTGATGCAGCCCATCGATCCATCCATAGCTAACACGAAATTACAGCATGGGCTGGATCACTCGTCGGACAGAGATCGGACACAAAACGTCGTATGCATAGGCATGCGTGATTAGTTTCGGTCTCCCAATAATTGTGGGAGAAAAACAAAGGATCACGGGAGAGGTGGTATTTCCTGGCGTGGTGCATGCATGGTCAGATTTTTCCCATAGTTTGCGGGATTCAGCCGGACGAGAGAAATGAATTAGAGGATGGACGAAATGCCAGCGGACTTACTTTTTTTAAGTAGGAGAGATTAGCCCGGAAACGCTAAGAAAAGTGGAAGGCTATTTAATGAAGAAAGAGAGAGGAATCGGTTTTTATTTTGCATACGGCTCTTGTCATGAAATTCAAGACAAAATTAATAATTATCTACTACCTAAATCAGAGTACTCGAGTATGGCTGGGCCAATTGCCTTGGGCTGTCGACGGGATGACACAAGAGAAATAAATGCTGAGAAGAGAGAAAGAAACGTCAGACTGAAATAGTAGTATTGATGTTGCCCCTTAATTTCACATGATGATGTGGAGATGCTTGAGATACGTCAAAATCGTTTTGAATTGTCGAAGGCCTAAGAATCAATCGCTGGAGCTACTTCAGGTGAAGAGCGAAGAGAAAAAAAAATCCATCAATCGGCAACTTCGAGATTTGTACATGCATCCAAATATCCAATTCCTCGAACACCAGCGAAGAGCAACATCGGAGTAAACCGGCCAACGCAAACCAACCTGTGGTTGGATGGTTAGTAGGGTGGTTGTACCCTCAGTTCACCAGAGTTCAAACCCCAGGTTTGACATCTGTGTGTTGCATTTAGGCGGAATATTCTTTCAGTGGGAGGCGACGTTTCCGTCGAAAGTGAGCCGCCCGTGGTGACTTCGTCAATCTCAAGACTCGATCCGCCGGCTCAGTATTTCGGAGGTGCTCATAAGGGTAGGGTGCGTGTGTGCGTTCATAGGGATGAGTGTGTGCGCGTGTATATGAGCGTTTGCGTTTGTACTGTGTTTCTAAAAAAAAGAGTAAACCGGCCAACAGGAGCCAAAGCGTTTTGACAGATTCTTCCCAGAGCCGACTCGCCTTTGCAGCCAACCCGTTGTCGCGTCACGGGCTACTCATCGTCGCGGCCTACCAGTCGTCATGCCGACTTATTGTTGCGGCCAACTCGCTGCCACACCGCTCCAACAGCCGAGCCACAGAGGCTCGGGGTGGACGTAACTGAGGAATTATCCTTGCCGGTTCGAGCCTTCAGTCGGGTGCCGCCCTTGCGTGGCCGACGTCGAAGCTCTCTAGGCTCACGCGGCGTAGTCAACGTCAGGAGAATAAAACAGCTAAGTCATTTTCATGCTTAAATTTCATATTTCTGTTTCAGTCAGTAAAATTAAGCCGGCGTCGTCGAGTCGATCTCAGGGGTTGTCGTTTCTTCTCAAACGCCACGACTGTGTTTCTCCAGGGTTTGGCTAGGCTAGAATCGATGCAGCCAACCAAATATGGTGAAGAAAATGGCTAGGAACTTGTATGAGGAAAAGAGACAATGTAGGGCCATGCCTTTGGGAGCAAAAAACACCCAGGCAACCAAACGCGCCTGTCGAACCTCTTTTTTTTTACTTGACCCGTTTGTTTTTTACTTACGGATGACACATGGGCTAATTTCCCTATTCTATGATGGACAAAGAAAAAAAAAAGGAGAAGACAATCCTTTTTTTGGTAGAGATAGAGATAGATTGTCCAAGTGGTGTACCTGCGAGGCCGTAATGATTTTGTATCACAAATGCTGTAATGTTAGCAATCGTGACCGCCATATTTTTATTTTTTGACAACAATTGTGACCGCCCATTAACCTTCCGGCCCTACATAACCTGTGAGCGCCAAATCTGCCACATTGATTATTTCCCAATAATTAACAAGAAGAGGCAAACGAACATTGAACGAGATTTTCTATAAATTGGCATAGGTTTCCATCTCTCTTCAAGTCCATATGCATGCACCACACACCTTTCTAATCTCTTCATGTCCAGTACAATCCCAGGCTGTAACAATGGCATTCTCGTTCTCGCCGGAGCTACTCATCTCTATACTTGTGCTACTTGTAGTTATAGTTTTGTACATCAAGTCTAGTAGGTGGTCAAAGAATAATCCATTGCTGCCGATTGACTGGCCATTAGTCGGCATACTCCCTTCCCTGGTCATCAACCTTCACAGATTGCATCACTACATCGCCTTTGACCTCCTAGCACCTTCTAGCCACGCCACAGCCTAAAGGTTGCCATAGCCAGCATACGTATCTTCATAACCTGCGACCCAGTGAATATCCAACACATCTTCGCCTCGAACCATGCAAACTATCCCAAGGGTGAGGAGTACGCTGATATCTTTGACATGACGAGGGGCTCTCTGTTCAGCGTCGACGGCGAGTCATGCCGTCGGGAGCGCGCGAACTACCAGGGTGTGTTGAGCAACCCACGGTTGGTTGGTTTGATGACTAAGTGTTGTCGCGACAAGGTGGAGAAATGCCTCATGCCCTTCATGACCCACATGGCGAGAACATGTACTCATGTCGACATGAGTGATCTGATGATGAGGCTTGTGTTCGACCTGTATGCCACGACCATCTTTGGCGTCGACCCTGCTCGCCTATCACTCCATATGCCGCCAATGGACGTCGCGAACGCGATGGACACGGTCATGGAGGTGGGCTTCATCCGGCATATTGTGCCGGCGTCTTGCTGGAAGCTGATGAGGCGCCTAAACATTGGTCCGGAGAGGAAGCTTGCCACTGCGCAAGTGGTGCTCCGCTGCTTCATTGCAGACATGATCACGGAGAAGAGAACTAACAGCCATACTATTGGTCAAGAACCGGTGGACGTCCTCTCTAACTACATCAATGACCCGAACTACGACAATGATTTACTGCAGGCAACACTCATCACCTACATGATCGCTGGGAGGGACACGATCGGAACTACCTTGCCGTGGGTCTTCTACAACCTCGCCAAGAACCCACACGTTGTGTCGTGTATACGTAACGAGCTGGCGCCCATCATGTCCCGTAAAGCAGCTGTTGCTAGTGCCGCCACGACCATAATTGAGCCAGAGGAAGCCAAAGCTTTGGTCTATTTGCAAGCCACCTTGCTGGAGACACTTAGGCTATACCCGTCGATCCCTATCGTGCGTAGGTCTGTGGTCGCCACTGATGTGATGCCGAGTGGCGATAAGGTGTGTGCCCGGGACATCATCCTTGTTTCCATCTACTCCATTGGTAGAATGGAGGCTGTCTGGGGGGCTGACTTCCAGGAGTACAGACCAGAGAGGTGGCTCTCGGAGGATGGACACCATCTGCGATACATACCCTCTCACAAGTTTCCGGCGTTCCACTCAGGGCCAAGGTTGTGCCTTGGCAAGGACATCGCACTCATGCAGTTGAAGATCATCGTGGCTACTGTTGTGTGGAACTTTGATGTCAAAATGTTGGGTGGTCAGGCCATCCATACGAAGTTATCATGTCTTCTACAAATGAAGGATGGGCTCAAGATGGTGCTGAACAAGCGGGAAATGTAACGTATGTACGTACATATGTAAAGGTCGGCCGGGTTCTTTGAGCCTTCTCTTAGAAAACATGGTCGCCGGGGTTCGCAAGGGCATGTATAGAATAAAAAAAAGCATCACCTAATATGTGTTGTATTTCCATGATTCAAACATAAATACAAAGATATAGCTAAATCGGCCATGTCTAGCTTGCGGGCACCCACGCCCCCACGGTCGATTCCGACCAGGTACCCACAGGTGGGAAAAAGTTGCTTTTGCCACAATTTGTCTCGTCGTCGGTGGTAGATAGGCACCATCTACCACGCATTTTGGGGTGGTTTTTATCGGTTCCATGGTCGATGCGCACCATCCGCCACGATTTTTCAAATTAATGGTCTATGCGTAGCCGGATGCTTGGTTGGCGTCGACAACTAGGGTCTACGCGAGTTATTCGTGGTAGAAGATTAGTTGCCGCTCGTGTTTTCGATTGCGCGTGCGACTTTGACTCGGATCCACACCCTCGCGGTCGTTTGAAGCAGGTAGTTCCACCATGTCAGTGATTCCGAATACTGGTGATTGATTCTTGCTGACTTTTTTTCCGTTGTTGCATTACTTGAAGTTTGCGGGGTGTAGGTCTAGCCGGTGGTTCCATCACAGTCTAGCCAGTGGTTCCACCATGTTAGTGAGTCCGAATGCAAGTGATCGATTTTTGATGATTTTTTTGAAGGTTGCGCGATGTTGGCATAGTAGGTGGCTCTACCACGTCAGTGTCTCTGAATATCCGTGATCGATTCTAGCCGACTTTTTTTGGTTGCTCCTGTTACTTGAAGGTTGCACGCTGCATCCGTGTTATGGTATAACTATTGGGTCACCATGTCATTGTCTCTATACGGGTAAACATGTGCAATGTTGAGATTACTTGTTACGCGTGATTGGGGACTAATTGACATATATTTTCGAACCCAATCGCTAATTTACCTATTAAAACTTGATTGAGGGTCTGCACCTTTGTCAGAAGGGTACCCTGTTACGATTCCAGAAGTGTAGACGAAGAAATTTCATATATTCGACCTCTACCTATGAATGCTCAAGCGTACAATTTTAACAACATTTTAAAGAATATCAAAGAAAATCTAAAAGACACGTGACCCTCCTTTATACTGATAGCGAAAGTCGAGTTCACAACTACTGGGATCAATCAAATAAAGTCCCACGAACGAAAAATAAAACTCCAGAAACATTACAAGTTTTTTTTAGAACATATAGACCATTTTTTTCCATGGGCAAGCGACAAAAGCATTCATACTATAGATACAGTCCCCACTAAACTGACGACCGGAACCATCTAGGATCCAAGGTAACACGTTGCACTAATACCAACAGTTCATAATAACCATATAATTACAATAAAATGAGACCAAAAAACTAGATGAATGTGAACTTGAAGACCAGGCCGTTGCAGTGGCCGCAGCGAGAGATGTCCACCTTGACCAGCTAGAGTCCATTCACAAGCTTGATAGCTCTAGCAAACAGTGCCCACCTAGAAATCACTGCCAAGTGCCAAGCGGCCATCCTTGGGATTTGGCATAACGTGCATTCACTGTGACACGTTTAGTGCGGATGACGAGGCCTATGTTGCCCATTTGACCGGTGTTGAGATCTTTGGCGGTCGATCTCGGCAATTTCTTATTCAAAGCAAGAGATACCCAACAATAATAAGAACAATGCACCAAATCATGTGAAACTTTAGCATCACTCAATATATTAAGGCAGTACACTTTCGCGCGCGACTGTTCCATGAACAGTACGTACTATTGTACACTGTTTACATGAACAATAGCGTTTCTTGTTTTGCGAACTTTTTTTTAGCTTTTTTTAAAAAAAATATATACACGAAATATATGCGCGCGGACGTCGACAAGTAGGTTCCACCCCCGTCAACGCTTTCGAGTTTTTATCGACTCTAACTCCTCAATTTTTTGATCCAAATTCACACAATCATTTCACGAATCTTGTCAGATATCAAAAGTAGAGCAGTTATGCTCCCATATAGTCACAAACACAGTCAGATGGGCCATGGTGACCACACAGGTGTAGGTTTCTATGACCTGTACTGGTGCTGGTGCCGGAGCAGGAGCCGGTGTTGGTGCTGCTGCCAGTGCTGGCAGTGCGAGTGCCCGTGAGAGTCTCACAACATGGGTTGAAGGTACACCTACAACAGTAGACATAGATCTATATATAAAAGCCCGAAAGATTCACCCCGCATCCCTCAGGCCACGTCGCCCGCTTTTCCCGGCCGTCCGATCCGGGCGATCCGACAGCCACGAAACGACCACGCCAGCCCCAAACGCACGCTACTGTTCACGCCTGATTTTCTACCAATCAGGACGCGACACGTCGCCCGGTCACCAGCCGGTGAAACCGGTTTCCAGTCGGTCACCCGCCTCGCACGATTTTTGACGCGCCAAATTTTCAAAAAAATACTCCCAACTCGAGAAATTACCTCGCAGTCCAACTTTCCTCGCTGCGAGGGGCATGTTTGCAATTCGAGGAAATTGTCGGGACCTCCCTGCAAAAAAGCGCACCACATCTCCCCCTCCTCCTTCTTCTCCCGCGACGGCCCGAGGTCGCCGCCGATGCGCGCCACCTCCCCGATCAAATCGGAGCACGCAACACGCTCCGCAGCCGCGTCCTCTCCATCCTCGCCGACAGCTGCGTGTTGGGACGCCCGATCCACGCCGGAATCGGCGCCGCCGTGGGCTCGCTCCCGCTGCCGTGTTCGGACGCCGCCGGCGATGATCCGACGACCAAAACGCAGCAGCGCCGCCGCTCCCGGCCACCCCACGTCCACGAGCGTCTGACGCGCCCATGCGCGCGTCCCAGGTCGCTCGGACGCAATGTTGGCGTGGTCGATGCCGCCGTGGCAGGTCCGGCCACTGTTGACGTCACCACGACGTCACAGTGGGCCCGGCCTGTCAGTTAAAAAAAAAGAAAATGGAAGTATTTCTACAAATACCCGTCGGAAAAATATGCAATATACATCAAAATACTCAGAAAAAATGATAACTACTTATAGAAAAAAAACAAACATGTTTGAATATTTTGAATCGGCGAATATTTAGAGAAAATCCAAATTGACTTCCTTTAATTATATGGATTTATATTTATTAATTTCCATAAAGTAGAAGTATTTCTAAAAATACCCATCCGAAAAATATGGAAAATACATCAAAATGCTCCGAAAAATAAATGCTGATTATTTATGTCAAAAAACAAATATGTTTGAATATTTTGAACTGGTGAATATTTGGAGAAAATCCTAATGCACTTCCTCCTTAGAACAATTCCCTCAAAATGAAAATATTTCTATAAATACCCTCACAAAAATAAATGCTGACTGTTTGTGCCATATGATCAAATTTCAAATTTAAATATTTTAAACTTCCAAATATCTTCCGAATCTACTCATTTTACAAACGTGAAATTAACTCAAATCTAAAATATAAACAACTTTTCAATATGTCCATTTTCAAATTTGAATTTTTTTCACCGCGGTATTTACAAATGTGACAATTATATCACCATTAACACAAAAATAAACGTTGACTATTTATGGCATATGATCAAATTTCAAATTTGAATACTTTAATATTTTTAATGCCTTCAAATCCGAGCATTTAAAAACCGTAAAAAAAAATCACATATGAATAACTTCCCACTTTTAACAATTCTTGAATTTGAACAATTCTTAAATGTAAACATTTTCTTTTTAATTTCTATACATTAAAATCTAAACAACTTTTCAATGTTTACATTTTCAAATTTGAATTTTTTTCACCACGGTATTTACAAATGTGACAACTATATCAACATTAACACAAAAATAAACGTTGACTATTTATGTCATATGATCAAATTTCAAATTTGAATACTTCGAAAATTTTAGTGCCTTTCAAATCTGAACATTTAAAAAACGTAAAAAATAATTTACATGTGAATAACTTTCCACTTTTTACAATTTTTCCAATTCAAACAATTTATAAATATCAACTTTTTTTGAATTTCGATACATTCAAATCTGAACAACTTTTGAACGTGGACAATTTCAAATTTGAATTTCATACACCACGGTATTTGCAAATGTGACAAATATGTCAACATAAACACAAAAATAAACACTGACTATTTATGGCATACGATCAAAATTCAAATTTGAATATTTCAAAGTTTTGACTGCCTTTCAAATCTGAGCATTCAAAAAACGTAAACCAAATTCAAATATGAATAGCTTCCCAATTTTTACAATTTTGGAATTTGAACAAATTTTAAATGCAAACTTTTTCCAAATTTCAGTACACTCAAATCTAAACAAATTTGAATGTGGACATTTCCAAATTTGAATTTTTTCCACCGCGTTATTTACAAGTATGACAAATATATCAACATGAGCACAAAATCTGAGCATTTAATAAACGTGAAAATAATTCAAATATGAATAGCCTCCCAATTTGACCATTTTTTAAATTTGAACAACTTTTCAACATAAACTTTTTTTGAATTTCAACAATTTTCAAATCTGAACAACTTTTGAATGCGGACATTTCCAAATTTGAATTTTTTACTCCGCGGTATTTTTTCTTCTAACCACACGGCCACGGCGTACGCCGCGCTAAGTTGCCTAGTAATGTATTACTAGCTACAAAATTATTTGCAAAACAATAACCAGAGGATTTTATGAACGCAAATGAAGTTACCTTCACGGTTTATAAAGCAGTCTTCATTTTTACATACTCTCTTAAGTAAGTGGTTTATCTTGTCCCGTTTGTTAGTGGACTTGCCGTGATTGCAATGTCCTTGACGAGGCACAACCTTGGTCCCGAGTTGAACGCCAGAAACTTGTTAGAGAGCATGTATCGAAGATGGTGTCCATCCTCCGAGAGCCACCTCTGTGGTATGTACTCCTGGTAGTCAGCCCGAGACAGCCTCCATTCTACCAATGGAGTAGATGGAAACGAGGACAATGTCCTGGGCACACACCTCATCGCCACTTGGCATCACATTAGTCGCGACCACAGACTTGCGCTCGATTGGGATAGTTTGCGTGGTTCGAGGTTAGGTTATAAAGAGATGTATGCTGGCTAAGACACTCTTTATTTTGTGCCCTGAGGGTGCTAGGATGTCAAAGGCGATGTAGTGATGCAATCTATGAATCTTTACTAGGATATTAGCACGGCAATGCCGCGTCCGTTTGATGAATTTCAAATATATTTTAAAAATTTGTTGAAATATGAATATTATTTGAATTCGAAAAAAGTTTGCGCTTAAAAGTATGTTGAGATTTTGAAAATTGTCCGTATTGGAATGTATTGAAATTTGTATTCTTTTAATTTTAACAAACTGATTAGATTTGGAAGGTATTTAAAATGAGTTGAAATGATCAAATAGGTTTTGAAAAATGTACAATTTGGAATTTATTTAAATTTTAATTCTTTTAGTGTTTACCAAATTATCAGGTTTGAAAGTCATATAAAATTTTGGAATATTCAAATTTGTAATTTGAGTTGGAATACTCGAATATGATTGTTTAGTGTTTAGTTTAAATTTAAGAACGTCCGCATTGAAAGCTGTTTAGATTTGAATATGTTGAATTTTTTTAAAAAAAGTTTGCAGTTATAATTTGTTTAAATTTTAAAAATTTGTTAAAATTTGGAATTTTTATTTTGAATTATTTTTACGTTGATTGAATGCTCATTTTCGGAAGGCATTGAAAAATTAAATTTTCAATTTTAATTTTGGTCATATGACATAAATAGTCAGTGTTTATTTTTGTAGTCATGTTTTTTTTGTCATATTTGAAAATAATGCGGTGTAATGAATTTAAATTTCAAAATGTCCACATTCAAAAGTTTTTCGGATTTGAATCGCCATTAAAGATTGTTCTAAAAATAATTAAGACATTAAGATTGTTCTAAAATAATTAAGGCATTAAGATTGTTCTAAAAATGATTAAGTCGTTAAGATCTTGCAGACATCATCGTTCTGTTATGTTGATTGTCTTTACTAATTGTTAGGTGGTTTGATCTATTAGTTCTCAGTCTAATCCAAGAAGAGAAACTAAAAAAAGCATAAAGTAGGGAACAAAATATCATGAAACATCTGGCATGTTTTTCTAGCAAAGTAAGCATGTTAAAGTCACCCACCTCGCTATGTATTTGATAAATTAGAGGTCCATCACGAAGTTCAAGAATTGGTATCAGATGCTTGATAGCGTCTGTACGTTGAAGTGTCTCTAAGCAATTAGGATCACCAGACAGATGATTAATGCACCTAAGAATCTGCAGAGAAAAAGACAGTGTTCCATAGCAGAGATGGAAAACACAAACAAATCAATCACCTGAAAAGGTAGCAGAAACAGTTCGTAAAATGCTTCGAGCTTTACCTTCAGAAGAATAGGAGATTCTATCTTGTTGAACATCTGGAAAAGCCGTGCTAGAAGGCTTTGACTAGACATGAGAGATTTTACAACGGTGTCTGCTTGTGCAAACTCCAAAAGAAGATCTGCCACTTTCTCAAGATACTCACGCGCAACATCAGCACTCATAGAAACCATTTGAGCTAATAGACCAGACGATGTTGTACTTCCTGGCGGTCTTGCATTGAGCACTCCTGATCCAGATAACACACCAGATGCTGTCTGTGATGCTGCTCCGGATGTTGATGCTCCCTCATTGGAAGCTGTTGGACCGACTGATGTTGCAAACTTCATACTGGGAACTCTGTTGGAAGCTTTAATATTAGAATCAAGGTTACCATTCTCTCTTCCCTGTCTAGAGACCTCTGCATGAAATTCAAAGAGCAATTAGCACATACAGAAAGGTTGTACTATCACATTAAACCCCTTCACATTACTTACAGTATTTAATAGTAACAATGTTGCATGCTTCCCCCCAACAAAGAGGCACAATACAATGATGTACTTTTAGTTGGTGTCACTGGGGATTTAGATATTAGTTTAGAATGAATTACAAAAACCTAGTCTGTGCATTTTAAAAAAATACTGGATTACTTCTAGAAGTCAGCCGCAGGGAATAGTTGAAGCAAATTGCCCAATGGACAGAGGAGACGTTGAGCAGAACAGTGACGACTGATCCTTGCACTGCTATGATTGTCTTGGTTTGAATTACTAAAACTCTGGAAGGCCCTTCCATGTCTCTATCTGGTTGGTTTTGAGTTTTAGCTATGATACTCGTCTCTTCTGCGAAGTCTGTATTCTACCTTTTTGTGTTTCATTAAAATGCAACCAGGGTACACAAGCTCCAGCAGAACCAGCTTGTCGAGAAATTGTTTCCTAGTAGGTAAAGGGAGCTGCTATAACATCCGGAATCAGGCTCCGTGTTGTTTTGAACAGACTGGTCTGCGAAGTTTAAAAATACTACAAGCTAACCATAAGAAAAACTAAAGGAGAAGGGGAAAATCAGGCAGGAAGAGAAAACTATAAACTGGGTTCTGCCTTCTGACCAAGCTTCATTTTTTTGTTGTTGAAACCAGGTTTGTAAACCTTGATGACAACATGTGTTGGATGGTCATAATCTCTAATATGAACTCTTATACTTCTTTGTTATGTAACTTTCCCTTACAAGAAAAGGACAGCAGCGACTGCCGCTCGACATGTTGGATCTGCACCTTGTTGGGCGTCTCCCACTCTCCATTCCCCTTAACTTTCCCAGCTGGAAATCTCCCCCTCTACCTCCCAGACCCTTTCTCCTCCACCCACCTATCCCGACCACCTGCAACGTGCTTCCTGTCAGTTAACCTTGCCAGACCCATGGCACCCCCCGCAGCCACCACCTACCCCTTTTCCAAGCTCATCTGTAAACCCCTCGCCGATCAAGGGAGGGGAGAAGCAGACAAGTAGAAGAGCCCCGAGGTAGGAGCAAAAGGCAAAGTAGTAGAAAGCCGTGCGATAAGGATAAATCCAAAGAAGGACCGATGGAAAAGGAAAGGAGAAAATGTACACGACCTTTATCGTATTATAGCAAAACTCTAGAGAAAGGGAGATGTTTGAAAGAGAAAACTCAGACATGAAAATAATTGTACAATGCAGACAGATCAATAATATTCTAAAAGTAAAATAAAGAACCGGAATTAAGAAGCATACCAGCAAATTCTGCCATTAGCAAGTCAAGTTCACCATTTGTTTTCCTCTCCGTTGAATGTAATAATGGCAAAATACTTTCATGCCTTTCTAGTCCAGACATGTGACGGACATAATCAAGTTGCCCAGATACATGCCGAGAGGGTGGTTCTTTCTCCAACAAACTCAGTAGAGGTCGGATTTGATCGTTCTGACCACTACTATGCCCATTTGATACTAGTTCTATATGCCTTGGAGATCTGTCTGTTGATGACCTTCCTCCAGAAACACTGAGCCTTTGTGGCCTAACCAGGTCATCATTTCTATCGATGTGACCAGCAGCAGTTATATCGCTGAACCTAGGTGATGCTGAAGGTTCCAATAAGATATTATGCCTATCTCCATCTGCTTGTAAAGACTGCGAGGAACCAGATGAATGGTAATGATCCAGCCTTGCTTTAGAACTTTCTAGCATTGGCGGATCTAATTGGCCAGATCTTAGTCGGGGGGTGGAACCATTCTGTGTCACTGAAACACCTGACCCGGAGATGGAAGCATATCGTGTTGCTTCATTCAAGCTATGTAGAGTATTGACTAGCCTGAGAAGTATTCCATTTTTCGCTGCTATGCGGCAAAAGTCATTTCTCGGAGTTGAATGCTGAAGCTTGAAGACCTGCCAGATGCCATCAATTGCGAGATGAACCATTTCCCTGCTAATTTACAATATTATGGAATGTATTAATCAAAAATGAAAATATAGTAGTACTAAAGGATACACATGGAAACTCTAAAGGAAATTTTTAAGACAAAAATGTACGGACTTACCTGAATTTTGCATAATCAGGCTCCAAAAAACTCACCAATACAGGGATCCCTTGGCATGCAATGAACATTTGCAATGTCAAGGTGCTGGAGATGGAAAAGTGACAATTAGCGCCAAACCATTTATTCTATTGACTGGGTTTAAATATAGTTAGACGCCAATAATTATGTCAAGAAATAAACCTGGCCTGGCAAAGCTGCTGAAGAAAAAAGGATGCTTGCATCCGGACTTCCTTTGCACGATCTGGCACAGCAAAATTCATCACCACTGGAATCTGAAAATAAATGTCTAGTATCAATTATCTATTGCACGTCGTCAACACAATTTATAGGTCATAAATTACTTCGGGAGTGGAACAGAAGTCTCACAAGGCCAACAAGACAGGCATTTTCTAGGAAGCCTGTATTATCTTTTACAATGTAGTTGATGAGTTGCAAAACAGAGCATATGATCTGCAGAAAATTAACAGACAAATTTCAGCGTAAAGACCAGCAAAAAGACTTTGTAAAACTAAAGTAAAACTTCATACACGGTTCTTGGGAAGTTCAAGAAGCTCCATCAATGGAAGGAAACCGTTCTGTGACACATAAATCTTTTTTGCTCTGGCCGGTGATTGAAGAACAGCATAAGCTTTTGGCATGCTGACAATATTACTTCTTCGCTTTCCCCAGGCTTCAACTGTGCTACTATTTTGCTGTATTCCACAGACTGCAAACATCGGCAATGAAAACGCTTCAAGGTCAAGACAGGAACTACAAATGTATGAAAACCGAAGTAATAAAGTACTGTAAATACATAGCATTTCACTTAAAACACCTCAAGAACATATCTAGGTTTAGATAATCGACATTTAATGTGGCCTGTGAATTTGCAACCAAGCAGTAGATCAAGGTAAATTAATACCACTTATCAGTTGCTACTGAAGCTGGACACTTTACCATATGTCAAATTTATGGAATAAAATGGTTTAGCAGGATGGCTGCAACACAATGAAAATGCCAAATATATCACAGCTCTAGAATAGTGCACACCTGTAAAGGAAAAAGATTCTCTCCTGGAATGTTGCCGTGAAATTCCTGTACAATGGTGTTCGATGATAATCAAGTCAGAGCACAATCCTCAAAGTCTCATCTATCTTTTTTTCATTTTTAAGGGAAAGTAGAACACATAGTAGTGAAAGCAATACCGGTCCATCAAGATCGCCGTCCCTAAAATGCATAAACTCAAGAAGTTTCCCACCATTCATGGGCTCATTTTCATTTTCCTTCTGCTTCTCTGCCATCCTAGCCTTGAGCTCCTTGGCAAGGTCATTTTGTCGACCATTATACTGAAGCTCTTGGGCAGCAGTGGATGTTGAAGCTTCAGCCCCATGATCTCCTCGCTTGTCAACTGGGAATAAATCCTCAAAAGAGGCGTCTCCAGGGGTGTCACTGAACCTACTTAGTCCATTAGTTCCCTCAACTAAAAGTCTTGCCTCCTGTAAAGACACAATATAAATGAATGTCATAAAGAATTAAGTATTTGCATTCTTGTTCTGCGTGCAAAGCCAAATTACCAAACAGAGAGTTCTAACCTTTGGGAAATTGATATTCTGTCTCCCAGCCTGGAAGGAGAAAGCATTGTCATCTTCAAAACTTGAACGGTCTTTACCTTCAAGCTCTAAATGCTTACTGTCACCCTTTTTTGATTCTTGGCTGCTCCTAGCTACCTTACTTGGAAGACCATCTTGCGATAGTTCATGTATTACCTTACCATTCAAATCAGTAACTCCAGAAGATTCCACTGGTAGTTTTTCATGAAAAACTAATGTAGGATCTTTATTGGGAACCACACTATCATTCATAAGTTCCACATTGTTTGAACTACTACTTTCGGCAGGTTTTCCATCATGAAGCTCGTCAGATTTACCTTGTCCGGCAGATTCAGAAACCAGCTCTTTTGTTTTATCGTCCTAGGACAATATTATAAATTAAAAAAATATTAATATGCTGAGACCATTATAATCTTGTGGGTCTACCACAAGACTTTAAACTGATATAACATCCAATGCAATGAACATCATGGGAAAAGAACCCTATAGAGCTTACCTGTTCAACGCTAGAAGTCATGACCAATTGTGTATCTCCTGGTGGGCCAGAAAACCCGGCATGATTATCGTCACTTGGGACTGGATCATCCTCGTCAACATGCCTTATTGTACGAAAATCATGAATAATTTATGTTTAGTAGTCGATCAATCGAGGTTACTTTTGAAAGAAAATACTCCCTCAGTCCAGGATTATAGGTCCTCTAGCAAAAAACTATTTGTCCAGGATTATAAGGCCAGCAAATATTAATTAGCCTAATTAATAGGAACTTAGAAGCCCTCTCCCTCCTCCTATAATCAGTCCTAACCGCACAGCTGCCCCTCTCTCTCCTTTTTTTCCGGTGGTGTAGATATTTGACCAATTCATGGCGTTTGGTTGATTGCCTAGTTAATAGGGTAATTAAGTGTACCGTTCCCTATTTGATAACTGATTGAAGGAAACAGTGGAACGCTAAATTGCTAGTAGCCAGTCATCTTGTGCCTTGGTCGTGCTGCGTTTTATTAGGGGACTTATAATCCTGGAAGGAGGGAGTAGAAGCAATGTCGATAGTTAACATTTGCAGATTTGATTGCCACATTGCTATACTTCTTAATATCTAGTATTACAAAGGGTGAGAAATTACATGAGAAAGAACAATCAGAATGAGATGGAACAGACATACTTAATGCGTAGCAAGAGCATGATACATGCTTGTTAGAAAGAAGCGAACAGTTAAGAGGTGCAAGTGGCATATGCTTCTTAGTGAATCACAGCTTTGAACTGACATAGGTAAGAATAAATAAATTATTCATATATCTATTATCTACTATTTGAGAAAGAAAATTTATAACTATGAAAAATTTCAATAGCAGGCAAAAGTTCGAAATATAAGTTTAAAGCACTAAAAACAATCCAGAAACATCCCTGGCGGGAAAGCTCCATTCAAAACTAAATCAAATCCACTAGTCCTGCAACCTAACTTCACACCCAATCACTACACAAATCATACAACTACCATGATTTTAGAAATACTTGAAGAAAATTTGATAAGTACAGGTCAGTGTGCAGACCACAGACTAGTTAAGTGACTAAAAAGGTCAAATTCTGGGGTTATCACTTATCAGGTGGTTTCAAGATGTTTTTATTTTCCTAGATTGTATTGTATTATTGGTTCGTCTGATTTCACTGTCATGATCTTCTAAATTTTGAGTTACCTCACTGATCGAACAGGCTGTCGCCTCGAGTTTTGCAGCCATGGGTGCATCAACAATGTCTTTGCATCAGGTCGTTGTATCGCATCCTACAAGTGCTTTTTGAAGTCAGAACAACAAGCAATTAGAAGGAAAAAATTGAGCCCTCTAAAAACAGCAAGGAGGTACGATAAAGAACCTTTTGAAAACATTGACGCAGAAAATCAGTACTCTCAGGAGAGAATCCTTCTGGTATTGGTGGATGCACATCCTGTATTACATGAATAAAAGAATTTTAGGTAATATGCACGCGTAACTGAATGATCAATGCCTTTTGATGGAAAGAGAGATGAAACAGCTGCAGCTAATCAACCTGAACAATGCGAAACAGTGCAGGCATGGGCTGTAGTTCATAATATGGTGGGGAACATGTCAGCAGCTCAATGACAGTGCAACCAACACTCCAGATATCCGATGCAGCACAAACACCAGACATTTCAATGACCTAATGCAGAAAAGAGATGATGAAGATTCAAGTCAAAATATCATGATAATGTGACATAGTAGCAAGAATTTCAAGTCTAATGGAACCTTAGTTGACAGTTATAAGTTATAACTGCCACATAGTAGCGCCTTGCAGTAAGTATAGTCCACAATTTTGGCTGCCATCTTATCAGCAGTATTGATTTGACTATATGTTACAGTATTCGGGATGCTACTAGCACTTCGTGTAATTTCGGAAATTTATAAGTTTTTTTTTGTCCTGGTCTCCTGGAGCAGATCCAGTGGATAATGTCTTACTTACGCACCATACATTGCTGGTTCTTTGCACCAAAACTATCACCATGGAAAGAAAATAGTACTCCCTCCGTTCACTGATGTGCCAAAACGTCTAATATTAGTGAACAGAGAAAGTAGTGTAAATCACTAAGTCATTTGTCAAGCTGGCATAATAAGTTCCTTGACCACATACTCACAGTCTCAACAAATTCTCTCGGTAACAAAAAGGACGAATAGCAAATTTGTAAGCAAATGGTTTTTTCCTGAAGTAATAATACACTTGATGAATTGACACTAAACTGATGCGTGTATTATTTGTAAGTAATACTTCAAATTTGATTATCAAGGTACAATGGAACAGGACAACACCTTTAAGACAATTAACAATAAAAAACACTAAGTAACTACCAAGAGGAAGTTGAGAAACTAATCCAGCATGTCAGTGCACCTAACAAATAACTCAGCAGGCAAAAAAACTGAAGGGAATTAGCATACCTCAGGGGCCATCCAGTATGGGGTTCCAACCACTGAATGTGTGTTCACATCAGCTTCAGTTAATTTAGTAGCAACTCCAAAATCAGCAAGTTTAACTAGGCCCTAAACAACAAAATGTAGACAAATGAGAGCTTTTGAGTGGGAAAAAGTAACATAATCCCAGCAAAATATGACTTCTAATGCCCTTGGTTGTGCACCATAGTAAGTGCAGATTTCATGTTTGGCCATGCGCTTCATCAATCATATTAAATATTTCCATGCAAAATATTAGTGGCTAACTAGCTACTCCCTCCATGTCACTACAACTGCGGGATCATGCTTACGGCTATTACATACACATACAAGTATACTCTACCAAGTGAAAGAAGTACAGATCATTACAGCAAATATTACTCAAGTTGAGTGCTTCCTGGCTATGCGCTAGAGTAACAAAAATGCCATAGGTTCAACATACTAACATGTAGCTTCTAGCTTGAGAATCATTACATTGTAATCGATGTTCAATTTCTCCTTTTTTTCTACTATCCAAAGCATCAAGAGCAGACAATAAAATCAGCTAATATTATCGTGCATTTGTAGTTCTATTTTCCAACAAAAAACTGCTAGGTCACTATGTGTCCACAAGCTCATCCCAGGATGCCCATTACATGCATTTTTTATTAGTTATTCACAGAAAGTTCATTTAAAAGATAGTCAGAACTGTTAAAAGTTGTACAATAATTTTTCATTATTGGCTGTTAAAATATACTGTCGCCCAGCCTCAGTCATCACTCATCAGAAAAAAACAAATACAAACCATGCTCAAATATGCAAGTGATGAGCCATTACCTCTTTTGTGGTCAATATATTCGCACCCTTGATATCTCTATGTATGACACCTTGCTCATGCAGATAAACAAGGCCTTCCAACACCTGGTCACATACGTACAAGTTAGAAGCAAGCACAAGAAAAAAAATGTGAAGTCACAGTAATCACCATATATTCACCTGAGCAATGTAAACAGCAGCCAATGATTCAGGAAATGGTCCAAATTTGTTTGGCTTTATGATATTGGCAAGTGAACCATTTTCCACATACCTGCAATCATCACAAAGCTATCAGAACTTCCATGCTAAAAATTACTGTTATGCATGTACTTCATATCAAGACATTGTCGGAGAGAACTCGGGATTTCGTACTCTAGAATTATATGGAGGTGGCTCTTTGTCTTCAGTGATCCAAGATACTTCACAATATTTTTGTGATTAAGATTCTGCATAAAGTAGTTAAACCTTTAGCTCAACGCAACACAATTCTAGAAAACATTTGAATCAAGGAAAGGAGAAGTAAAATAGGTGTTAAAAATCAAGGTCCTTTTAATTATAGGTATGATAGGAGGGAATAAAAACAAGGGCATAGTATCTATATTAAAAATCAAGACCTTTTCATGCACTTTTGATCATCCACATTAATTTCTATCACAATGTTTACATAGCTGGGACAGCCACAAAAATAAGTACACATCAAAATTATTGTAAATGTCAATTGAGGGAAGGGTGCCTCTCATTGTTCTTCAGCACAAATTTGGCACACTGGACTTTAATTGTAGTAGACAACGGTAACCGCAAAAAATTAAGTTAACAGGAAATAGGGAAAAGATGCAACACAGACTAGGAGTAGGAAGGGATGTGAATGAGTTAAAAAGAAGGAAAATATGGGGCAAACTGCCTTATTGAATCCAAACGTGGTACTGTTGAAACACTTACTTTCAGTAGATCAATTTCTTGCTGAATCGGCCACACCAGCAAACCATCGAGAACAGTCAACAGAACATACACAAAAGATGATTTGTTAGAACCCAATTATTACGGCGATGTAAAGGTAATGTAGAAAATGGCGATATTCCAGAAAAATACCAAAAGTTAAAAGCTGGATAACAAAAGGATATGCAGATCCCAAAAGTTGATACAAATAAATTACAATGTTGATACAAATAAGAAGAATGTGAGACATGCAGCTCTAGGAACCCGGCGTTCCAAATAGAAGCAGTCAACTAGCAGTCAACCCATCTTGCAGCATCTGTACAGTATATGACCCTCTAGAGAGCCTTGTATACACTAAATTTAACAAATATATATTATGTGTACAATTACTTGTAGTACATGACAATTACTAACAGGTGAAGACTCATTTCAACACAAAACTTATACATGCACCAAGTAACAAAAGGAAACAATAAAGTGCGACATTAGTGCCATTCCACTTTCACAAAATGTAATGCTAACAGGTTAAACTTCTAAAAATTAATCTCGAGATCAATCAGGAGCAGTACATAGCTATATAACTTATACAGCTACTAGTGCTTCATAACTTGTATTAATCTTTGTCAGCCCCAACACTTCTATGGACATCAACAGTTGGGCCACATGTTGGCCCAGCATAAATATCAACCAGGATGGTTTTCCATTTAGACGTTCTAGTCGCTAAAACCAGATGCTACAGGAAGAACATGAAGGTGCAAGATCTCATGGTGCTTATAAGTTACAAGTCTGTGTACAAGCACGGGTATTTGTAACACTTGAGGAAACAATCAAATCCTCGTAAAACAATTTAATGAAATGATACTGATATTATGTCTAGTTAATCGAGCTCAGGAGGTGGGGCGGGGGGGTATTTAGTGCATGTGTTATCTGGTAAACCACACCAACTACATAAATATAGAAGATAATGAAACAGCAGTGGACAGCATTTGACTGTGTCGACTCTCGTGTTTTTCCCAATTCCATGTATGTCAAAGTCTATGTCATCTATTTTGAAGAAAAAAAGAGCTCACGAGCTACATATGACTGCACTCGACAGTAATACAAAGGGTGTACCCAGTGATGAAAGCTCCCACAAAATGTAGCGTCTGGGGAAGGGAATTTCTAGGCAGCCTTTCCCTTGCTTTTTATTCAAAGAGGCTGATTCGAACCCAGGACCTCCAGGACACAAGTGGAGATATTGTACCACTGCGCCAGGCCCGCCCTTCATACACTCGACAGTAATACATTTGTTAAAATTTTGTCATGAATTTGGAAAAGACATCTTCCATAAGACCGCAGTCGGCAAACATAAGACGTGCTACATTTGTCAAAATCTATGTCATGTATTTGGAAAAAAAAAAGTTCACATGCTCCATAAGACCGCAGTCGACAAATGCACAATGTGCTACATAATTAAATCATCAGGTTCAAGTATATAGCCCTAGTATACGTGTCCTGAACTATTATTACAAGTCCGGGCAGTTTAAATGGGAAACTCGCTGATGACAAACATAACTAAGCTAGCATAACGACGCCCTAGGATTCGGTTCCACGTCACGCTACTGAACAAAAACAATGTAACCGACAGCAAATCTGCATTTTAGTCCAGCTTCCATTCTCATCTTAGCGTCCGTTGTTCTCGGTTGATGCTGTCTGATTTTTATCTCCTGACAACGTAATACATTTGTAAAAAAATTGTCATGAATTTGGAAAAAGACATCCTCCATAAGACCACACTCAACAAACATAGGACGTATCACATTTGTCAAAATCTATGTCATGTATTTGGAAAGAAAAAAGAGTTCGCGTGCTCCATATGACCGCACTCGACAAGCGCACAAAGTGCTACGTAATTAAATCATCAGGTCCAAGTATATAACCCTAGTATGAGTGTCCTTGACTATTATTACAAGTCCGGGCAGGTTAAATAGGAAGCTTGCCAAGGACAAGCGTAACTAAGCTAGCGTAACGACGCCCTAGGATTCAGTTCCACGTCACGCTACCGAACAGAACAACATAACTACAGCAAAGCTGCATTTTAGTCTAGCTTTCGGTCTCATCTTAGCGACCATTGTTCTCGACCGGTGCTGTCTGGTTTTTATCTCCTGGTGAAAACCGCATTTCATGTAATCGCGCGGACTTGTGACTCTGGGCATGCTACACGTCACATATGAGTGATGAGAAGACAAAATAAGAAGAAGAAATCCTCACCATGATAATGTTGAGATCCTCCTGCGGGATGTTCTCGAGCGAGACCTGCTTGATGGCCACGAAGTCGCCGTTCTCCAGGTCGAGCCCCTTGTAGACGCGCCCGTACGCCCCCTTCCCTATCTCATCTCCCAGCATCTGCGTCCGCCCACACACACAGACAGAGACAGTGAGTGAGAGAAGCGTTCCCCAAAAACAAAATTCTCAACTCAAAACACCAATTCCGCCGGATCGGAGGCGGCGGGGCGGGGGAACCCTCACGTATTTGTTGTCGAGCGTCTTGGATTTCTGGTTATGCGGCCGCGACGCCATCTGGTCCCCCTCCTCCGAGATTCGAGCCGCTGCGGGACGGGGCGGGCGGATCGGGGATCACTGCAGACGACAGAGCGCCTTCGGGGAGGTCGCGGCGAGGGTCATTCGGGTTTTTAGGGTTTGGGGTGGGAAGGGAATTGGAGTCGGGAGCTGGAGGAGGAAGAAGAAGGCGACGAAGAGAGCGCCCTGCAATTAATTTTTATTTTAATTTATTTTTGGCAGGCGTGGGAAAGTAACGGAAATGAGGCTTTTATAGTCTGGAGTACTTTTTGGAGTGTGCGGAAGCCAACGAGGATAGCGGGGCCGCCCGGCTGTCAATTAGCTGTCTTCGACTAACGCCTTGTGCGTCATCCGATTTCCTTTTCGCATGGAAATGTCACGCTTCCTCTGTTTTCGTTCCATCTTTTTCTGCTCTTTATTAATGCCTGCTCCCATTCTTCTTTTATTTTCTCTCTTTTTCCTTCTTCCAAGATTTTAAGGATGATCTGTCTATTTCTTTCAGTTTTACAGATGGAAATTGGGTATCTCTCGTCGCCTTCTTCTTGCCATATTCATTTTCCTATGACAATGACGATAGAGAGTTATTTTGGCCAACACCGACAGCGGGACTCGACATGCAATCATGTTTTCCCATGGAGTTTTATTGGCCGTCGTACTCTCGATAGGAAAACCTCTTTCTCCTTAAGGGTGACGCAAGATGGTATTGCCGGTGAAGATAGATAGAACTAGAAGGAGAGGGCGCGCTTTGCCGCGCCTGATTTGGCTTTTTGCGTTAAATTGCTTCTTTTTTATTTTTGGTGGGAATGTAGTTGTGACTTGGATTGAAGTCAAGCACACATCTTTAGTTTTGTAACTGGGTGATCGTTGTACCACGTGTCGTGGGAGTGGGGAAGTGTAGGGTGTCAGAACGTGTTACTAACATCTCCCCTTGTGGGGCTGTGTGTATTGTGTAGTTGAAACGTGTCTATCGATGAGTTCATTTCTAATTCAGTAGCCGGTTTCGCTAAATGTATGTAAGCAATAAGAGGGGCGGATTAGAGAGATCCTCTGATAGCGGCAGGTCAGTTGTAGATGGATGATTCAGCTGAGCCTGTCTTGTGGTCTAGTTTCACGAGATGTCATCGGGCGCAGTTGGTACGCTTTAATGTTAGCATCGTTTTAATTCAAGAGTTGGGTGGGTTGCAGAAGATGTGAGCTAAGTGGTGGTGGTGTAAATCCCGCGCCGAATCATGCTTGCAGAAGCTTTGAGCCAAGTTGACCAAAGTGTGAACATATGGTACAGTGCATTTGATCGTCTTCGGAGTATCGAGTTACAAGATAATTGGATACTTTTAGATGGAATTTGCACCGCTATGGTCAATATTGAGTCAATTCCATATGTACAACATTGGTTTAGTCCAAAATTCCAACACAAAATCAACAACTCTCAGTAAACTTATAAACATGTTAAAAAAAGATTTCTGGGTATATGTGCATGGACCTAAAAACAACATATAAACTGACAAGCAATAAGTGTAGCTTTTGCAGTCATTACCTATTAGCCCAACATCCTTTTGCGAATGTAATTTTGCAAAGCTATGCGGCATATAGTCCAAGTGACATCCAACTTATCATCTTCCCCGTTAGTGGTGACACAACTGTAAGGAATAATTTGCACTAGTGGAAAAGCGTTTCCGCGCTAATCTGATGTTTTGGTTCTGTGTAACAATGCATCATTTTTCATTAAGCAGGAGTTCGGCTTATCTTACTCACGATGTTGAGTGCAATAACTTTACACGACATGAATCCAAAATATAACTATATAATATACCAATCATTTTGCCGAAAAGCAATAAGTAGCAGTGAGAAAATCTTTAAACATCTTGCAATCTGGGCCACCTCTCACACTTCAACCGGTCGAATTATTTGTTACTCGAGACATTGGCTCAGGAGCCTCTTCAACCTAGGCAAGCACACAAACTATATATTATTTTCATCAAAGATTACCGACCACATCAATATCTTCATTGTGGGGAGAACTGTTACTAAATAAATTACATATCATCTTTGACCTAACTCCAGAAAACCACTAAAATTCAGTAATGACAACTAAACACCATACTAATCAGCACTTACAAACATCTGACATGATGTGATAATTTAGGAGCAGATACTTGGACATTATGAAGATCCACCTGGTTGAAATATGGGCCACTCTCGAGTTTAAGCACCAAGAGCTTATCAAGATTGCGTCGAAATCTGCAATACATTAATCCAATGTCCACACGGTCACCGAGCATTCCAATCGAATACAAAACTCGACCACCATCACAAAGAAACATACATTTCAGGAACATGTGTGAATGTGTGGCAGTCACCGTGGACCCGCTGATTTGTTTGCTCTGTAGCTGCCGAGTGTGCCATCATCGGTAACCAACATTATGTGGTCTTCACATTATCATGTGAGTGGCCAACTTTGGAGGAAAAAATCTTGTACGCAATGGACTCATAAGCATGAGTGTCGATTTTACAGATGTACACCAAACAATAACTAAGAGAATATATTATAGCTATGCATATATAAATACTAAGACTATCTTTTATAGAAATGGCATCTAAATGCATGATGGCAAGATACTCAACGAATTAAACTATGTCGATCATCTACCTCTTCATGGTTCTTTTAACATGCAATATAGTTACCTTAGTTTGATGGATCAAACCATGATATAAGTAGTAAAAACTCATCAGTTATGTCGAACTTATATGCCAAGGCAATTTGGTCGTGCCATATACAGTAGATCAGTTATGTTGAACTTATATGCCAAGGCGATTTGGTCGTGCCATATTCAGTCGATCGCCTATCTTTCCAATTTGAAACAACTCTTCCAAAACCATACACTATTGTACACATGTACATAAAAGGGTATTTCATCAACCAGAACAGAAGAGAATAAAATACCATATAACACATGGATCTTTCTTCACAGGACATCTCAATTCGCTTTTTGGTATTACTTCCTAAAGCTCCACGGATCTTTCTTCATCAGCATCTGCATATTAGTAAAACATTTGACGCTAGATCGGTTCTTTATGGATCAAGGAACTGGATAAGTGAAACAAGAAAGTACTCATCCTAGACAACAAATATCCAAATACTTTATACTTACACAAGATGAAAATTATAATAAACTCCAGATCATTTCTTCTCGTTTGACTACACTCTGGAGCTGGTGCTATAAAACTAATTTTGTCGATCAATTCATTTTCATATTTGGAATTTTGGGAACAGACTTTGTTGGTAAAAGAGTACATATTGTGGGTTGGTATAAGATCTGAAAATGTAAATCATAACATTCATGTTCCTTTTATGTCACTGAATCAAATTCAACAGGATATTAAGTGCAGAGATGTACCATAGCTAGTATGCGAAATCGAATAACTGCAAGAGTAAACAGATGTCACATTTCTACACAGAACACATTATGTTTTTTTTGCATATTAAGAACACATTATGTTGATGGACGATTTAATTAATTAGAATCAGATTCGATTTTCTGTTTTCGCGTTATGTTACATGCTACATTCAATAGAGAATATACTTGCCAATGTTTCTGGCAATCATTTGAAGGAAGCCCTCAACCCCAACCTCAAACATATCAAAAGTACGCTGCTTAGTCGCCTGGATAAATAACAAATAATTAGGACACATTTTTGTTTTGAAGCAACTGAGGGAAGGCATGCGGTTAGGAAATATGAATCGATATAGGTAGGGATACCTTGTCAAGGTCAGGGTGTGTAAACGCAACAAGGTCGTTGCAGGATAAACAATTGCCGAGGGCAGACAACCTTCCATTAACGCACTGAACAACCACTTGATCAGGTAGTCAGATCCTCATATGGTAAATCTCAAGAACAATTTCAACCCCTTGGAAGACATAAGCATGACAAAATATCATGATATCACTTGCCTATACAAATCAGGCCTCATAAAGACACCTCTCTAAGTAAATTCAATATTAAATTGTATTGGCACCTACAATATTGCAATAGTAAAATTATCTCGAAAGTGAGTGCTGGCAGAAAGCAAGTTAGCCACAGTTGGGTGAACTATAGTTTTTGTTAACTATTATAATTCGCCCAGAACTCGGTCCAACCTGAAGAGACTATATTTCTACATGTTTGGCATGAAACAACTAAATATTTCCCGACTGATTAGAAACTATTGGTTCCACTACTTGGATTTAATAGCCTTTTTAAGTAGTTGAGAATCTGACTACACTTTACCCAAATCTAACAAAAATCGACCAACATTTTAAACTGATAGTCCAAAACCTTTCCCTCAGCTACCTGTACACGGCACACTGATGAACAACTATAAGATAAGAAAATCATGAGCGTAGACTGCCTTACTTCTGTTGTCAGAGAAGTTCCTTGGTCTTCCCACACGTACTTTGCACCACCAGCCTCTCATGGAGGTAAGTTTTCGAGTTTTCAGCCAATGCTTTAAAACACCCTGGTAATAACAAGCAAATTGATGAATTAATGAATGAATAAAAAGCGCATCAAATCTTCCTTGTTCGATTCTCTGAGTAGTACTGATGACATCTCACCTGACGAATCCACCAGTACACATAAGTGGATATTCTGAATCCTCTCGATGCATCGAACTTTTAAATCCCATGAAGCAGCCCTATTAGGCCACCATGCATCACCAATCAAATTGCCGAACATGTTACATCTTAATGTTTTTAAGCATACTGATTATCCTAGTGAAACAAATAGAGACTAATGTTAATGAACAGGATGTAATTACCTGAATCAGGTCGGCCAGCTGAACCCCCACTTCTGTGTGATGGATATGACCAAACGGATGTTACTCATAGCTAGCACCTCCCTTGCAAGGAACGACTTGCTACAGCAACACAAAAATCAAGCTAAACAATTCTAGGCCACAATCTATCAACAATCCACTGCCAAAATACATTCAGTAATATCCAGAAGGACTTTACCAATTACTCTTGACCACATAAAAATTCGTCTCCGTGGCACAAACCGATGGCAGCACACAATGGTTCCGACTTCATCGACAAACAAGAACTCAGCAATGTGCAAGAGGTCTCCGTCAGCTAAGCTTGACTATATAAAGCTATACTTTGCCATTGCACCATATCAGAGTTATCTGGTAGCCTATATATGCAAGAACTAAGAGAAAGGTAACACACTAAAATAAAGAGTTGAGCATACAAGGGCTCAAACTGATTCGAAGATAGAAAAAAAAATCAGTAATAACGTCACAGAACTGAAGCACAGCGTTTAGTCAGCTAGACAATGGATCATTATATACTCAAGAGAACCTACAGGCTACAACAACTGTAATTGTCACCTGTATTTAGAAGCTCTACCTCTACACAGATATGTTTCTATGTGCAAAGTATCATGATTATCATATTGCATGACTCAAAAACGGTTCAGCCAACATCCCCGAAATTGGAGAACAGAAGAACAGGGCACCAGCTCTGACGTCAAGGCAAGCAGTAAAAGACCTGCTGGCACACACGACCATGGACCCGCCCGGCGGCCGCGCCCGACCACCCTGGCGTTGAGATGGATGATAGGCCGCCCGAGGTCACGCTCCCGTTGAGACGCGGTTGTACGGACAGGGCGAGCCCTGGCGAGGTGGTGGGTGCAGACTGAGGCCGAGTATGGAGGTCCAGCTCCTCAAGTGCAATAAAATTTCCGTGGCGGCGGCGCGGAATCGGGTGAGCGGTCTAGGGCGGCCACCGCGGCGGCGGACCCGAGCTGAGCGGGGGTGGCGGCAGCCCGAAACCCTAGTGTAGAGCTCACGAGGAAGATGATTCAAGAGGAAAAGACATAGCTCGGGAGGAAGATGATTCGAAGAACGATTCCGGCAGAATCAGTACGGCAGTGGACCTCTGGTCGGACAGCTGAGACGAAGACTGCTGTCGACGAGCTTCGCGGGGGAGAGGCGGATGGTGCGGCGTCTGAGCGGAGAGCTCGGGATGGAGGCGGAGCAGTTGCGGCGGCGGTGGCAGGTGTGGTGAACCCTAGCTCTTTCTCCTACTTGTTGACTCTCCGTGTCAAATACCTCTACGCCACGAGACGCCGGCAGGACGCACGAGAAGGCACGGGATCCATCTGACGCTGAACTGCGGGCACACGACGCGCCCAACACCAACTGCACATGGCACACGCAAACAGCAACACGTGGGATGCTTCATATCGCTCAAATTCCTGGGAGCTTAGTTATTGGAATGATTGGTCCATCTACTAGCCACTTCATTGCTCCTACCTTCTCTTTGATTCAATTCTAAAACCAAACTAGATCTTTATTTTTGTAGCGGAATCCCGTTTGTGGTTTGTAGCAGTCGCCAATTGATTGACACTAATATTGACCGATATTAAGGATACCGCCTCATCGCCAACAATGTTGAAAAAGTATTTGCACGTGGCTAATGAGGTCGATTTGCCAGACATTGCCACCCGCGACCTGACCCTCATTTTATGCGATGTGACGTTCTATGTCATCGAAGGTTAAGAAAAGTTTTCAATGAAAGTGGAAATTTGATGAATAATGAATTTTCAATGTGCAGAAGTCATGACAACAAGTAAGACATACAGTAGTAGTTTCCACACTAAATAAATATTTCCATGCTTAACAAATAGTTTCGTCTGTGCAAAGAAAGCACGTGAAAGACATAAATTTTATGACTAAGAAAACAATGAAAATCTCAGCAAATCTTAACAGTATGGCGAATATCCACGGGTCTTGAGAAGTAATCAGTTAGATTGTGTCCACCATGCAGAATGTGACACATTCTCCGTCCCACTCTTACATCTTTCCACGAATCTGACTAGATCCATTTTGCGTATCTTGACGTAAACACACCTGATGTCACCATTATGACGAGACTGTTAGAGGATACACACAACCAAGCAGTTTGTTGATTGGATGTTTAAGGTTACCATGGCTTCAAAAATATTAATCTCACGCATACATGTGTGACCCTTAGCGTTAGTTGATGAATGACTATATGGAGTGCCCTATTGTGTTGGTAAATTTCACATCACAATCAGGTGATCATGGTGGTGGAGGTTCACCATCATGGCATCATGGTCTTCTCCTATACCAGTCAACTCATCGTCGACATCGACATTGTATTCTCTTGGACCACCTCCATCAAGTAAATCATAACTCTGTGGGCCATATTCTTCACCTCCTTCTCAAAACCCTCTACACCATCTTCAGGTTTAAGGGTGCCGCTTCCTCCTCAACTCTCAGCTTCTTGCATGCAAGGATACCATATATACCAAACAATGTGTTAACTATATCTTCTTGTGAATCATTAATATCATGTACTACCTTTTCTTCAGGGTTAAAATTAAATTCTTAAATAGAGGCCTCTCAGAGGAATCTCGTGAGCTTCCTAGATCCTTCCCAATTATCCATCTAGCACAAGCAACACCATAATAAATAATAGCACAAGTGGATATGCTTTACCTATTATCCCAACATTTCAAAATGATTAATAATATTTGTAGTGTTCAACTGTTAATGAGTAATATATTACTATCAAACCAACACTAATCAAGAGAAAAGCATGGGCGAATTATGTTTTACCTCTTTTTCCAATACGAATGTTTGATTGTGACGGCCTGACGGGCTACTATATGTGATTGACATTTACCTAATTGTGGCCGCAGGGTTTACGACTTGATCAACCCTAGGACCACTAACCCCTTCCCTTTATCTAGACATGAAGTTATTATGTAAGTGGAGAAAAATTGAAGAGTTCACGTATATTTCTTGTTATTCTCCAAGGCCCAACGCAAACGGGTTATCCTACAAAGCTTGTTTTCTGATCTGCAATTTTCTGATTTTAATCATAACGCCCAGTAAAACCCTAACTCTATCTTCCTCCCCTACTCTCCCGGGTATGGAACCCAGTGTGGCGACGCGCGGTGTGGAACAGCGACATGACCCGCATCCGTCCTCCTCCTCCAATCTTCAAGACAAAGTGGAGGCACGGGGGAAGTTGATGCCGTTGGCGCACAATGAGGAGTGACGACGGGATTTACATCAAAACTCCTCCTTCTCTCCACTATTTGGGACGTCAATGTGTCACCCCCTAGAGTATCGGTAGACAACGTCCAACATTAATTAGCAGGACTAATTTGTAATTGGAATTATTGAGTCATATGTCATGCAACAGCGACATCAATAATACCTCATCATAATATCATCTGTGATTTGATTTATTTAGACGGTTTTGTAAAGTTGAGGGGAGTGCCAAATACCCAATTTTAAAGCTGAGGTGGTTAGAGGAATCATTTTGTGAAACCTCGTGAATTACATGGAATTAACTCTTTTGATAAAAGCAGATAATGGTTAAACTAGCCAAATCGGAACAAGTTGATATCATGTGATCATAGAGGATTGCAATACATGTATTTTTTATTTTCAGAAGTGGAGTCAGATGCAAAACCAAATTATGATTAAACAATACACTGGACAAGAACAAACTAAGGTTAGATTTTATTTGACTTTTCCATTGCAAGTTGCAATAGAGTCAAATCCTTCTCTTGCCTACCTAGCCTAAAAGAAATGTTATGAGCGGAGCGGTTTTAAACCATCCCAAGTAGAACTAGCCCAACACTACGAACCATAGTTTAAAAAACCGGACCGGTGATCGAACCGGTGAGGCTGTCGGTTCGGGTTTTTACTGGTCAGACCGCTGGTTCACTGGTTCAATGTCCGGTTTTTTAAGATATAAAGTAATATATTTTAATTTATAAATGCTGCAATAAATAAAGAAATTATGTAAAAAATATTTCAAACTTGCAATTTTACAAAATGATAATATAACAAGTAGTCAACAAATGATCATCAACTTGTCAAACTTACAAATCTCAGACTCCCGACCGCAAGCAGCAAGCCAACAAGTGAGCAACATATATTCAGAGGAAAAAAAAGGCAACGAATGAGCCAAATAAAATATATGCAGAAGCTAGCTATAATAATTGTTTGGTTGCGTACTAATAGTATATGAACATATCTCTCTTTCACAAGAAGCAGTTTGAGGTCAAGTGTTTAAAGTAGTGGCTCCAACGCACGCTCGCGCTTGAGGTGCAGTGTTCGATCCCTGCTCCAGTCAAATTAATTTTGCCAACGCACAGGCCACTGAACCGGTTGGACCGTGATTTGCCAGGTTTATTCTGGCTCGCTGGCGGGGGCGGTCCAGTGCGCCTAACGAACCGGCGCAGGCTCTGGTTCTGGTTTTTTCTGGTTGAACCGGCGGTCCGGTCCGGTTTTTAAAACTATGCTACGAACCCGTAATCATAATTCCCTAGTAGAACGAACCCATAACCCTATAAATTTAACTGCTACTTCGAGGTTGCTCCTTGAGAGCATGCCAGTGTCTGGTAGTTTGTGTCGTTGAGGAGATATATGGGATGCGACGATGAAACTCGGCATTAACAGCTAGAAATGTTGGAGGCAATTTCAATATCGGTACTTGTATGTAGGTTGAACACATCTCACATCATTTACATCATAGAATTCTTGTGCTACTTATCTCAAACACATTTTAAGTTCTTAAATTTAAAATTGGAAAATTTATTTCAAATACTCTCAAAATCAAGTGGTTCTATTTTTGGGAAACCTAGTACCCTAGAACGGAGTCCATGCAAAAGACCTGTATTTTTTGAAAATTTAGACATATTTGTTTTTTCAAATCATATATTTCCATCCATAGATTTGAATTTTTTAACCCCACTCCTTGATACACTCATATTTCATATTTGGGTACCTGGAAATGATCTTTTGGCTATTTTCTAAAAAATCTATTATATATATTTGTGTTTCAGTTTTGAATTGCTCTCGTGAAATGTTTAATAAATCGTTAAAGCAATGTAAAGTATTTAAAAAGTTTGAAAATTTTGAAACTCTGAAAAAGGCTAGGATATATGATAGATTGTGTATGAAATATGTAAATGTAACATTTTGCATCTTATTCTTGGTACTTGCTTGAAAATGTACCTCCTTTTAGGCATTTCATAAATGGAAAAAATTAACAAAAGTTCATAGCCTATTTTCCACTTTTTTTTATTTTTCACCAGGGGGGACAAAGCCCCACCTGAATTTGTATATATATGTAATACGACCCAAAAGGCCGAGATGTTCTGTTCCTGCTTACAAATAAACTTTGTGCAAAATGAAATAGGCACATTATCATGAACTATAGTAGCCTGAAAATAAATTGCCATGACCTTAGTCATTAGCTTGAAAGACAAGATTGTTCATAAATTATAGACCATTTTCTGAAGACTTTTTTTCAAATTTGTAAAAATAAACTTTATCATATTTCGTGACAACTAGTAACACAATAGGTAGTCCATGCGCAAGATCAATAATATTTTGGACTTTTAGACATATACTTTGTTATTTTCAAAATGGGATGAATTTGGAACACCACTTAAGTATCCTTTACACATTCATCCTTAGGTACCTGAATGAATTTTGTTGTTTTTTTCTAAGAATTGTATCACATAGTTGTACTTTGAATTTGGATTACTTTTAAAAATAGCAGAAAATCACTAAATCAATGCAAATTAGAAGGAATCATGAAAAAAATCAAAAATCTAGATCATAAATGATATATGATACATTGGGTATGAAAAATGGAAAGGTGCCATTTTGCATTTTATTCTTGGTACTTGCTTCACAGTGTTCCCCCTTTAGTTATTTAACAAATGAAAATCATTATTTGTAGCAAAAATGTGTGTACCCTATTTTCTGGGGATGCAAATTTGTACCAAAAATGGATACATTATCATGAATTATGGTATGAAAATGGCATGACCTTGATCATATGACTTGAAACCCATGATCATGCATGATAGTCCATTTTCTGAAGTTTTTTCTTCATAATTCGACAAAAAAGAACTTTATCATTTCCTTGGAAACTACTCCCTCTATAACTAAATATAAGACGTTTTGATAGCTCAAACTAAGCTACCAAAATGTCTTATATTTAGGTACAGAGGGAGTAGTACACAAGATAGGGAGTCCATGAAAAAAAATCTATCATTTATATTCTTTGTTTTCTTTCAAAGCGGGTTGAAAATTGCTGATCTACAAATTTTGAACACCACGATTGTGACCTCGTGAATTGTCACTACACATTGCATACAATTATACAAAAATCGTGTGGGATGCTATGTATTGCACATGATTAGCTTACAGAAACCGTGTGTGATTGCCGTGCGCAAGACATTACGAAATATATGTACTATGATCAAAGATTTTTTAGTCAAAATTCATCATATTGTAGGGTTGACCAATCATATAGAGAAAAATATGAACATCTAGAAAGCCACATCAATATTAATAGATCCACAGTAGAAAATATTTTTGTTGTATACTTACATTGTATTATAGATATTTATAGTTTAATTATAAGATTGTTCATACTTACACGACGTTGGCTTTTGAACAAAAAATATACATCTTATTTTTAGTCATGGAGCTAGTACAACACATATATAATCAAGTTTCATCATGCGTCAGGAACACTTCCTGCCTTCATATTACCTCAACTAGCAATTAAAGACCACAAATGCAGCATGTGGATGACATTGTCCATATACAATAAGCACCTTTTCTTTAGACTTGAGGAGGTATATATTCGAATTGCCATTTGGAAGGTGTGAGAGGATGATATTTGCACTAAACATTGCTGCACTAGGGGTTTTATGTGAAGAAGACTGATGACATGTATACATCAGGCAGAGTATAGTCGAAGCACCACATCCTTCAAGTTGTGTCTCCTACTTGTACTGCAAAAATGACAATATTTGGAGGCCGCAATAAGTAGTCTGTTAATATATTTCCATATATGTGCATAGAATTTCTTGGTTTATCACCACCATAAGCCACCAGTTAAAGAAATTATATAAGTTATAAAGGATATCAATTGGAACTGAAGTCGCAGGAAAGAAACATCTACTATGTAGCAAACATCTTCTGTATGCAGCAAGATTACAAGACATGTTTATTTGAAAGAAATGGTAGCTAAAGAAGTTGGAGCATCATATTCTACTAGTAAAAAAAATACGGATGATTTACCTATCAAAACTTTCAGAAGCAGGCAAAATTTTAAAATAATATCCGTTAGCACTCAAGTTACATCACTGAAATATTTTCCCCAAAAGAAAATATTTATTTAACGAAAGTTGCATCAAAGTTTAAAAATAAATAAAATCTACTCGTCCCGCAAGTTACCTATAGAGCCGTTTCACATCCGTGCCAGAAAGCAAATAATAATGCATATACCATCAATTAAATTTCATGAAAAATTAGTGAAAAAATAAAATTCACAAGGACAGGTTCAAAAAAGCTCAAATTCTTGAGCTACGGCTTTGTGGTATTTTATGTTATCTACCTTTTATATTATTTTAATCAAACTGTTGCTGTCACTGGTAACAAGAGGAAATAATGGTCTTATAAAATTGAGCTACCTCACCGATCAGACAGGGTGTCAGAGAGTTGGGGAGACTAGTCCGGAGTTCTGCAGCCATGGGTGCAGCAATAATGCCTTAGCATCAGGTCGTTGCATCACATCCTACAAGTGCATCTTGAAGTTAGAACAACAAGAAGTTCGGAACGAATAATTGTGTCCTCTTGAAAGTAGCAAGGAGAAACAACAAAGAACCTTTTGAAAGCATTGTTGTATAAAATCAGTAACCTCGGGAGAGAACCCTTCTGGTATTGGTGGATGTATATCCTGTATTACACGAGTATAAGAAAATCATTATGTACTATGCACTCGCAGCTGAATGAGTTAATAGTGATTTTTGAGGATGTCAAGACAAAAGTGAAACACTGCAAGCAATCAACCTGAACAATACGAAATAGCGCAGTCATGGGCTGGAGTTCATAATATGGTGGTGCACTTGTGAGTAACTCAACAACGGTGCAGCCAACACTCCAGATGTCCGATGCGGCACAAACACCAGCCATTTCAATGACCTAATCCGGGAAACAAGTGATGAAGAAACGTCAAAATATGCTGGTAGATAACATTTTCCAAGCATCGAATAAATAGCACAAGCTTCGGATAGCATTTTCGTATGTTGGACCTAATCCGGGAAACATACGAAAATGTTATCTAAGCATCAGAAAAACAAGACCTTCCAACAAGTGATGAAGAAACGTCAAAATAACGTCAATGACCTAATCTTCGGATAGCAAAAAATTGAAGTCTATTGGAAACTTAGTAAGCAGTTATAACCGCTGCCTAGGAACATCTTCCAAGCATAAGCATTATCAAGAACTACAAAATTCAAATATCTTTTGGTTCTTACACTTGCGTGATGCTAATATAGTTGCAATATTGATTAACGATGCTGCAAACTGTGTGCAATTTAGAAATTTAATCCAACTGAGAATCGTCCTGGAATATATCTGGAAGATGACATATTTATTTTTCCTCCTAAAAACACATAAACATATCGAGTTGTGCCAAACCTATCACCATCATAAAAATTTGGTGGTATAAATAGCACAAGCATTTTCCACGCTAGGGTAATTAATTAAATTTCGTGACTTCATATTTACAGCTTGAACGAAATCTTCCAAAAAAAAGAATGAATAGCAAATTTGTATTAATGCTTTTCCATGAAGATCTTTTTCCTTAAAAAGTGATAATATAACTTGATGACTTAATACTATAGCAATGCTTATTATTTTATTCATTCCTGTGTTTGATATTCATGGTACGATGATGGAACATGACAAGCGTTTTATGAAATTTAATAGTAAAATAAACAAAAATATTACTCCCTCCGGTCCATAAAAAGTGTCGGGGATTTAGTTCAAATTTGATCAAATTTGAACTAAAGCCCTGACACTTTTTATGGATCGGAGAGAGTAACTTCTATGTACTTCTTTACTGTTAATAACTATCATAATTCAGCAGGAACAATTTAGCAAAAACAACAGAAGTGGAGAGAATCAACAGACCTCCGGAGCCATCCAGTATGGAGTTCCAACCACTGAATGTATGATGGGATTGACTTCAGCTAATTTGGTAGCGATCCCAAAATCAGTAAGTTTAGCAATGCCCTAAACAGAAAATATGTAGACTGATGAGAACATGTAAATGAAAAAATCAACATGATTCTAGCAAAATATGACTTCTAATGTTCTTGGACGTGCATTCTGCTAAGCATGGATTACAAGTTTTAGCCATAGGTTACATCATTCTCATTACTTTACTAGGTAACAAGAATTAAATAGTATTTCATCCCCCATTAATAAAAATGTTGTAATATATTTTTGGAATATATACTGAAACATATACTCTCATTGGAATCTGTATGCCCATTTTTGGTACCATCCAACATATTGTGGACGGATAAGCATACTAGTTAATACCTTACATGATTGTACGTATGCAGCTCTCATAAGTTTTTCTTTCAGTAACGGAACTTATGCAAAAGATCAAATTTTAAACATGCTCTTTAAAATCTATCTAGTTCAAAGCTGTCAAAAGATGCCAACAATTATCAAAAGTTAAAAAAGATAACTGTGGGCAAATATGCATGTCATAGAACAATTTACCTCTTTTGTGACCAATACATTTGCACCCTTAATATCTCTATGTATGACACCTTGCTCATGCAGATAAACAAGACCTTCCAACACCTGGTCACATATGAAAGAGTTAGAAGAAAACAGCAAAAGATGGAAAGTCACAACAATTACCATCCATTCAAATGAAGCCTCCAAACATTCACCTGAGCAATGTAGATAGCCGTCAATGATTCAGAGAATGGTCCATATTTATCTGGCTTGGTAACATTGACATTCTCCACATACCTGGCATTATCCCATAGGTATCCGAACTTCCATTATAAAACTATTAATAGGTATGCATCTACCTCATATCAAGGAATTGTCGGTGAGTACTCAGGACTACTTACTCTAGAATGATATGGAGGTGGCTCTGTGTCCTAACTGATCCAAGATACTTCACAATACTGTTGTGATTAAGATTCTACAGGAAGTAAACCTTGAGTTTAAAGCAGTACTATTTTCTCGAAAACATGTGCACCCAAGAGAGCAGGCGAAATAGATGTTTACAGATCAAGGCCCTTTAATAGGTGCACAAAAACAAGGGCACGGCATTTATGATTTTTCATATAGCATTTTGATCGTCTATATTAATATGAAGCACAACATTTAGGTGGATGCCTGGTTGATTGCACAAAGACAAGCATATACCATAAAACTAAAAAAGTTGACAAATAAGTTCCAAAATGTTCAATTGATTCAACCCAAACTAGGAGTAGGAAGATATGCGATGAACAAATAAAATAAATGTGGCTGACTGTCTTACTGAATCCAAATTAAATACACACGGAATAAAAGGTGTTGAAGACTTACTTTCCATATATCAATTTCTTGCTGAATCATCCACACCACCAAACCATGCATTGAGAACAATTGGAACATACACAAGAAAACAGTTTCTCAGAACTCCTAGATTACAGCAATACAAAAGAAAACGCAGAGAATGGAGATATTCCGAGGGAAAGATCTAAGGGGCAAGTGATTCCGGTTAGTTGAGACAAATTATTCATGTTGATAGCAGTAAGAAGTTCTCGGCGATGAACAAAGCCTTGCAGCCTATAGAAGTATAGATACACAAGACAGTGAAAGGATCTTTTTTTTTTTTTGAGAATTCCTGGTCTTTTACAGTACAGCTGTAGTATCTGAACTCACGCACAACTCACACCACACGCACGCCACCTGTGCGTAAGCTAGACCTAACCAGACTATACTAAACTTCTGAGCCCCGTGAGCCTAGACCTACTGGGAAACCCCTGCGGTGGTGGGCACACCACAATACCTCTGACAGAACCACGGTGAAATTGGCTCAGAAGCAGATACTGTCCACGTGAACAGTGCCGCGCAGGTGAGGCAACCGAAACTCGCTCCCGCTGGGAGTTGAGCTCGGGCGGGTGGGGTGGCCACTGCCACAGCCCACCATCGCGCCACTGCGCGCCCTGAACAGTGAAAGGATCTGTCGCAAAAATCTGGAGTAAAGACATCTCTCACTGCGTTACTGATGACTGGGAAAAGATAAGCATTCTCACCGTGATGTTGTTGAGATCCTCCTGCGGGATGTTGTCCAGCGAGACCTGCCTGATGGCCACGGAGTCGCCGCTCTCCAGATCGAGGCCCTTGTAGACACGCTCGTACGCCCGGTCGCTCTCACCTATCTCTTCTCCCAGCATCTACGCCACACCCAAACACAGCGAGTCAGACAAGCATCTCCGGAAATGCGAAGCAACGAGCAACCCTGACGTACGTATTTGCTGCCGATAATCGTACGCTGCCCGACGCCATCTCGTGCGTGCGCCCCTGCTCCGTGGTTGCTGCGGCGGGGTCGACGTCGGCGAATGATCAGTGGCGGGGCGAAGTACGAAAGTGGACTCTGGTTCTCTCTTCGTCGCTCGTCGGAGACGATGAGGGCGGTTTTTATAGTGGAGGTGGGCTTGCGGGAAGAGCCAGTAGATTCGCCACGATTTTCTCCACGTTGTTGCCGCCACACTGGAAGCTAATAGTCGGCCGATTAAGCGATTATCTGTCAGTCCCTAATGAAAAGTGTCGATCTCGATCTGAGATGCTTTGGTAGTGAAGGACAGCTAATGGGCAGTCTTTTTTCTTGAACAAGACAGCTAATGGACAGTCAGTAAAGCCTCCTATCCCCTGATACAATGTTAGAGAAGTCGGGTCTTCTCTTAACTCTCCACATCATTTAGAGAAGACAATAAGTTGTACAATGCATTATCTCTTATTGTCATCTCTAACAGTTAATGAGAATTAATTAAATTTTAGTGTGAAATCATGTTAATAGCTAAGGGAAGGCAACCCTCTTTATTTTCATTCTTTTTCCTTCAACTAAGCAAAAAATCGGACATAGCATCTCTAAGCGACGTCACTCCATTGTACATGCCCTAATATACTCCTAACATTGATCTTTATCAGGAGGAGGGAGGGGGGTGGTGGGGGACGCTGCATCCATAGGTTCCTGTCGCCCAAATTTCGCTTCAAGAAGCCTGCCCCGGCTTCTGGTATTCTCTGAGGGAAACATTGGCTTTGTCACAAACGAAATCGTGTGGAATCATGACAAGAAGCATGCGCCATCATAATTCACTCGACTTCGTTGAAGATCGTTGGCCTTCTGTTCGAAACGGATGAAGCATGGTTGGAATTGGATGCAACCAAATTTGTGTGCGGTGGAAACCGTGAAGCAGATTTTGATAGTGTTAAAAACAAAAATTCATTAAGCAAAATGTATTTACAATAAATATTCACAAGCAATACTGGCAGTGATCAAAGCAAACACCGCTGGTGGTTCAGAAAATGTCCGTGCAATAAAAGTCTACACTCGGAGTGGTTGAAGCAAGAAAATCACTACCATAGAAACATACTCCCTCCGTTCTAATTTACTTGACTTGGATTTGCACAAATGCGGATGTATCTATACTTATTTCGTGTCTAGGTACATCCGTTTGTAGACAAATGAGTGTCAAGTAATTTGGAACGGAGGGAGTATGTGAGAACTGTGAGGAATAAAGTACCAGCAAAGCATGATTGGCACTTTGGCACGAGCATCGATTTGATGCTATCACACATATATAGTGAAATCTGATTTCGAAAATTGGCAGTTTCCTTAAGGATTCCTTATCCATATGAATACATTTCACCTACTCAAACATCTCTGTAATTTTATTCTATTTTTTTCTGGGTTGCAACAAACAAACTTATGTGCAAAGGAGGTCAGAATATAATCTTTGACCAAAAAACAATCACGTAGAATCCGAGTGAACATTGCATTGCAATATTATGGTTTTCCTATAATTCTACTCTATCTAGTGAATTCAAGACGCTTCCGAGTTTTCATAGTCGGTGCATGACTGAACGCAGCAAAGAGTGATCCTAGCTCACAACAACATTGGTTAATTATTCATTCAAAAAATTCTTGGAAAAAAGTGTGGAATGCTAGCGCAGAAGGGGGTCCAGGGCTAAACTAAATATAAATTAGTACTAATAAATATGGTACTTATAGATAATTACTCCAGCTAACTAGGTAGCTACATGATGGAGCAGGGGTCCTGCTGATACGCCACGACGGCGCCGTGCTGCTCGTACGCGGGGCCCCACGAGTACGGCGGCGGCGGCGGGACGTGGTGCACGTACAGCGTCACCGGCGGCTCAGGCGCCCTCCTCTCCGCCGCGGCCGCCACCATATAGCTCTTATCCTCCCACTGCTTCTGATGCTGCTGCTCGGGCTTCTTCTTCTCCTCCGGTTTGGTGTTGGACGTTGTCGAGGGCGGCGGGCCGATGGTGACGACGTCGGCGCGCTTCCCGGCCTTCCTCCTCGTGGCGTCCACCACGTCCACCGGGTCCACGCTGCCAGTCACCGTCATCGTGCCCTTCTCTGAGTCGATCTCGATCTTGTCCACGCCTTCATGAGGAAACGGAACAAATATTAATTCATCAGTGACACACACGTAAGAGAAGAGTTAACCAAGAAATGGATGGCTCCGCTCCGTCGTTGTTGTCAGTTTGGTCGTACCTTGGAGGCTGGAGACGGCGAGCAGGACCTTGCGCTTGCATTTGCCGCAGGAGGTGTCCACCCTCAGCACCGTCCTCTTCGACATGAACGAACCACGGCTACATCGACAACGCCGGTCCTGACCTATATACACAGATAATGGCAGGTCGTTGGGGAGCTCGACGCGGTCGCTCAACTCCCCGAACGGGAAGTCCAATTAGTTCTAGAACGCATTTCACTAGCCCGTCACCACCAGATTCCTAACTGTTTACTGTGTTGTCGTGACGAACATGAGACCCTTCTGTCTTGCGTTGCGTCTGGTCGCTGGGTGTTGGAACCACTTTAACCTGTCCACATGACTTCGTGTGGGTTGTTGGAACAGCAGTCTTGATGCTGCCTGAAGCCCTGACGCATTCTAAATTCAGATACTGCATACAACATCAAGCATCATCAACTCATCAGATAACTAAAGACCCCGAGCAGCTGAGTTCAGGTACCGCGCGCATAGAAAATCGAGAAGCGGTCACAAATTCAGAAGGTACAGTGAAGCAACCGTAGATTGAACAGATATACTACTCCAGATGCCAAATTAGCAGGCGGAGGGGACTGATGGCATGGGAACATATGCCAAGTATTTTGCATTGAGATTTTTGCACATTTGTAGAATATATCAGTAAAAACATGCATTTTTTTCTCAGATGTTTCTAAAACTTTCAAATATATTTTTTAAAAAAAAGCGAGATCACTGGAGCACCAAATCTCCACTCCAGAGCACACAGGAAACGCTGTATGTAGCCTGCAAGGCAAACTTGAGCCCTCATTTATGCTGCAAACTACAACATGTGGTCTCCGTTTAAAAAAAAAGTATGTCTACATCTTGATCTTTGTGTATGTCGAGTTCCTGGTGTATTTTGTGCCGCAATGACCCCACCCGGTGCGGTATACACGCTGTACTACTCATAACGCTACAACGACAGCAGCAACCACTCCGCTGCATATCTTTCTTTTCCCGACAAAAGGGAAGAAGAGCTCCTCGTCACTGGAGCTGTACTTACAAGCAGGTTACAACAGACAGCCGCAAGAAACAACAGGGGACCAATCTCATGTGCAGTTTCCACTCCAGAGGCATGAAGGAGCTTCTCAATGTTGTGGCTGAACCTTCGTGTCATCGCTGGTGCCACATCGTTTCGGAGAATCACATGGAACCCGCCCGACCTCCCCACTTTTGGTGTACAGATTGACTATCTTCTGGTCCAGTTTGAAATAGTGCGGCATCTTATCCAGAGGTTTCACATCAAGATCAACAAAATACGCCTGCATGTGGAATTTGCAATTTAATGACTTCCAAAATTTCATAGGCAAACAAGCTTCACGTAAAGAAACAGATTCATAAGCAGAATTCAATTGTTTAACAAATGAACTAGTTAACTACCCCCTCCGTTCACAACTATAAGATGTTATAGCTTGTTTTTTCTGAAACTCATGTATCTAGAGTTCTAGACGTGTTTAGTGTGTAGGTTCAGCCATTTTGGTCCGTATATAGTCCACACTGAAATATCTAAAACATCTTATAATTGTCAACGGATGGAGTACTTGAGTTGCTGTAAAAGATGAAGGTAACAGGAATACACTTCACAGTAGCATACCTTGTAATCATAGGTTCGGTTCACTGATTTGAGAAACACTGAATCATACTCGGAATCTGTTGTTCCACTCTCTCTTGGCCGAAAGCACATCATGAGGCTACAGTCCTTTGCAGTAGCAGCAATAAGAAAGTCCCTGACAATCTTACAGCTCTTGTCCAGAGGAAGAGAATGTAAAACGGAGTACTTGTGCAATAGCTCAGCATCAGTTATGTTTTTGCAGACCAAACAAGGCTGAGAAATGATGTCGTAATACAGATGAATCGCCCCTTTGATGTCATGATCATCCAGTTTTTGAGTGGCCAAAAGTTTATCCAATACTCCAGATTTGAATATTGCCTCTGTCAGGAGCTCAATAAAGTCAGATAGTTGTAACCCGCTAACCTTGCTCAGATCTTCAAGACACTTCTCTGTTTCATTAGGATGGACCGTATCAGCCCCACCTCCCATGCCACCAAAACCTAAGGAGCCATTCACAAAAATCCTGAAGTTGTTCTGAGGAGTAGAGAAAAATGACTTGATTGCTGTGCGTATTCTTTCTTTTGACCCAGAATAGAGATCAAGGGGGTCATACTCACTTGTCTGATATCTGAAATTTGTTTAAAAGTATGTTAGGAATCAACCTGATTTCAAAAACCTAAAGCGATAATGCAGTGTTACAAAAATGTCAACCTTTAATGCTTAAATAACAAGTAATTCTTGAAGATATCTTGGTAAGAAAATCATCAAGACATGTTTGCTTTTGCCAAAATACTACTGTCTTTCAGTGCGAAGTAACCTTGGATTGAAATATCAAACATAGCTAAACTTAGGCTAAAATATGCTGTTTAAGATTGGCATACCTGACCCTGATGAAATTTGAGGTGTTGATGCATCTTATACCGTGTTACTTCTTTCTTAATAGAATTCTCCTTTGATATATATTCTGATGATGGAAGGAACCCACATTTGGCCTGGACACGGCTGAGCATGTCAATTGGACAGACATATATCAAAACAATAAGAAAAGGACAGGAAGCACAGAACGTAAGGTTACCTTTATCTCCACTGCGATGCAACTGCTACCACTAGGAGTTCCTGTGATTAGAAAATTTACTGTAAGAAGACACAAATTTAAATGCAAGAAACCAATCAAGGAATTCATAATAGCCTAGCATATATCCAATGTAAACCACTAACGAAGCATTCGTCGTGATACAGGTTGCCATTTCTCTATCAGCTACCATTCTGGACAGAAATCAAAACTTTTGCAGTCAAATCAGATCATATCTATGCTAGAAATCAGTAAAATCGAAGCCATTTTTTTCTTTATTTCTGATTAATGGAGGTAGGAATACCAAGTATGAATCAATGCAAACACATCGCAAGTTTCAAACAAAGTGACATTGGCATGTAACGACATTGTTTCCTTGGAGAAAACTTGGGTGGGGACCGATGTCATCATAATCATATACATTTTGTAACACTAGAAAGCCTAAGCCACGATGAAGTGCAACTTATTTTAGTGAGACCCATGACTTGCATATTTGACAAACTTTACATACAAAGAAGCTCAACAATCATGCAATAGAAGTATAACAAACTAAAAAACAGCCATGCTGCAAATATCCTATCAAAAAATTGCTGCATAAAAGGAAAGCTTCACTTTCTTAAACTAAGCAAGCTTTGAAGCATGCTAAGAACGAGATGGAATGCAGTGTAAAAGTAAGATCGGGGTTCCAAAACTTTACCAGAAAATAAGGAGTGGTCAGAAATTAGAAGGGCAGAATCAGCGCTTGTATCAATTGTGCTTGCATTCACTCGCCAAGCAGGACGGGAGCTGAGCACATTCTTTCCAACAATCTCCAAAAATTCCTTGGACACAAGGGCACGAACCTGCTCTACAAAAACATCACATTATTTATTCATATTGTCAGCTTCTAGAAGAACACAGTTTCTGAAAGTTACAAGAAGATTGATAATATGTTTGTAACAAATACATGAGAATAAGAAACATAATTGGCTTGAATATAAACCGTACCCCTCCATCAACATGATTGGCACCCAGATATTGGCTCATGAGCTGTGCATAGGCTTGTGGCAAGCAATCTTGCTTCAGAGACTCGACCAATTCTGGGATCCCGTCCCACACAAGTTGCTCAGAATTTGAGAAGACCACACAATTCGGCGCTGGCTGTGCCTTGTCATTTAGGACCTTCTTGGCCCGCAGTACCTTGCCAAGCTATAAGCAAACCAAAAGTATATCAACAGAAATATACTTCTCCTAAATGTATATACCAAGGAAGAATGCGCGTACAAAAGAAAAGTGCAAAATAATGGAATTAAAAGACAGAGAGGATGTCTGTTTCCTGGTTAGAAATGGCTAAAGGGCGGATGTCTGTTCCCTGGTTAGAAATGGCTAGAAGGCCGGTAGTGACAAAGATAGGGCCGTGACTGTATCATGCAGACAACCATATGGGAGCAACATGTACAGAAGCACTACAGTGAAACCATATGCCTAAACGAGGCCTGTGACTGTATCATGCAGACAACCATGTACAGAAATTCTCGAATCCTACAGTGGTATATGCTCAAAATTCGAAGAGACCCCTGGGGGGAGCAGCTTAGCATCTCTGATTCTAAAAGCCCTCAGCTTCCAGATAAGGACACCAGATCTAGGCAGGCGGCTATAAACGCATCCGTGCGGTCCAGAAAGTTATACTACTGTGCATGACAAAGCTAAGTACAGTAATAAACAAGCACACCAGAAAGATCCTTCTCGGAGCAGAGTAGAGCAGAGCGTACCATGGAAGGCGAGGAGCCGGTGTAGCTGAGGATGAGATTCGCCGCGCCCTCTCCCTTGTAGACCCAGTCGCCGGCATCCCTCGCTCGCAGAACCACCTCCTCCATCTCTGCCGCCGGAATCTGCCTGCAGCAACCCCAGGATTACGTTATGCTGGTGGGACTCGAAGAGAGCGACGGAAAAAAAACTCGGCGAAGGGAACAGGCGGTCGAATCTAGAGCAAGAGGAGGGGCACTGGCCGCACTGCGTGACGGATGAGACCACGGGCCGAAAATTACGCGCGAGGGAGGAGCGGGCGAGCGAGCGTGGTCGGCGCCGCATTCCGTCGAGCAGATGGCGGGCGCTGAGGGGTAGGAGGTGCAGTAGTCGAAAAGAGCGCGGGGTAGCAGACGGGTAGGAGGAGGGGCAGGCAGTGGAGTCGAGCGGGGGTGCTCACCGGAGGCGAGGACTAGCCTTCGCGGCGCTCTGCGTTGGACCGTGCTCCGGCGGTGCTGCGGGAGGAGGAGGGCGGCTGCGGCCCGCGGCGGAGATCGCCGGCCGTTTGCCGCTGTCGCTCGTGCCTCGTCCTGCTGCCGCTGGCGTGACGCGAGGTTTGAGGAATCCGGATGGAGGAATAGGAAAGCTAGTTGCAGATTCCTGGGAGCTCAAAGCGAAGCCGTGGATGTTGGTGAGGAGCGGACGCCACGTCTTCTGCATGTGGTTCCAGTCTTCCAGACAAGCGTGCCCATGCCGCTCGCTGGGGTGAGCGTGTTCACCACCGACGACGACACGGACGAGCTAGCCGCCATCACCGACGACACCGATCTCATGGAGCGCATCCGGCAGAAATCGTTGCGATCCACCATTCGCATCAAGAGGCGGTGCTGAGCGAACACCCGATGGTTTAACCGCAACCAACTCGCGTGCGGACTCCAGATAAGCAACAATGAGCACGCCAAGCTTAGTCTTTTTGGATTTTCAAATCGGAAAATTGGTTTCGAGGAACCCGAAACAGCTTTTTGGGATGGATTTATCCAGGATCTGCTAGAGATGCTGACCTGTTGCAATTTGCAAAGCATCACTTTTTTTTGGATCATCCGCAACTGTTTGTTTCTCGTGACTAACCTGTGTTGCAAAGCATCAAAAACTATTTGGATCATCTCAGGCGCACTATGTCTGTTGCGCCGACGTACTGCTACCGATTGTATCAGACTCTATGTCTGTTGCGCCGACGTACCGCTACCAATTGTATCACTCTCAGGCGCACAGGTGACCGGGCAAAATTTGGACCACAAAATTTACTCGCTCATCCAGTTCCAAATCAGACCTAAATGAACTCCATGATACGAAAATCATCACCCTGTTGGGAATGCCAACAGCCGACTAGTTGCTCCTGGCAACAGGTTGATCACCGTTAAAAATCAAAGCAAGAAGCGAGCACTCGGTACAGCACAAAAATTAGACAATGTAAGATTAAACATAAAAAAAAGTATGGGCATCCGATTTTTTAAAGATCAATTCACTGAAGGTGATAACTAAACAGCAATAGAGCATGAGCTATACTGGAGGAATAAAGAAGAAAGGGAACAAACTGTTCCTACAACACTTGTTCTGCACTTACAAGATCTACCGTCTGATGGCTACAACGACCTCCCAGAATGTTACAAATCGCGATACAGAAAAGAATGCCGAGGGAAGAGATGCTCTGGCGGGGATTGGTGAGAGCCTGGGGCAGACTGGGGTACAACAGAGTTCAGTCACAACAAGTTATCCGCCGGCTCAATTAGAGACCAGAACTGAGTATGCCCAACCAAGCAGGTCTCCCTTCATCTTCCAAAATTTTGGGTGCTACCCATTCACAGCTGGATAGCTTATGCTTCATCTTGCTCACAGGACGTGTGAGGTTGCGCATCACAGCAGTTCATGTGCTTGGCGGTAGTATCTATTGATGTACTTCGCCTGCAGAATACAATATATGAAGAGTTTAATCCCAAAGCAAGTCCAAAGAGTCCATTCATCCGTTACATTATATATGCAGTGTGTAAGAAATACCAAGCAACTGCATACCTGTACTTTGCTTACGTCAGGAGTGTCCTTGGTTTTTACAGGATAAAATTTGTAAAACCGGATATTCTGCAATGCCTCTTTCAACTTAGGATCCATATCATCAATGGCCTTTTTTCTGGCTTCTTTAGCCTGCATAAGTTTTGGAGAAACATTGAGTACACGGTAAATTATAATCTTTGTTGAAGCTACTTAACATTTCAATTAACTGTTAACCTGCTTCAGCTCTCTCTTCCTTTCTCTGACTCTCTCCTTTATGAAGTCCTGTTAATGAAACGTGGCAGACAGATTACAAAAAAAATCTTCTCGGTAACGTACACTACGCAAAGAATTCATGGTAGCAGAGTAAGCACAATAAATATTGAATGTGCACCTTGAATTTTTCTTTCTCATCCTCTGGCAGAACCTCATCTTTAACTTTCTCTTCAATGAAATCCTGAATCGCAGTACAATAATTCAAGACAGATGCCCTTCAATGGGTAGCATCATTAAGGGGAAAAAACGAATCTCATACGTACCTCATAATCATCCATTTCCCAGTCAAAATCACATACTATCTGCAACAAGCAGCAAAACAGTCAATACAATGGTTTATAATTATAATTAACAGCTACTAGAAATAGAAATAAAAGCTGAAAAGCCAACTAGGAAGCATTTAATTACACTTCTTCCAATGTTTCCCGCAATGCATTAGCTAAAAGTGGATCATGGCCTCATGGGATGAGCAGTTATGTTTTTTTGTCCTCTCAGACAACTGAAGGTTGGCATCAATAAGAGGAAATAATATATCCCGTTATTCAATTGATAGGTCATGATAAACCTTGGTTTATCTAATAAGCAAGTTATCACCCCAACAAGGTAGCTCATGCCATATGCTTGGGAAGCTGTCTGGAAAAATTCACGCTAACAAAGCAAACAACATAAAAAATATGTTAAGCCAGTTGCAGCAGATTGGAGCCTAGGAAAGTGACGCCAAGCCAACGCTGGCATCACACAACTCGTACCAGCAGCTGGCACTCTAGCAGGGGCAGCACTAGTGTTTTTGTTGGTTTTGACCTCACTACCATGGTCCATGGACAGACACATCAGAACAAAAGATCATTAACTCATAAGCTTCTATCATGAAACGGATACAGGCAGTTTACATGTGCATAGAAATAAGTTTAAAGGACAACTGGATATACGGCATGCAGATTCTCTCATAAGCAAGATAAGCCAAATTTAGTTCGCCAAACATTCCATAAATAACCAGCATACATACTAATTATACTATTTGAGTCAACTAAACGCATACCAACAAACGTAGTTAAATTCACAATCAAACAACTTCATATGAAGTTTTATGTGATTAGATTTTTGACGTGGATTAGAAACACTCTTGTGCTACACATATGGTAGCTTGGTTGATTTTTCTATTTTAACGAAAAGCCTACTACAAGGAATAATAAGAGAAGCAATAGATGTTCATGGCTATTTAAGTAGTAGTGCCAACGTGGTGTCATAGACCTAGTGAAAGAAGCTTACCGGGGTTCTAGAGGATACATGATGTTGACAACAGTATCATCTTCATCTTCAGGAGGGGTTAGTGGCATATAATCTGCAAGATTATTGCAAAAAGATAAGTGTCCCTGCCTCTTGCCTCAGAAAATATATACTATATAACTGGTTCATGAGCACATCACATAACTCTCAAGGGAACCATAAGATCGAACATTGCCTTTCATCTACGATCTAATCAACTAGTAGTACAATCTGTATTCAAATTACCCGACGTGCTATTTAGATGTTCGTGGGTGGCTTGGGCTCTTCTCATGATCGATGCCCTTTGCATGCGTAGACTGATACTCTATTCACACGATCGTATTACTCTATGCTGGTTTCAAAATTGCTGGTCAAGTGATCGTGAAGGTACAAACACCACCAAAGAACCCAATACACAGTTCGAGATAAATGGGGCTTGGTTGCGATGGTATATGAAGTGCTATCATATCAAGTTGTTAGAAAGCTAGCAAACATTATTTTTATCCAATAATTACTAAATGTACACCCCACCACCATCATTCGCTATTCTAAAAGTAATCTGGCGCTGGGTCCACCCTCCCTCCTAGGCCCCCAACTTGACTAGTTGGCCCATAGGCTGTAGACCCACACATTTCCTGCATTGCAACTTTTAGAAGATGTCATTTATATTTGATTTTTTTCATAAATGAAATGCCGTCATCCAGCAAAAGAAGATCAGCCAACTAAACATCCAGTAAAGTCAGTCTGTCAGCATGCAAATTAACCACCATCCCTTTGAGATTTAAAAAAGGATCCTCCGCAAAAAACAAAACAGGGGGCTACTCATCCCATAAAATACTGCTGCATTGCAAACAATTAAACAAAGACATGGGCGTGATCCCATTTAATATTATGCACAATTTGAACAGTGCAGTTTACATATGGACTGCACCAAGCAAGGTATGTACAGCAATGGAATCACAGGATCCGAAAGCAACAACAGATATTTCAAGAGACACAGAAGGCCTATGAAAAAAAATCCCAATTCAGCTTACATGGCATGCAGTAGTCAAACTTCTTGACTCGCTCAGTTTTTAGATGCTTCAGCGCAGACCTGATATATAAAAAAATTAGGATGCAACAGAACTCTTAAGCCCTCAATCATGAATAGTTAGTGATGTATTAAAATAGCAGGAATAAAACTGACCTTCGCTGGTGCAGCCAAGAGTGAATATTTTTGTTTTCAAGCTTTCCATTCTGCTGAGCCTGTAGACAAAGCAGGAGGGAAGTAAGCAAACAACAAACTACATTGGTAAGGGAGTGAAGGTAACGAACTAACGATACAGCTGCCCAAAGTAGAAGAAAAGAAATATAGCTCAAATAAGTAGGATAAAAGTACCTGTCCTTTAGTGGAACATAGGGCACCCAGGCCATCTTCATTGCCCTCATTGGTACAATTTCTTCATTTTCCCTTTGGACAGAATTTATACCAATTTTATCTGATGGAGGGAAAGGGCAATCGACCTGCATACAATAGAAAAAATCCATCAACCAGCGAATAAATGAGAAAGTTGTCAGATCTTAAGCAAGTAACGCAATAAAACAATCACAGGTTACAGATAATCCAAGAAACATTTCCCTCTGCTACAGCATAAAATAAGATAGGAAACATAATAAAGAGATAGAGTAAAGATAATGGATGTAAACTTACAGCAACTACAATAGGAATAAGTACTATCTTCGATTCACCATCAACATCCAATAGTTGAGCTGCATATGAACAGAAATAACCCCATTAGCCCAATTATATAAGACCATATAGCTACCGGGATGGTCAGAGAACCTTTCGGTATTAACAGATGTGTAACAGTAGCTCTAAAGCATAATTGTCAAATTTCCAGATGATTGTTAATAAAACTGATAGCACCAGTCTACTGCCAGTGCTAAAAATATTAGCAGTGCATCAATGGGTTGAGAGTACAACTCCAAAGGTGGCATAAGAATAAAATACTTACGCTCAGTGCTGCCAAATACATAAACTGTCTTGCCATAAAGCTTCCCCCCTTCTTCTAGAGCTTTCTGTTCAACAACAAATAAAGCATGTGATACAATGTAAAGGAAACTTAACATTAAAAGGAAAATTATTGTTTGAAACAAGGGAGAAGGAAAACTTTAAAATTATATGTTCAGCGTACCTCTAAATTTTCAAAGTTCCAGTTGAACTCCTTTATCTTATCAATATTTTCCCACTGCAGACGACAGGACCAGACACAAACAAACAGTAAAGTAAGGACAAATATGCGTGAAAGAAAAGTTTGATGCATGTTGATGTGTGATAAAACAAGGGTAGGAATTGCACACAACCTCAGTCCCAATAGGAAAAGCCGACAACCAAAGATCCTCCTGAACACAGTAATAAACCATTAGGCAATACAACAATGCTACAAACAAGGGCACAAAGGTTCAAGTGAAGAATCTAATGAGTTCATTCAGCCAAACAAGGCAAAATCATTCTTCTCATGGCTTACACTTCAGACAATCATATAGACACAGAAACATGCCTCTAAACACCCAACTCATAGACCAATCGCTACTAATGTAGTGGATAGACTTGAGTACTAGGCACACATGTTAAAAACAATCATCAGTAGCAAATGCAACAGCTCAACAGCACAGCATTCCAGCAGCAGAAGGCTCCTAGTCGAGTAGACAGATCCTATACTCCAACCAAACCCAACGGCATGATAAGCGCAATAGCAATCTCATATTTCAGCATCGCCGACCACAACAAAACCGGATCCCCATCCCTTGTCCTAATCAAACCACCACAAAGCTCGCATTCAAAGAGCACCAATCGAGCACCGCGTTACAAATTGTAACGATACTAATCGAGCCAAACCCTACTCAGCGACACGAAGACCTAGCGAACCGAAGAATGCATCTGGGTGAGGGCTATGCAGGAGGCGCGTGCGTCCTTACCAGATTTCGCGGCTCGGGGAAGTACTCCGGCTCGGGCTTGGGCTTGGGCTCCGTCGTACTGGAGCGCTTCGGCCGGCCTGGCCGCGCCGCCGGCGGCTCCGCCTGGCTGGAGCCACCGGCGTCGGCAGCCGCAGCCGCAGCGCGCTTCCTGCCCCTGGGACGCGCCATCTCTCTCGCTCGTTCCGGATGGATTGCTAGGGTTAGGGTTTGGGCTGGATTTGGATTTGGGATTTGCTATTTATGCGTTGGAGTAGCAGTGGGAGACGGGTTCGATTTGGGGGAAGCGGCGCGTGAAATCGACGCGATGCAAATTTGAAGCGTGGAGCCGACGCGGAGAGGGAAGAAGGGGAGTGGCGGCGCGGGCCGCGTGGCGTGGGGTTCCCTGTGGGCTTCCGAGCCGTCGGATCTGACGTGGAGGTGGTTTTGGGCCGTCAGATCTCGCGTGGGCGCGGCGGCAGGGGTCGAGACTCGAGAGTGCGCGTGGGGTGTGGCCTCGCGTGGAAACTGCTGGATGCTGGTGGGTGGGTGGGTTCGCTGTCTGTTGGAGCGGCCAGATTCAAACTTAGCGACACTGACATGTGGGACTAGCGTGCCACTTTTTTTTTAGGGGACTAGCGAGCCACTTGGACTTTTCTCCTTTTACGGTGTTGGTGTCCTTGTGTTTCGGCCCACCGTTTTCAGGCTTGAGCTAGAGCATCTGCAACGGATCCCGTGGGAGAGGGATATTTCCCTCTGTTCTCCATATCTTTGGTTTCGGCGGCTTATTTCTGTGTATCCACGATTCTTGGCGCGAGCGCTGAACTTTCAGCTCGTCCTTCCACTCGAGACAGTCGCCACTGATCTCTCTGGCGGAGAGCTTGCTCGCGCCGTTGTTGCGACGATTTGTCCCCATGGACCCCGTGCAGCCCCCGCTCGTCGGATTCGTTGCCTCGCTGGCCCCATGGGCAGTAACCACAACATTCCGCGCCTCCGGCAGCACGGTTCCCGTCGCCGCACCAATTACAACGGGCGCTGGATAGAAACGGAAGCAGCAGGGCAACCACGTCGTCGGGGGTTGGGCTCCCTCCGCGGCCGTCCTCCCGTCGTCTCGAATCCTCCTCCTGCGTACGGCTACCCCACTGAGATCCCGTGAATTAGAAGTGGGTGACAAGCTGTTGGTCAGCTGGGAGAAGAGTATCCCTACATTAATTTTCCCACTCCGTGAAGATGCAATACTCTCCTGATCTGCATGGCAGGTTGAGATTTATCTTAATGTGTTCCAAGCGGCTTACTTTTATAAGCGGAGATGTTATCCTGCAGAGCATCTCTTGAGGAATACACGTATATGAGTCTGACTATTAAACGTCTTAGTCTATGAGAGTTGGGTGCTCTCTAGTAAACTCGTGAAAAGTCTTGGAGTATGACGCATAATCTCCACCCGCGGGGAAGGCTTGCGGCAGCCCAGTATCGGTCGAGGGCTTGTGTGAAACTAGTTTGCAGCAAATTTGTAGTTCAATGCATAGTCCACTATCCAAATTGTGATCTAGTGTAGCATAAGTTTCTAAGTGAAAGTTCAACTTAACAGTCTCCACTAAGCACCGGTATATAAAACAATGTTTTGGAACTAAATGATGAGATGTGTACCAATGAGACTTTGTGGTGGATTGTTGAAATTTTATGGGCTTTGCCCATGGCCCAAATTAAATCACACTTTTTCACATGGCCCAACTAGAATTCCTAAAATCTCATGGCCCATTTATATGGCTGGTTGGGGACTAAAGTTTAGTCACACATTGCTAGTTGGAGGAGACAAACACCACCTTATGAGGTGGAGTGTTGAGACACTTGGTGTGCTTGAGTGAACAGAAGGCTCTCTCCCGCGCACTCCTCCTCCGTCGCCGCTCGCTCGTCTCGTCACGCCGCGGGTTGCGGGAATCTCGCCGAGCCGAGCTTATATTTTGCTGTTCGGGAAAATTAAACAAGTCATTGATTGATAATTAACGAACGCGTTAATTACCTCAACCGTTTCCGATTCTTTTGGATCGTGGGGCTGTTACCGACTTGATCGTGCGGCTGCGCCCACGTCCTACCCGACCCGCACTATATATCCTGGCTGAGCGAACCCTAGCCGCCTACACGCAACACATGGTCGCTCGCCGTCCTAGTTCCAGAACCTTGCGCCGCCGTCTTCCAAGTCTTCTCCATCCCGTCTTCCGGCGTGCACCGGTTGAAGGGACAGTAGGCCTCCGGAACCCCGCCTCTTGTGATCCTGTACGGAAGAGGGGCGATCAGATTTTTGGTGAGCGCACTCGCGCGACTACTGGCTTCGAGTTCTTCCCCAACGACGACTTCTTCCCCGACATCGGCAGCCTCTTCATCGACGACATGGGCGACAACACGAACGCCAACGGTTCTGCTGCCGCTGCCGCCACACTGTATGATCTCCTAATCTTCCTGTTCGAATTACTACTATAATTTCTGCTAGTAGTATATGCTGTAGATTTGTTCTGTTTATCTACGGCATTGGTAGATCGCATCTGTTTATCTATTGTACTGGTAGATCGCATGATTAGTTTAATTCTTATTATTCTAGTCATTTTTTGTTTACTGTTTTCACGAATTAAATCATATGCTAAATTGCTTATATATTCAACATATATATGTGTCGCTACTTAATAGAGTTCATCCGCGCGTTGCAGCAGGTTAACAAATATAATAAAACGCATAAAACCTAATGTTAACTATATAAATATGCAAAATTTAGTTGATCATAGAAGTTGAGAGGCTAAATATAATACACATGGAATGCATGTGTATTTTATAATTTAAATGTCGTTATGGTAAGGGGTGTACCTGATTGATATAGATAAAGTGAAATCAACGGGCTAAAAATGATATGTACGGCTTGCATGAAGATGCATGCACATCGCCGCATAATATTTGAAAAAACTTTTAAGCGGATACATATAGAAGATCACATTATCTTGAATAATGTTATATTATTTTTATTATTGAAAATAATTAGCAAAAAGTTTACTTGATTGGCGAAACTAATTATGGTGTTTCACTTGCACATGATTTAATCATGTAATTACGTTGCGTGATGGTGTGAACTTATCGTTCAAACGTCGAAAAAAGGAATTTGATGGCTAAAGAAAAAATGACGTGGATTCTTGATGTAGAGATAGAAAATAAGTAATAAATGTCACCGTGATGACATGGACAATTAATTGGCTAAATCGTAAGTGATGGGTGGTTTACATGTTCACGTCGACTAATATTAATTGCAGTTAGTGTTTTTTCCTTATCAAAAGTATAGACTTGATATTGTAGAGCGGCGATCGTGCATCATTTCCTTAAAAGAATGAATTTTATATACATACAAATTGAACTATTTTTATATTTGGTGCATCACAAAAGCAGACTCTTACTTAAGTTTAACAATTACGTCGCAAAATCAGACTATGAATCGAGTCGCAAGTATCTCTACTATATAATATTAGTAATTGACCGTACGTCTCGTACGTCGTGTCGTTTTGCAGTTTAGCCCTTTAGTTCATAGAGAATTAACCCGCAGTCCACATACAGGGGCTAAATTGCAAAACTATCGAAGGGATAAGATGTCCAATTTCTTCCCTGTTGCCGGCCGGGAGGCTCGTGCGCAGAGTGCACGCTGGCCCCAAATCCTCTGGCGGCGGCTCGCCCCGCTGCCCTCCAGCCCCGCCGTAGACGCTGAGGTGGACGCGTCCCCAGCACGCGCGCGACCTCAATTCATATGGCGCCGGCGCGGGTCTTCGCTGCCCTCGGACTCTCTCCTCCTTCGGAGAGATGGGGTGATGTGTTCCTGCCGCCCCTCCGCCCTCCAGCCCACCGATGACGACAGCTTCGACGACGGGAAGAGGCCGGTGGCGCGTCGGCGCCTCCGTCGTCTCCAGTCCTGGCTTGAACTTTTCGTCAGCATCTAGCACTCCGAGATTGCCAGGCCGCGTGGTGGTTTTCCAGTTCGTGGCTGACCTCAATCGGACCACTTGCTAGGCATTTTCAAGTTTTGTGTCTGTCAACAAGAGTACATAACCTTCATAGCTCTGTCATAGTTCCTCACGCATTTCGTTGTTTGATTCATGGGTTTATCTCTGATTCTTGTGAATTGTTAAAAGTACAACATCTTGAGGATTTTTTTTTACATGGGTTTAGGATTTTTCTTTTGCCGTCTCATGCTTGATGACTTTCAGCTAGCACAAGGTCAGAAGTTCAGAACACATCACGCGACAGGCAAAATTGGTCCCAAAAGGTGCGATAATAAAAGCTTTTAGATACAGCATAGATAGTCCACAACTAATGTCATTTGTTAGGTCGAATAGATGCAGCTTCGGTATAGAACCAAATAAGTTTTTCGCTCTCAACAAAAAAAAATTAAGGATCCGTGTAATACGCCGGTTGGGTCACGAAACGACAAATTAAACGCTCCTTAAGTTTATTTTTATCTCGCCCGTTGCAACGCACGGACATGTTTGCTAGTAATGTTAAAATTCTATAATCAACCCAGTTGGAAAACATCCATACCTCTAAAAAAATCCAGCGTCCACATGCACATGATTATTTCCAATATTTTCTTACCCAGAGAAGAAATAAGTACCTTAAAATAAATAGCCAACGGGAAATTTTGTTTTATTAACGATTTACTAACATAATTGTTTTTTAACCCAAATAACAGTGATTATTTGCTAGTATAAGCTAGGGTTAGGCGCCTACGCGACTTCTCGCCCTCGCGCGTCGAAGCCGAGGAGTATTTTGGAGCGGGAGCGGGAGAGATCCAGATTCGAGATTTCCCTACCCACCTCCAGGCTAATTTGATTTCCCAAGCTAGAGGAGGAGGGAGCTATCATGGAGCTCAATCAGGCCATGCCCGCGCAGCGGAATAGCCGCCGGCGACCCCCCTCCGGTAAGTTCTTAGATGACCGAGAATAAAATTCCTGTTTCTGTTACGAAATTCCCCAAATCTCCCAAGAATAGACCCGCCTGATGCCAAAACTAATCGATTTATTCAGGTGGAGATGTGGATTCTTCTTGCTGCACATATTTGTGGACATGTGCTAGCTACATGAATGAACATGATCTGATCTCTTGATCCTGCAATCTCCTACCGCATTAGTAGCGTTGCCTTATTCCAACTGTTGCAGATTTACCTCTTGATATGATCTCTTGAACTTCGGCAAAAGCCAGATGCCAGATTTTGCTACTGAATGAGCAGCAACCATCAACACAGTACACAGAAGAATATTACAGCGATCTTGTGCTTCACTCAGCTTTCAGTTCTGAACACCACAGGGCCCTAGCCCTGTTTTGGTGAAAGAATTCAGTGGCCACCAGTAAAAGTCTCGTGCCACTGCACTGTTTCTATTGCGGCCCTGCTTTCTGAAGAGCAGACCAAATAACAACCAACGAGCAAGTTGAAAAAACATGGAGCACTGGTGGCATTCCCACATGAGAGCAGCTACCCCCACAGCCACAACACCTCTAAACTTCACAGGAAACTATAGAACCCAGGCTGGTAATCCATCAACGGAAATATGTGGATAATGAATATTAAAAGCACAGTTAACTACTTTCATATTCTAAGTGTACTTGGCCACTGAGCAGTGGAAGAAAGGTGATAAATACTTTCATCTCTAGTACAAAACAAAGGATTTTTTTTTGCTCCTGCCACTAAGGAAAGCTGAAGGCTTCTTGTTTTTGTCAGTACAGCATCACATTGCTGTTCACTGGTGTCATCCCTGCAATGGCACCACCCTCCATGGGATTAAACCACAGCAGCAGCTGTGCATTGTCTGCCTTCATCCTCTGCCCCCTCCCTCCCTTTTGCAACAAACTCCCAACAAAGGGAGTCAAATCGGTACCATAGTCCAAAAAAATAAAAACAATTTGAAGCAGAAATCACCGTCCTGACTTTTGGGACAAGATGCTCAAGATCCATAACCATGGTTACATTCCAATTTATGTTGTATCTCTGCAACATGGTGCACTTTGTGCAATGATGCAGATGTATATTACAGTGCTGATGTTGAACTTTTCTCTCATGTTTGTGCATGCAGGACATCTGGCGTCATATACATTCTTTAATGCCACTAAGAGATGCCGCCCAAGCTGCCTGCGTTTCTCAGTCCTTTATGTTTTCCTGGAAATGCTATCCGAACCTTATTTTGAAAAAGGAAACTCTGGGCCTGGACGAATTTGCATTTGACAAGGAAACAGCTGGAGAGTTTAGAAGCAAAATTGACCACATTCTGAGAAACCACTCAGACACTGGCGTGAGGAAACTCAACCTTTGGTTGGTTCCAAATTACAATAAGGAGGACTCTCATTATATCGACAGATGGCTTCAGAAGGCTGTTACACCAAGGATTGAAGAGCTCACCCTTAGTCTATCTACACACAGTTGCAGATACAAATTCCCGTGCACACTTTTATCGAATGGGATGGGAGACTCGCTTCGGTGTCTTAACCTTGGCGATTGTTCCTTTCTGGAGAAGCCTGACAAAATTAGAGCTGTTTATGGTGCATATTACAGGGGATGAGTTATGGAGCCTTCTTTCCAGTTCTTCAGCTTTAGAGCGGCTTTCAATTAAGTATTGCAGTAAGGTAAACTGCTTGAAGGTACCTTGCCATCTACAGCGGCTAAGCCACATTGTGGTGCATGAATGCAGCAAACTGCGAGTGATAGAGAGCAAAGCTCCAAATCTCTCCAGATTTCACTTTGCAGGTAAGCTCAAGGTACAAATCTCACTTGGAGAAGCATTGCAAGTGAAGAACTTATGCATGAACTGTACCAGATATGGTTGCGACACTCAAGCAGAACTGGCATCCAGCACGCAAAGCAGGGAGGTATGCTCTAAAACTGTGTTGGTGTTTTATGGTAATACTAGATAAGTTAGTTCTTGGAATATAATTAATCTGACATCATTGTGCAGGTGATCAATCCACCAAGTGTATCTAGCAAATTTCTTGAGCTGAAGTATGTGAATATTGAACTTGGAGAATTGCCTTTTGGTCTGAGTTTTGATTGTTCTTCTCTGGTTTCTTTATTTGGTGCTTCACTTTCCGTGGAGACCTTCATCTCGCACGTAAGTGCTGTACTCGTTACCCTGCGAATACCGGTAGTTGGCCATGGTAGAACTTTAAACTGAATAAAGGTTGACTTTTTCGTCTCTAGGTTTCCAATGGACTCATGCAGCATGCCTTAGCTTTTGGAGACCCCGCAGGGTTGTGGATGTCGGGGACCGATAGTGTTTTGTCCCCAGCGAATAAGAGGCTGGTTAAGCTAGCATGTCATGTCCTCAGAGCCTGGTTGAGCTAAAAGCCTAAAAATGTCCCATTCTTGGGACTGCAGCGTCACTCGATTGACTTTGTACTGGAACAGCAGCCCAAATGCTGTCCAGTTGAACGCTTGAGCTAAAAAAGATCCAAATGCTTGAACGCTTCGCGGTTGAAAAAGAAACAAGGCCAACTCTGGTGCCTTGCGCAGTCGATCATGTATTCATGTTGTTCAACAGGAGATGTCAAGTTGTGTGGTAACTATATTTGGTTATGAACTGTAACTGGATCTTGTTTCCCACAATTACTGGAACCCAGTCACTGTTTAACGTCGCTGTATTTACTTTGTTATCTTATCTACACTGTAATAAGTGGTTAAATGTACTCTTTGCTTCTTTTTTGTCTTTGTCGGAGGATTTGTTTTTTTAGGTTGCTCGTCTTTCAGACTAGTAATTGTGCACGTGCAATGCACGTATCATTTAGTGCATAAGCTATTATGGCATGACAATAACTTTGTGTAATCAAATTCAAGCTAATGCCAATGTGTGACCAGATTTTTCATTTTTGTGCTTCAGAATTTCAAAAGAAAAATCATACACTTTAAATGGTATGTTTATTCTGAAAACACCGATATGTCCTCAATATGTATGCTAGCACAAAAGAGTAACAATACAAGCATAAAACCATAATAATTGAGTCTTTTTTTACGCTTGGCTTATTTTACTTACGAAACAATTGGTCGAACAATCACCAATGGTCAGGTCCACCATAGTAATTGATTCTAAAGTTGAAAGTTCTATACGTCTTGTTGGACAAACAGGAACTGACAAATGCCCCGATCAAAGTTTTTTAGAGGCTGAATGAAGTTCACATCACAAGTTTTGTGGTCATATTGTCACAGAAAAATGTCTAGTCTCAGAACAAGAAAACAGAGGTTTCTTGCAATATTGTTGAGCTCCTGCCGTCTACTTCATGCGCTAAGCGGAGGAAGGGAGTCCGGCGCTTTGTGCATCCCTGCTTGTGCAGATGAACCACAATGGTATACAAGCCGATTACCTATTGAAAAAGTTTGGTGGATCAACGTGGTGCCAAATAAGTACAGAAATGATCAATGCGGTTAATTTTTTGGCTTCTCCAAGTGAGTCATCCTGAAGAACACATAACTTTCTACATAATGTGAATATGAAAGTTGTGTTCTAAGAAGAAAAGGTTCTGCACAACTCTGAAGTTTTGACACCTATTTCCACCATGAAGGAACAATTATGCCCCATAATTATCACGGTTGTGTAACATAAGACATAGACAAAATGGGAAAGAACAAGCATGTTTCAGCATTGAGCAACTCAAATTAGGAGAAATCTTACATCACAAAAACCAGCTATCACCCCTTGCTGCATCTAGTCGTGTTGGTGAGGCCTGACACAAATCCTGCAGCCGCACTCATATAGGAAAAGCAGTAAGATAAGATCGACTAAAAGATATGGATAATCTTACATTACAAGAGGACACAACTTGATCATTCAAACTGTATCAAAAAAAAACTTGATCATTCAAACAGAACAGATGGCACAACCTGAAATCTTTCTGCAGTTGCATCAGAAATCGAGATATGTACAAGAGGCTTTTTCCTGTTAAAAAGCACAAACAAAACCAGCTGCAAGGAACTGAAAATCGCTAAACAATCAACAGTCCCTACATATTTACAACTGTTTAACTAAGCTTACTAAGTTGGCATTATTGTCATGTGTATTGCACATAAGTTAGAACGAAAAAACTAATATCATTAAATTTCCATATAGTTTCATAATAATAAGATGGATCTTTTCTTTGAACAGTTAAATGAAACATCTTTAATAGAATTTCCCTTGCTAACATGTATCTTTTCTTTGAACAGTTAAATGAAACATCAACTATCAAAGATGTAATTTGAGATGCAATAGAGCAGATATAAGCATGCTAATTACTGAAAGGGATATAAATTAGGTAACGTACCCACTTATGACAGAAATGCCTTTTCAAACAAATACCTTTAGGGTCCAAATAAATATCTCTTGTTCTGTAAATTACCAGTTGCGACCATAGCCTTGAACCTGCTAGGCTTCAGCAACCGCCACTAAACTGCAAGCAGGTAATGGATCAATCAATAACTGAGGGACAACGCATGTGCATGAATCAAGAAGCAATAGTCAATCCAAGTTAACACCTTCAGCTTGTGCCTGTAAGTTCTTTATAACATGTTCAGACAAATATCAGTCTTGCAGGTGGCTATTACATACTCCGTATATGTCTACTGTTCATGTACTTTTCATGTTTACTTGGTAAGCACCAATGATCAGAAATAATACACTCATATAACTATTGCAAAATTTAAGATGAACATCTTCACAAACACGGGAGTGGCCCAGTATTAACAAATGTGTAGTGTAGATTGAAAGCGCCAAGATGATGTGTTAATTAAATAAACAAGAGCCACAATAATAACTATAGCCCATATGCAGCAAGACATAAATAACTGAGATAATTTGGCTGTTAGTACTTAGTTGAAAATAAAGATAGCTTGCATATGCCATATGCATAATACAACTACTGAACCTTGAATGAGAAACCTCCGAAGCTCCTTGCTGATACCTGAAATGAAAAACATAATGAAACTATCAGTCTCATAATAGTCATCAACAGTAAACCTTCACAAAATGAGTTGCCTGCTGCATCCCGCGATCAGTCCGCTGCTCCACCTGCACCTAGCGCAACAAATGCTGCTCCTCCTGCTCCTGCAAACAGTGGTGGGGCTCAAACTTCTCCGAGTTAAACAGCGTGCTCCTGCATTAAGCTACATCTGTGATATTTTGCTCCCTTGGCTCTGCTGTTCATCGTGTTTCTACCCTAGGGAGAGTTTTATATTTAATCTCTGATGGCACCACAACTCTGAACATTCAACTCTGCCCCAAACCCCATACACATGCACTAACCCCTGAATGAACTCTCCAGTTTTGAACATAAGTAATAATACATCTAGATTTGGTACTTCTTTATCGAAAAATCGACTATGTACTTTTTTTAAATAGCAGTAGTTCTTCATTACATTCCTTAGAGGACAACTAATCGTGAATACAATCTAGCCATTACTACCGTGTGCAAGTATGAAACATACACATATGCAATTAGTCAGGACATGGTATCTGGAACGCTAAACTGCTATCAGTTGACGCTATGTTGGTGTTTAGATTATCAATTAACTCAACACTATAGTATACTGAGCGCACATATTGCAGGATAGTATACTGAACACACATACTACAGGAACTGAACAGAGGTGTGGAGCTAGCGGCGAACTCACCGACGGAATCGTCGCGGAGCACAGACTCGTGCGTGAAAACGGCAGTGTAGGAAGCGCCTCTGGCGTCGTCTGCCTGGGAGGAATCGCCTGGGAGGGATTTGCAGGCGGCGGAACACGGCAACGTGGATCGTGGGGGCTGCTCGGAGGCGTGGAGGCAGTGAAGCGGCGTACTCGCGAAGGGCTGGGCCGGACTGCCGGAGCGTCTTCACAAAGGACAGAGACTTCGGCTGTACAGCGGCGACGACACGCCGCCTCGCTCGCGGCCGTCGTGCAGGTTACCGCCTCGATTGTGCAGGTCGCCGCGTCGCTGGTAGGCGTCGTGCAGGTAGCCGCCTTGCTGGTGGCCGGCGTTAAGGGCGCCGCGTCGCTTGTGGCCGCCGTGTATGGCGCCGCCGTGCGTGTCGATTTGGTGCCGGCCGATTGTAGGCTGCGGCGTAATTTCTTCCCCAGCGTTAGGAGCTCGTAGGCGGCGGGCCCTCGGAGGCGAGGGCACGTTGCTCAGGGGCGTGATAGCAGGAGACCCGCGGCGTTCCGAGGCAGCGGTGAGGTCGGAGGCGACGGGGCAGCGGCGAACTCGGAGGAGAGGTCATGGAGGACTGGAGGAATCATCAATCAACAGGGGATAAAACAACCTCCACAAACCGCCGCCCTCCACGACCTCTCCTCCCGTGATTCGTTTAGTGCGCTCAACATTTTACTGCGTTAAACATTGGAGTCCCGTACACCGTTGGATGGGCTGTGTGAACGGATGCGATGCTCTGAATCTCCGCCCTCTGGATCTTTTAATATTAGTCTAGATAAATATGCATTTTCGCTTCTTTAATGGAAATTTGATAGGAAATAACTTATGAACTTGTATGAACTGTTCTCAACGTTTCATTTATTGTGGTGGGATTTTGAAGACCAGGGGCTTGTTTGGTTAGAGCATCTCTAGCGGAGTCGGCAACCAGGCGCGACCCGGTAGCGCTCTTTGTCTAGACGGCCTAATAGTTTGTCCGGCTCTCCCACACCGGCGCTAAACCATAGTCCATAGGAGCCGGTTTGGGAGTGCACATAAGCGACAAACATCGCCACGTCAGATTATGACAGGCGCCCCCGATAACCGTACCAGATTAGGGATGCCGTGATGCCTACTACAATTGATACACCCACAAAGAACGAATTCGACTGGGTAGCCAAGGAAGTTTTTCAGGTGGAACCGCCCGATGCCACCATTCTATGGTGGAAAGGGATATTAGGGGCGGGTCAAGGCATAAAAAAAACGTGACCGGCAGGGGAGGAACCCTGCGGTATTTTAATTAAGCTTGAGGTGTGCGACGGGGGTCGATCCCAGGGATCGAACCCGCGCTGACTGGGAGGCGCCACTACGCACTCACCACTGGTCAAGGCACATATATACACATCTCAGCAATGAGACAAGAACCCACACCATGATGAGAACGCCGGGACAGCTGAGCATGACCTGCAACGTTGTCGAGGAAAACGCCGGTTCATCATAGCCAGTATACACTAATACAAACGCGAGGAATGATAAATGATAAAGCCTTTAACTGCAAAAACACTTCAATGAGACAACTACAAGGTTGCGGAGGAGATACAGCTGTGGGGTCGTCGAAAGATCAAGTGAAATTGCTACAATGGGTTCAGCTTATGTATGCATGAAGCTCTTCTTTTCTTTCTTTCTTTTGCGCGATTGGCAATCGTCACTTGCTATACATTTTTGTGTAATGATATGGATGTAAGTTTTTTTTGACAAAGGAAATATATTAATATTGAAAAGATACCAATTATACCTAGCCTCGGCACCAACATAATGTCAAAAACTAGTCGAGACATAAAGGATGTACACATTCAAAAAGGAAAAAGAAAAAGAAAAAAAAACCCTGCCACGCCACACAACACTCAGTACTACATAAGAGGTCCTCCAAAAGCGACGTCTTCAACAAGGGAACAATGCCCAAGCACCGTCGTCGTCCAATCAAAGATCGTAGGTTTCATTCAGAAGAAAATCCAAACTATCCAAAGAATGCCTTCGATAAGAATCGTCATGCCAGGTACACCAATGAAGGGCAATACCTATTTTTTTACTCTGAATATCGAGACTCGACACTCGAATAACACCACCAAACTAAAGACCACGAGTGCTGACCACCGAGGCCACTGCAACAAAGCACCAATCTGGATGTAAGTTTAAGGTAGAGACCCCTCTACCTTTTATTGTAAAAAAAATGATGATAACGCCGATGGCGGGCGTCGTGCGGATGCGGTGCAGCAATCCTCGTCCTTGATGGGGTGCTCCGATGTCTATCTGAACGGAGGCGGGCTTGATGAGGGAGTGAGGACAATGTGGGGGAGGGGCGTGGTGGTGGCCGAGGAAGAAGGATGACAAGTGGGCCCATGTGTAGAAAATCATATTTTGATCTCAGAACGTGTTGTAGCAAATGATACTAAGAATTGTAATCGTACTAGGCAAAGACGTACTCTAGCGGTGTGTTCTAGCAAAAACCAAGAAATTACGGTCTCTATAGCCAAATTTTCCTTTTATTTTATATATATATATGAAAGTAAAGATTTTTGGGAAGGATAAGATCGTAAGATCCCTCTAAGGGCATAGGTGAATGAAGACGATCTCGCATAAAATATTACATTGAACAACTGACGCAGACTGATTCTAGTGCACCTGATTTGCGTGATTTTCTTTAGCAATTCAAAAAAGTCCCAATTCAGAATATTTCTTGCGTTCAAATATGATTAAGTATTGTAATCGTATAAAAAGTTTGGCCAGAAATGATTCTTACTGAATTCAGGGAAAAAAGACAAATCTATTACGAATATAGCGTGTATATAATGTTTTTTAGGCAAATCCTTCACTTAGGGTGTAATGAAAATTACTTTTGCCGAATATTTTTGTACCATACAATACTTGATCATGTTTGTGCGAACGACAGTTTTGATTTTTTTAAACCTTTTTGAATTACTAATATTTTTTACATATTAGGGTGTATGGTACCCATGTGCACCAAACCTATTTTCGATTGAACAAACCCCTAAATCTTGAACTCAGGGTGCAATGCCAATTAATTTTGGCGAATATTTTTGTACGGTACAATACTTGATAACATTTTTCCGAACAACAGTTTTGATCTTTTAAACCATTTTGAATTACCAATAATTTTTATCAACGACAGTTTTGATCTTTTAAACCATTTTGAATTACCAATTCTTTTTACATACTAGGGTTTATAGTAACCATGTGCACCAACCTATTTTCGATTGAACAAACCACTAAAACAAGAGAGGATACTCTGAATTCTGAAAAAAACCCAAAGCCCACGCTCTGCTTCCTTCGTCGTCCTCTGCTCCAAAGAGCAGGCCGAGAATCCGCGCCGCTCCCTCACCTCCAGGTCGTCGCGGCTCCAATGGTGACCAGGTGGAACCAGAAGAGCCCCGGCCTCAAGATCCTCTGGATCTGGACCCTGGGCACCGCCGCCAGTAAGCAATCCCCTATCCCTTCCCCGCATCTCTAATCCCGCCGCTGCCCTCGCTGATTCCGCTGATTCCGCGCGCAGTCATGATCGGCAACGTCGTCCGGACGCGCGTCAACGATATGGAGATGATCCTCCGGGAGGAGGACGAAGCCGCCGCTGACGGCGGCGGCACCGCGGCGGCGGGATGACCTCCGGCGAGCGCGTCATGAGAGACGACGAGTTGAGCAGGTACGGGAGCCCCACCTGTTCCCACTGTATGAATCGCTGTCTCGTTGAGCAGTTTTACCGTAACTAAGGTTGAGAACCATGTATCATGTTTCGTGTGAAATCATTGGTTCTCATCTCTGAAATAGTGGAGATTAACGGAGGCTAAATCTCCATTCAGCGGCCGAAATAGGTCCCAGCCAGGAACTGGATAGTTCAAATCTATTTTGTGTGCATTTTATCGATCAGTTTTACCCGTGTCTGAACACAAAACAGAATGAGCCTCTTGCGTCGTTCATGTCCTTTTTAGAGCAAAGGGGATACCCCCCATTTCATTAACGAAACCATCATTACATTGTTCCACCAGACCGCCACCACAACCAAACCTACAGCCCTTCACACTGCAGGGGTACCCGACACCAACAGAGACTGAAAGAAAGTTCCACACTCCGTGAACTAAAACAAAGCAAGAAAAGCAAACTGCAGCTCGGTAGAGGGAAAAAGAAAGCAACTACTGGATTTTAACTACTACTACAAATTTTATTAACTGTCGTTCATGTCCTACATCCATAGTGCTATAACTTGGAGGTATCCCCTGGGTATAAAAGTACAAACTAGTTCTATTTCAAGTTCCTGTTACCTCCTGTCATGCACATTCTTCTCTTCGGCCACTCCAGTAGAAATAGACAAGACCGGCCACTGTCCACGGAATCGCCTTGTATGTATGCCTTCACGGTAGCAAGGATGAGAAATGGTTTCCAACTGTAACTATGTTTTAACCTTTCAAGTTCCAACTGCACAGGGTGTAAGGATCTGTTTCTGGTGTTCCGTATGATATGACGGCCAAGTTGCTGTCATATTAAGCCCACCACAGATGATTAATGCTGATGGCTACTGTTTACACGATTCATTCGTCCTCTATGGTTGAAACTCATATATTCGGCAAACACTAACCGTTGCTTGAGCCATATGGCTTACAAGTTAGGAACCAGAATTTTTCATAGGACAACAGATGAGCAATCTAGTTCGAGGGGTTTGAGCTTGCAATTGACTTTGAAAAATTAACCTGCCCTAGTTTGAGTTGTATTGCTGTAGTGGAAGCAATTTTCAAATGAAAGGTGTACCATTCTCCATGCGGAACGGGCAGTTGCAGTTGGTTCAAATAATTGTAGTTTTTTAACTGTATAGAGTAGGATAAGCGATACATAACCATTATATTGCATAGATTGTGGATGGGCAGTAAATATGGCTTTTCAAAGCATACACTCCAAGAGTCAGCATAAACAGAAAATAGCTCTATCCGGTTGTCATGATTGGAAGCCTATACATCATTGGTAACGTGTTATTCTGATGTAGACAATCACCGTCGGTGATGTTGTTTTGGTTAAGAGTGGATAAAAGTAGCAATTGAGTAGAGTGATTGTATGAGGAGCTTGAGAGAGTTACTCCTAGGATATGACAACATTTCTGTCACGTCTGTCTCACAACTAGTCTCAAAATCAGATTCATGTGACGAAATGACAACTAAATGAAGCTAAGAGTATATTTACTATTATGCTTCTTACATGAGACTACAAAAGAGAGGTGGGACATGATTATGGAAAATACGTTAATATTGTGTATACTCTTGCTGTCTACATTAAGTGCTTTAGATCTGCATTTGACTCAGATGGCACGTGCGATGTACTTATAGGGAAATACTTACCCATACCCTCTGTATTTTACAAGTGATAAAATGTTACAAACATAAAATGAGATTAGTGCCATCTGCTCGATTCTTTATCTTTCACGATCTTCTACAGCTATCTTTCTGTTACAGTGGGCAAATGACGTACTCCATATGCTCACGAGAACTTGTGAACCAAGTAGTCTATCCCATCTTAACGTGTGTAGTCTGTCAATTGTAAATTATGTCCATCTTGCTCTGAATTTATTGCATGCTCCCCTTGTTCATTGCCTTATACCATCTGGTCCTCTTCATTCCGATCCTTGCAAAATCTATAGAGTTCACCAAGGTATGCTTCACCTTCACCAGATGCTAACCCGATTCGTATGCTTATCACTTGATCAAATGGCACACCTGCCGGACTATGGACAAGGCAATGCTGGGCAACAGTTATTGCAATTTGATTTACTATTAGCATCATAACTGCTGCAGCGGCCTGTGTTACTGCTCAATTGTCCCTTGCAGAAAAAATATATATTAGTACAACCCCCTGTGCTAGAGTTGGTCCTGCTAAATGATGAGATTAGTGGCAGCTGCACAAGGAAAATATCGCAATGGCCTGACTGATGGTGTATCTTCCTGCATGTGGGAGTATACTAGCGTACTACAAGTTTAAATGAAAATACCCAACACAGGGATAAAGCTTGGGTTCTTCTGCCCAACGGAAATATTTATTGCACTACTCTTTTATGTATGCAGCATCCTAACCGGTGCCCCTTTCCTTGCAGCAAATGAAGAGGAGTTTGCTCTAGCTTGAGTGGCTCCGCATGGCAAAGTTCGCTGAAGCCTGCATTTCGCCAGCGGAGCCTATATTCGTCATCCGACTCATCGTTTAATGTATCCCAAGCTCTTTTTGTATGGGATTTTATCAGTAAAGCAGTGTGTCATGTACCTGCGTGGTGGCATGATCCTATGGAAGTGGTGTTTCCAAATACTGCCGCTTTCTGTACCTCTTACTTAGAAACGAACCTGTAACTTTACACGCTATAACTTTTTTTGTTGACCGGAAGAAGGAATGTCAAATGTTGTCGGACCTTTTATAGGGAACTTGGCATCATTGTCTCTACTTGTCATCACTTGGCATTGCCATTCTTTTTCTCGTGTCTGGTGCATTTGGTGATGCCCGGCTCGTGGCTGTGCCGGGCTGCCGTTATTTTCTTTCTATGTTTTTCGAAATTCGTTGACATTATTTTTGGGCAACAGGTCTTCATATTCATCAACAGCCTGGACAGAGTAACAAAGCTGACTTGACATGACACATGGAAAGAAAAGAAACATTTTTTTTTTTTTGCATAAGAAAGAAGCAGAGGAACCAGATTGAAAGTTTCTAATCTTGGACAATTCCACGAGAAGCTGCCTGGTAGACCAGGGTCGAGGCTTCGACAAAAGATCATTGGCCTCCGCTGCATCCACAAATATCTGGCAATCTGAGAAGGAGATATGCTTCCAGGATAGACCTCGGACCGCCAGTGTGGGCTTCTGCTTCAAGTTCTGGCTTGGCCGGTCAGGATAGAGCCTAATATAAATTGATGCATTAGCTGAGGATGCTGTAGGAAGACACCCGAGGCAGCAGAATCAAGAACACGCAAGAGAATTGCGTGTCTTCTTTATTAAGATAGGAGAAGCAATTTTTTACACATCGAGTCCGAGCCAGGCAGCCACAAGCGACTACCTGCTCCAGCCACAAGCTGACTACTCACTACCTCTTACATCCACTCCACAAAGCTTTGCAAGCCGCCACAGTCCCCACTCCTCTCTGATCTTCCTACAAACCGTCCAAGGCAGCGAAGCTACCTTGTCAAAGACTACTATTCCTTTCTAACCACAAGCTTCTCGCCACAAGAATGATCAGCGAGTTCACATCTTTCCTTCCACGATGTGGCACTGCTTCCGCGATCGAGTACCACCAGTCCGCGAAAGTGGACAGCGCTGTAGGGGTAAAACGGTGTAGACGAAGCGGCAGTAGCATCTCATACCAAACCTCACGAGAGAATGAGCACTGCATCGTCAAGTGATCCGCTGATTCCTGTTCTTGACAGCACAACGGGCAGACGGCCGGATGCTCCAGGCCCCTTCGAGCCAGCGTATCAGCTGTCCACAGCCGCCGTATTTTTTGCCAAAACTGGCCCCTGGCCCGAACTAATCTCGTATCTGGCCCTTCCGGAAAACTATGTCCGGATCTGGCCCCTGAGATCGGCGCCAACGCAAATAGCGCCGAACTTATGCAGTTCGGCGCCAGCCAAAATTTCAGCCGAGCTAGGTCGGCGCCAATGGAAATGGCGCCGAGCCCATCAGGCACCAGATTTGAAATTTTGTCTGGCGCCGAACTGCACAAGTTCGGCGCCATTTGCGTTGGCGCCGACCTCAAGGGCCAGATCCGGACATAGTTTTCCGGAAGGGCCAGATACGAGATTAGTTCGGGCCAGGGGCCAGTTTTGGCAAAAAATACACAGCCGCCCTTGCAGAGTAAACCAAACGTGCAGCTTGTGAAGTAGGGGGGGCGTCTGATGTGGGTTGGTCCCGATTTTCACGGATTTGTGCGGAGGGAACGATGAACACGAAGAATACGTGATGAACGAAGAACACAAAAGAGGGGAAATCAACACACAAGGGTAAATAGCAAGTAGCAACCCGGCAAGACTCGATTGGTAACAAATCCCCGTGGGCAGCCCCCAATCCTCCTCTCCCAAGCACACCTTAATCTTAGGATTATTTGTCCAATTGGTCAATCCAACCAATTCAATCTAGCCACTCACAGAGAAAAGATTAGCAAGTAATCGCAACTACAAGCGGAAGCCTTGGTATCCACGCAGGGATCTTCTCCTCAAGAGGAGGCCTTGATTCATCTCCACAAGGGGAGGACTTGATTCATCTCCATAGGAGGAAAGAGACACTTTGAGAAGAAGGAGAAAGACTCTACTTTAGTTCCCAAATCATTGTCTAACCCTAGATCTAGATGGAGGGGTCCTATTTATAGTCTAGACAAAAGGGGACGAAATACATGGGTCAAAACCCAGATCTGCTCGCAGGCACGCGCAGGGCCGGTAGTACCGGCCTGATTTGGCCGGTAGTACCGGACGTGCGGAAGTCCGGTAGTACCGGAATTAATTCCGGTAGTACCGCTTAAGGTGGCCTCTGATCCAGTACCGTCTGGCGTTTCGGCGGTAGTACCGGCCTTGCTGGCCCGGTAGTACCGGCCGACATCTCTTCAGGAATTCCAGCTTCTTTTCCTTGCTCTCCTTCTTGGCCATCTTCTTGGGTCTTCTCTTGGTCATCTTCTTCACTCCATTGAGGGTGGTCATCAAGGTGGTTCCTGAGTATGCACAAAGTATCCGAATGAAATAGCAAACCATTCAAAGGAGTGTCGAGATCACACATAGATAGGAGTGAATTCACCTTATCATGGAGGGCTTTAACTCTTGCTCTTGTCATTGGGCCACTTGTTATAGGAGACGTAGGTCGGGCTACGTCAGCGCCCGACGACCACAACTCCTTAGCAGCCGGGAACCCTTCTCTGCCCAAGAAGAAAGCTCCGTAAGCTGACTTCGATGAGTACACTCCATTGGCCGTCAGTTTCCACGTTATCTTGTGTTCCTCTTCTCCCAAATCCTGCTCAGCAATCATGTCCCAGAGCTCCAGGAACTCCACGATGGCGGGGATGGACGGCCCCCCTAATGCCAGCCACCCACCTGTGATTCGGCAATGCCTCTGCCACTGAGAGTTGCAGCACCTCCGTGCTCACGAATTCCATCAAACTCGGCGCTAATTGAGCAACGCTCCTCCCGTCAATCCATCGACTAGTCCAGAACTTCAGATTTCTGCCATTTCCCAACTCACATTTGGAACAAGTCAGGCATAGTTCCTCCGCCTCCGGCGAGACCTTGAAATCAATGCCCTGCCAGGGCTTCTCCGCCTGCCACCCTCAGACGGACACCCTGTACGACCCGGCAAAATCCACCACATCCGCCACCTTCTCCTGCAGCTCCCCCGCCTGCAGGCTGCTCGGCCCTTCGCCAATGGCTGCATCAACAAGCAGTGCCAGTACGCGTCCGGTACCCCGACGGATCTTCCACCATGGGAACTACGTCTCCGACGTCATGAGGCTGACCCCCACACGGGTGATCAACAAGTTCCAGTTCGGGTGCAGCCACTCCGCGCAGGGCAGTGCCATCAACATCCAGACTGCCGGGACCATGGGGCTCGGCGGCGGGCCGCAGTTCCTCGTGTCGCAAGGGAAAGGCTCCTACGGGAATGCCTTCTCCTACTGCATCCCGCCCACCGCAAGTGCCACCGGCTTCTTCCTGCTCGGCGTGCCCCCTAGATCCTCCCCCAGGTACGTGGTCACCCCCATGGTCAAGAACAAGGTCGTGCGCCATCACCGTCGCTGGCCAGCAGCTCGGCGTGCCGCCCACGGTCTTCGCCGACGGCTCGGTCATGGACTCACGCGCGCCCATCACGCGCCTCCCGCCCACGGCGTACCAGGCGCTGCGCACCGCCTTCAGGAGCAGAATGACCATGTACCGCGCGGTGCCTCCCAAGGAGCACCTCGACACCTGCTACGACTTCACCGGGGTGAGCACCATCACGTTGCCTAGGATCGAGCTCGTGTTCGACCGGAACGCCGCCGTGGAGCTGGACCCGTCGGGGGTCCTATTCGATGGCTGCTTGGCCTTTACCTCCACCAGCGACGACCACGCCACCGGGATCATCGGCAACGTCCAACAGCGTACCATCGAGGTACTATATGAGGATGTGTCGTGGGGCTACCCTTCGGCTATCCCACGGTGAAGGTACCTGGGTCACGCCAAGACTATTAAAGCCCAAGGAAAGCCCAGCAAGGACACGTACGGCCCAAGTTAGTCGACTAGGTCGTGAGGTTCATACCTATCTTGTAAGTGCCATCAGCACCGTTCACCCGAGACCTAGCCTACCATATAAAGGCTAGGAGGGTCCCTCGTTCTAGGGTACGCTCATAGCCGCCACCACAAACCCTAGCGAGATCGCCATCTCACCATTGTAGCCACAATTCGCCATCAATAACCAGACAAGCAGGAAGTAGGGTATTATCCTCCGGGAGCCTGAACCTGGGTAAAACGCCTCGCTTGTCAGCCGTCGTGATCACCAGCGCTCAACTCTCTCCCCCTCTATCAACCCGGTGTGTATAACCCAGGGATTTGCCGAGTCCACACCTCGTCAGGATGACTTCAACGGGGCGACGCATCGAGTCCGCGCGCATCCGTTCGTGTCCGCGAGGGCCAAAAACACGGCCCAACGGGGCGACGCAAACGGACCGCGGTCCGTTTTTTGGTCCGCCGCGACGCATCCCTGGCCCAAATTTGGGCCACCGATGCGTCGGCCCCGGACGCGAAACGGAGCTCTTTTGTGTCCTCCCCTAGTCCGCCCCTGGCCCGCAAATCAGACCATCCCCACCCCAATCTCCTCCTCCTCCGCCCCTCTCGCCGCCACCCGCCGTCGCACCCTCGATTTGGCACCGCATGCCATTCCGGGGACGCCGTCACTGGAGCAGGTGCTTCGCCGCCGTCACCGGAGCAGGTGCTTCCCCACCGTCACCGGTGATTCTTGCGGCCAGGAGCGTCCACAGCGCCCCGCGATAGACACGCCGCCCACAAGGTGTTCGGCCGTTCGCCTCGGCTACTCAGGTACGTCCCTCGGCCATGGATAGCTCGGATGAGTGGTTCTACAAGAACCACATCATGCAGCGCTCATCCTCGGACGATTCCTCCGACGATGATGACAGTGACGGCCTGGTTGCTACCCTCATCGTCAACGAGTACATAGAGAGGATGCGACCGGTGTTCCTTGGCTCCTTGCCGGGCCGTTCTCCTGCTCTTGACCGGAACCGGCGAGCTGGCCAAATCCAGCTGTATGGGGACTATTCAGATTGATCAAAAACCCTGGCCGTTTGTGGCCGTTTGTGGCCCACCTCCCTATGTATCAATGAAAATGGCCCATATAGGGCCTGCTTACCTGAAAAAAAAAACAGAGGGCGGACTCGATGCGTCGCCCCGTTGGGGGCAGTGGCTGGAAAGGGACGGACGTGGGCCGGACATGGGTCCTTTTGGCGACGCAAACGGACCAAACGCGGACCAAACGCGCGTTCGTTTGCGTCGCCCCGTTGGAGTCATCCTGACGTCGGTGGCGAGGCCATGGCATTCCGCCGAGGCGCGTGCTAATTGTCTTCCAGCTGCCCGATCTCAAAACCGGCCGACCACCAATTTCTTACTTTTGTGTCATCAACTAAATAAAACCAGTCGGTCGGGTCATTATGTTGCTCCTATATATCTTAAAGCTTCAGTGTGAAATAGTACTCTATGTGGAGACTAGTTCATACTTTTGGACTGGGGCCATCCGCCATCCTAGCTGAGCTGGTCAAATATTTGTATAATGTTTTGAGTGTGGCCATTCTAGCTGAGCTGGTCAGATATTGTTGTGAACCATGTTGGAAGTAATATATAATTATGTACTATGATTAGATGTTAATATCTTGATTCACGGATGGTTTTTCCCTAGACGTTCAACAAGACACATACGATAAAGTTTTTTACATTTGTTAGCATGCTCACAATTCTGCGTTAGACGAAAACCTGCAACACATATACACCTGTGCTTATTTCTATCCGCATCATATATATCTTGAATCATCGAAACCAGTTTCTTTGTTAAATCTCAACAACCTTTTAAAAAAAATTATACCACTATATTAGGTCAGCAAGCCGACTCATTAAAAACCTTCCCGTCCCCTTAAATACCCTGGAAGGAAAAGAGTGCGTCTGAAACTTGCCGCCTCCACAAAATCACATGATTACATCGTTTAGCAGTGTATCAAGCAAAAACCCTGGGGGTTCATCGACCCAATTACAAGAAATTTTATGAGAGAAACTATCCTTAGCTAGTTCATGAGCCACACCATTTGCTTCTCTTGGGCAATGCTGGAAGATAACCTTCCCAATCGAAGCCACATAGTCAACACAGTCTGCAAAAATTGCTGATGATTCGTTCCACCACATTTCGCCTCCCTTGCAAGCCTCAATCACCTCGGTTGAATCAGATTCGGCTTCCACAACATTGTATCCAAGCCTATCTGCAAGGGCCAGCCCCTCTTCATTGCAATTGCTTCTGCCATCAAACCGTAGAGACATTTGAATATACATTGAGATGCGCTATAAAAGACCCCTGGAAGTCTCGTAGAACATCACCAACTCTTGCACGCATATCATCATAGAAAGAAGCGTCGACATTAAGTTTTACCTGTCTTGGCGCCGGTCTTGTCCATTTAACATTTTCAGCAGACCCATTCAGCTTTTTACCTTTGCCATAGTTGGCTGCCATAGAAAGGATAGAAAACTTGCATCTGATTAAGGAGGGACATCTTCATTATGCGTTCGACGTCGTCTCATCCACCACAAATACCAGCAGGAGATAGCAACGGTTTCTTTCAGTTGCATCGACTCAATGCCAGGTAGTTGATTGGACTGAAGTGGAATATATGCTCCAAACTGCAGAGCCACACGATCAACCTGGCACGCATCTTCGATGAATTCATCAAGGTTCAAGACTGTCCAAAGATCCCTTGCAACACAACACGGAAGAGGAGGTGTAGGGAATCTCCACACCTTGATTACATATCGGACAGGCCCCACTAATGGGATGTGTCGGTTAGCAAGGATACAGTTAAGTGGTACGATTCCATGCATGATTCTCCAAATAAAAAAATTCACTTTACTAGGTACTTTAAGGCTCCATAATCTTCCAAACTGGGTTATTAAGTGAGCACTTGGAAAGGCCAGAGCAGCTGCCGAGTTCCAAATTTATGCTTCCATTGAATATGATAGCCCGATCTTACCTCATATCTTCCATGCGAGGTGTGAGCCCATGCAATGAAGTCAGAAAAGCCTGGCTATTCACCGGAATTTGAGATCCGACTTACATTGACAGGGTTTAACAATTCATTCAGAAGAGTTTCATTCCAGGTTCCTGCTCATTTACTTTTGTATAAATCGACTCACCTCTAGGAGACAATTTTTTAGATTTGGACTGGAAGGGATCCACGGGTCATTCAGATATTTATACTCTCTCCATTACCCACTCTCCAAATGTAACCTCTTTTGAAAGTGCTCAAACCAGCCAGAATACTCTGCCAAGTAAAAGAGGAACCTGCCTTTGGACCAGCTTGCAATATATTTCCATTTGGATAGTATTTTGCCCTGAGGACCCGTGCACATAACGACTCTGGGGCATTGATCAACCTCCAAACCTGCTTTGCTAGCATAGCCAAGTTGAAGGAGTGGAAGTCACGGAACCCCATCCCCCTTAGTTTTTTTGGTAGCACAATTTCCACCATGCAAGCCAGTGCATCTTGTTGCTATTCTCATCATCTCCCCACCAGAATTTAGCTATGGCATCTGTCATACGTTTGCATACTCCTTTTGGTATAAGAAACACCGACATTGCATAGACCGAGATGGCCTGAGCAACCGCCTTGAGGAGTATCTCCTTTCCACCAATAGACAGTAGCTTTTCCTTCCATCCATTTATTCTCTGAATAATCCTCTCAATAAAATGCTCAAAACTGTCACTTCTGTCAGCCCCTACAAGAGCCGGCAAGCCAAGGTATTTGTCGGAGAGAGCCTCTGTATCAATGTGCAAGGTTGTACAGATCTCTGCCCTAATGAGAGCATTAGTATTAGGAGAAAAAATATACTCGATTTGGCCAGGCTTACCATTTGTCCCGAGTTAGCACAGTAAGTATCGAGAACACGTTGTAAGGAAGTTGCATTGTTCATATCAGCCTTCATGAGAATCAGGGAATCATCAGCGAATAAAAGGTGTGAAACTGACGGTGCATTTCTGCACACCCGTATCCCATCCATGCCACCAACTTCTTCTTCATACAACAACAAACTAGATAAACCCTCTGCACATAGAAGGAACAAATAAGGGGAAAGGGGATCCCCTTGTCGAAGACCTCTCGAAGGTACAAAACTTTCAGTCTCCTCAGAATTAAACCTGACTTGATATCTAACGAACTCACACACACCATCATCAAAGTAATCCATCTCTCTGCAAAGCCCAGTTTCCTCATCATATTTTCAAGAAACAGCCACTCAACCTGTCATAGGCTTTATGCATATCAAGCTTAACTGCACATGTACCATTAGTCCCAGACCTTCTGTTTTTTATAGAATGCACACATTCATATGCTACCATTACATTATCAGTAATAAACCGCCCAGGAACAAAAGCACTCTGTGTAGGGGAGATCACATCCGGTAGTATCCCTTTGAGCCTAATGCAAGCATTTTCGAGATGATTTTGTAGATCACATTGCATAAACTTATGGGGCGAAATTGTGTAATCAGCTCTGGATTGTCAACCTTTGGGATGACCACCGTTGTATCGTTCCACCCCTCGGTATCACACCGGAGTTCAAAGCCTGTAAAACTTCCTCAGTAATAGATTGGCCACAAACATTCCAGAATTTCTTGTAGAAAATTGCGTGTAGTCCATCCGGCCCTGGGGCTTTCAAATCTCCAATGCTGAAGGCTGCTTCCTAACATCCTCGGCTGTGAAAGGAGCCAGCAATTTTTCATTCATGACTTGAGTGACTTTTGGTTGTATTTTATCCATCACTCTGGATCAATACCCTGTACCTCAGACGTAAATAGGTTAGAAAATAATTGAAAACCAGTGGTTTTAGCAGCTCCGTACCTTCAAGCCAATTATCATCTCCATCACGCAGCTTTTTAATATAGTTCTTTTGCGGCGGGCTGTAGCGAAATTGTGGAAGAACGAAGTATTTCTGTCCCCATATTGAAGCCAGTTCGCCCTAGACCGCTACGACCAGTATATCTCCTCTTGTTCTAATAACAATTCTACTAAATTAGCCATCTCTTTTGCTTTAGCTTCGCTTTCATCTGAGATGGGACCATCCATAGCTGCCTGCAAATCACGATGTGCCTTGCGCAGGCGCTTCTTCGGCTTCCGCAAAACTCTGCTGTCCCAAGCATGCAGCAGCGAGTGCATGCGGCCCAATCTCGACAGGACTCCATTAGCTGGCCCAGCAAGGTCCCAGGCCCGTTGCACCTCCTCTGAAAAACCTTTCTCTTGAAGCCATTTAGCCTCAAACTTCTTTGGTTCTATTCACCCTTGCACCGTCGAGCCAAGGTGTTCAGTGTCTAGGAGAATTGGTCTATGATCAGACTTGATGTAATCTAAGTGAATCAGTCCAGCCGATGGATGCATGAGAGACCATGCCGTTAGCAACCACACGATCAAGTCGCTCACGTATCCGACCTCTTTTCCAAGTGAAGATCTTCCGGAGAACCCTAAGTCCTCTAATTCACAGTCCACTAGAGCGTCACGAAACACATCCATGTATCTATGGGGTCGCTGATTACCTCCTTCCTTCTCATGAGAGAACAAGATTTCATTAAAATCGCTGATGATAGCCCAAGGTAAATTCAACACCCCATTCAGTTCCCTCAGTTTATCCCATGTTTTGTATTTATCTTCCCATCTTGGTTCACCGTAAATCCCTGTTAGCCTCCATATCTTATTGGGCCCTTCAATGACACGGACATCAATGTACTTGGGATGAGAAATTTTTTGCTGAATCACAATCTCCTTTTTCCAAAAGAGAATAACACCACCACTTCTGCCATCACTTGGATTGACAATTTTCAGGTCCATCTTTAGTCTTCTTCTTAAGCATTCCGCCGGATAGTCGTCAAGGTGTGTCTCCGACAAGAACATCACCTCGGGGTTATAACACCTCTGGACATCCACAAGCGCAAGCACTGTCGGGGCATTACCCAAGCCCTGACAGTTGAGTCCTAATATCCTCATTGTGCCTGGACGGGCTCCTCAAAAGAGCCCGCTGATCCTGGTGAAGGGTAGACAGCTCCGGCCTTCGGTAAGTTGTTGTTATTATCCTCTTTATGTGTATTATCTAACTCTGACTCAGATTCTTCCACAATCATTTCAGTTCCTTCTTCCTCCTTCTCTTTAGTATCAATTGCCACCCCCACTATTTGCCTTCAGCTTCTTCTTATTGATGTTCTTTTGGGGAGTAGTCCGTGGATCATTGTTTCCCATCGGGGCCGTCTCGGTTATAACCGAGCTCCCAAGATTCTTAGCAGCCACCACCATCGTCAGGTTACCCTTAAGCCTAGGGTCAGAGTCCATGGCTAACCATTTTTTAGCAGAAGGATGGGTGTCAGTCATCACCGCATCACTAGTCTCATCCGGATCGATATCATCTGCATCTTCGTCTGTACCCGTCCCCGGATGTTTATGCAGCTTGTTCCATCTCCAGCTAATTGCAGGATCATTAATATCCGGATTAAAGTTGCTTGTACTATTGCCACCAAAATCACCCCTGCCAAAACCTCCACGATCAACTCTAGCGTTGAATCTGTCATCGCCTCTGTTTTCATCCCGACCTCGGCCGAAGCCACGGTCAGTTCCACGAGCACCACCTCTTCCTCTTCTAGGGGCAAGAATAAACGGACCCCATTGTAGCGTATCTTCCTCATGCTCTCCCGTACCGCATTCTTGATGCCAATGGCCTAGTTTTCCACAAGCCCGGCAGAAGGTTGGTATTTTTCATACTTCACCTGGTAAAATTCAGTTTTCCCTGCCCTTGTGAAGCTCACAAACCGGGTCAATTTTTGCTCAACATCTAACTTCACCCTAACTCGAATAAACTGACCAACGAACCCGTTTGGAAAAGCAACCTGGAGCTATTGGACCTCTCCGATACGTTTAGCCATGATCCTCAAGAATGCTTCGTTCTTCAGAACCGCGTCCGACAGTTTATGAATCTGGCTCCATGTCTCTAACTTGTCCAATTTGATGTTTTCAGGATTTGAAAGGCCATCGTACTCTGCCATCAACAACGCACCAAACCCTCTGAACTCCCAAGGCCCTTGATGCATCGCCATATTCCAATCAGCTAGGCAATTAAATTTCACCGAGAATAGATTAGGGTTTGTTCTTCTCCACACAACCTCTTTTGATGGGTTCCACGCGGCTCTCATATCCGCTATCAGGCCCCCTTGACTGAATGACTTCAACGTAAGAACACGAACTAGAGCCAACCACTTCGATCCCTCCATCGGATCATCAACCTCTTCTTCCCAGATCAAATCATCCAACTCTTTCTCTTCCAGATTCAACCGTTCCAGCAGCGAACTTGGGTCATCCGCCGAACCCGCACGAGATCCACCAGCGCTCGCAGCCACCATGACGTGCGAACTGTACCGGCCCCCACTAACCTAGAAGGCCAAAACACCCCGCTGAGGAGAGATGGGGGCTCTAGGGAAGACGGGAGGCATGTGAGAGGGGAAACCGCCGGAGAAGCGAAACTCACGGTGTGGATCGCCGGAGGACTCTAAAACCCTAGGTTTTTTGGCCTAGGGGACTTTTCGTCTCGACCAACAAGTTAGTTCTTAAATCTCAACAACCTGGCGCACCGGGCCCTATTCTGAATTTCATAAACTCTTAAGCTAAGCATCTTCATGGTGGCACAAGCTATTGTGCTACAAAATCTCATTTCAAAATCAGTGAACAAAGGTTCAAATCAGAACCTAATAAAGTTCCATGTTATAACTTTCATGATGCTCCGAGCTCCTTGACCAACTCTTTTTTTAATTTGTTCTTATATACTCCTAGCTCCTTGAGCTACTTGATCTTATGCCCATTGCCTTCATCAAGTGAAATTTTGTTTTCGAATATGCGGTTCATATAGAAGGAGAATATACAACACATCAAGAAATTTGTGTTCGCGAAGCATGTTTCAATGACAGGCTGCCGGGTTGTATACCTATGAAAATTAAGAAGTATGCAATGCAAGATCTATGTGGGATGCATCTAATTTATTAGTTGGGAAGATTGGCATTGATCCGAAGTTGATGGAAGCTGCCACATATGTTTTGAAAGGACCAATTTTATCTGCGGGGCACATAAAATATGTGCCAACTATCATCATGGAACAAAATAACAAGTTATTCAAGGCGTAGTCATCCTTCCATCAACTTTGGATCAAAACGTACATATAAAACTCTTTCAAATGGTACTGCTAAAGTTGTAAGGGTTCAATCCTTGTTAAATGAGTTCCAAGTGTTCCTCAGCGGTGGCCCCTTGTCTTATGGTGTGACAGTCTCGGGCCTCGGGGCCACATATCTCACTATCAATCTAGTCTTTCATGCGCGCACTAAAAATATTGATGTGGATTTCTATTTTATCCGAGAGAACGTTGCTATGGACGCTCTTGATGTTCAATTTGTATTTTCTGCTGATTAGACCGATGATGCCTTCACCAATATCTTGAAGCATATGTTGCAATCCTTGCAACACAATCTCAACCATGTATCCGCTGGTTAAGCTTGAGGGAGTTGTTGATGTTATTGATACTGTTGCATCCCTTGATCTTAGGATCTTGATGATTGTCTACTTGGCTTCCAAGCCATGGTTGATATAAATAGAATGTGATCCCATAGATGACCATTGCAGAAAATACTCTTTCTGTCTACATAATCTCATTTCCAGAATGGAACCTCGTAATGTTGATGTTGTCGTTTTCATTATGCTTGTAATAAGTGGGTGCATGCACAAGGACCAAGAATATATTCAAGTTACATGAACTCAAAAATAACCAACTCAAGCAGCTCCTTGAGTAATCTGTACTTATGCCCGGCCATTTCCTTCAAGTGGAAATTTGTTTTTTGAACATGCGGTTCTTAGAGAAAAAGAATATACAATGCATCCTGAATTTTATGTGCAAGTGGAATATTTCAATGAATCTGCAACAATCAGTACTACAGGCTGCCGGGTAGAGTATACCTATGCAAATTAACATGTATGCAAAGCAAGACATGGGAAAACATGCATGCAAAGCATCTTGTGAAATTATCAAAAGTAGGAAGATTGGTATTGATCCAAACTGGATGGAAGCTGCTCGTACATTTTGAAGGGCCCAAATCTATCAAGAAACAAAAGCAACAAGTTATCCAATGCGTAGTGGTTCTTCTCGCATCGTGTATATGAGTAAAGCACAAAATGCTATAGGACCAAAGTATCAAATAAAAGGAAAGGAAATGAGAGGGAGCAAAGGCAGCGGGATGGTGCGTTCGAGGCGCTCAAACATGTGTCACGGCAGGTTGTGATACCAATTGTCGGCGCTAACCTTGCGTTGCTCAAACTCGAGTAACTTTTCTGCCTCTTTACTTCTCTTTTTATTTGGATTACTTAAGGGAAAGTGGCCCATGATCCGGGTGTTCGTGTCATCCCCTCTAATAGATCAATCCCTCTATGTGACACACTCCAGTTTGTTTGGAATGCAGGTGACGGAAGAATGATTGAAATAATGGCTAAGTGCTAAACCCAACAAAACTGACAAAATTGCCGGAATAACACCTAAAACTCATAGCAAGGGGTTATCAACAACTATAGGCTGCCGGGTAGAGTATAGATATGCAAATTAACATGTATGCAAAGCAAGACATGTGCAAACAGGCATGCTAAGTATCTAGTCAAATATCAAAAGTAAGAAGATAGATTGGTATTGATCCAAAGTTGATGGAACCCTTCCCCGTACGTTTTGAAGGGCCCAAATTTATTTGTGGGGCACATAAAATCTGTGCCACCTATCATCAAGGAACAAAAGCAACTAAGTGAATTTCTGAGTTGTAGTGGTCCTTCTCTCATCGTGTATATAATTAAAGCACAAAAGGGTATCTGACCAAAGTATCAAATAAAAAGAAAAGGAAATGAAAAATAGGAAAAGAGAAGATGGTGATGATAAAGGTTTCATTTGGCGTTTCCATTCAGCATGTGGGATGTTCTGAAGTGAATTCGTTCTGGAATACATGATTAGAGTAGGAAATATTGCAGCATTGGAATACGAAAGAATGTGACTTTTTGTTTTTGTTTTTCCGAATGACTTCTTTTTCTGCTATGAACAGTTGTTATGAACTTGGTAATGAAGGTGACGGCAAATATTTGTTCTTGTCCGAGTGTTACGTAAGGCATAGTGTGCGCCGGGCAATGGCCAGGATGGAAGTATAAATCCCATGTGAGCTGTAACTGAACACCAAGGCAAGATCGTGACCATGTTTTTGTGGATGTTACTTCTTCTCCTAGGCCTGCAGGCTGCCAGTTTCACTCCAAGTGTTCATGCAAAAGGTCATGGCCACGGCTATCGTGTCATAGCAACTAACAAGCTTAAGCCAAAAGCCATCTGCTCCGCGCTCCGTGGTAAGCTAGTCTACGTGGACACGTGATGCACACAGTGTATATGCATGCATGCATGGTTTCCTAACTCTACAGCGCTTCGCAGTGATTCTGCCCTCCAACCGCACCTGGCTACCGTTGTACCACCGGCATGGCCCGTGCTCGCCGCCGCCCCACTCCGGCCAGAGGACGCCTTCTTCCATTCTCCGCCGGGACCAACTCCGCGACGACGCTATCCAACGGATCAGGCTCTCCAAGAACGTGACAGTCCCAACGGCACTAGGCTTGGGGCTGGGGACGTTGGAATACGTGGTCGTCGTGGGGCTAGGCACGCCGCCGGTCAAACAGACCGTGCTCATCGACACCGGGAGTGACCTCTCGTGGGTGCAGTGCCGCCCTTGCCCCCGGCCGCCGTGCCACCGCCAGAGGGACGTCGTGTTCGACCCCAGCAAGTCGTCCACCTACTCCCCGCTCCGCTGCGGCTCTCCTGCCTGCGCACGGCTCGCTGCCGACAATGCCACCAATGGCTGCCCCGGATCCAACAGGTGCCGCTACGTTGTCAACTACGGCGACGGCTCCAACACCACCGGGACGTACAGCTCCGACACGCTCACGGTTACCCCCTCCGACGTCGTCACCAACTTCCGGTTCGGTTGCAGCCACGCCGAGACGGGCTTCACCGACGACGACCTAACCGACGGCCTCCTCGGGCTCGGCGGCGACTCGCAGTCGCTCATCTCGCAGGTCGGCGAGAGGGCCTTCTCCTACTGCCTACCGCAGACCGCGAGCGACACCGGGTTCCTCACGCTCGGCGTGCCACACGTCTCCTCCTCCTCCAGGTTCGCGGTCACACCCCTGTACAAGTCCCACCAGTCCGCCACCTTCTACTTCGTGATCCTCCCGGCCATCACGGTGGCCGGGAGGCGTCTCGATGTGCGCCCCTCGGTCTTCTCCGCGGGTGCGGTCATGGACTCCGGCACCGTAATCACCCGTCTGCCGCCTGCAGCGTACCGCAAGCTGCGGGTGGCGTTCAGGGCCGAGATGATCAAGATGTACCCACCCGCGCCCCCGGCAGGCATACTTGACACGTGCTTCAATCTCACCGGTGTCGGCGACCTCAGGCTGCCCCGAGTTGCTCTCGTCTTCGAAGGAGGCGTGGCCGTCGAGCTCCACCCGTCGGGGATCATCCAGTATGGCTGCCTTGCTTTCGCCTCCAGCGCTTCAGGCCGCTCAGCTAGGATCATCGGCAATGTGCAGCAGAGGACCCTCGAGGTCTTCTACGACGTCGCCGGCGGGGCAGTCGGTTTCCGCTGTCACGCGTGCTAATACCAATTACCAAAACTATAAGAGAGAAGTCCAATTTACCCCCTGAATTTGTCTGAAAGTTCGATTTACAACCCTCAAGTCTTATTTGGTTCAATCCTCAACCCTTAATTATGAAAACCGGTCAAATTTACCCCTCCAGCCGTTTGGTCATGTTTTGAGCCGGGTTTTCATGCCACGTCACGGTTTTTTCGTACGCAAAGGTACGATAGCGGTCAAAATTAATCCAGTACATACAAGCTACATGTACTCTGTCTTCAGAGAACGTGCTCCCGTCACCTCCCTGCAATGTTCTCGTTGACCTTGTACTGCTCGTCTTCCTCAAATGGCGAACCCCGGACGAGTGCCTCCGCCAGCCAGCAGGCTCCGTCGCTCAGGCATGGTAGCACAACGTCCGCTCTCGACATCCCCTGCGTGCCTAGCCTGCAGTCATCACGGAGCGGCTACCACGCAACACGGCGAGTCGCGGGGGAGGCGCTGCCATTCCGGCTGGGGATGATACAGCAGAGGGGAGAAGAAGCTCAGGGGACGGAGTGGTGCTGGGGAGAGGAAGCTCAGGGGACGGAGTGGTGCTGGATCAGCTTGATCCGGTCGGCTGCGTCGCCAACAGAAGCAAGGGGCGTGTAGGTGGAGGGGAAAGAAGAAGGTGCCTATTCTCGATTGCTTCCTGGGAATCGTACTGTTTGCTGTCACTGGCCTAGTGATGGTGAGAGATACACGTCTTGCTGCTTGCTAATTTAGATAGGAAGTAAGAGAGATTGGGAATTGTAGAGACGTGCTGCTACTTGTTCTAGAGAGATTGGGATAGAGTGACTGCTATGTAGCTTGTTTGAAATATTTGGGCATCGCAAACAGAATTTCAGCTGTAATACATCAATGGAGGATTAAAACAACAGTTATTTGAGGTTATTTGGGCATCGAAAAAACCACAGAAGTATGTTCCACTTAGTGCTGCTTTTGTGTTGTCATATGCCAAATGTTGGTTTGTCGAACTAGAGATCTCGTGGAACATACTTCTGTGGTTTTTTTCGATGCCCAAATAACCTCAAATAACTGTTGTTTTAATCCTCCATTGATGTATTACAGCTGAAATTCTGTTTGCGATGCCCAAATATTTCAAACAAGCTACATAGCAGTCACTCTATCCCAATCTCTCTAGAACAAGTAGCAGCACGTCTCTACAATTCCCAATCTCTCTTACTTCCTATCTAAATTAGCAAGCAGCAAGACGTGTATCTCTCACCATCACTAGGCCAGTGGCAGCAAACAGTACGATTCCCAGGAAGCAATCGAGAATACGCACCTTCTTCTTTCCCCTCCACCTACACGCCCCTTGCTTCTGTTGGCGACGCAGCCGACCGGATTAAGCTGATCCAGCACCACTCCGTCCCCTGAGCTTCCTCTCCCCAGCACCACTCCGTCCCCTGAGCTTCTTCTCCCCTCTGCTGTATCATCCCCAGCCGGAATGGCAGCGCCTCCCCCGCGACTCGCCGTGTTGCGTGGTAGCCGCTCCGTGATGACTGCAGGCTAGGCACGCAGGGGATGTCGAGAGCGGACGTCGTGCTATCATGCCTGAGCGACGAAGCCTGCTGGCTGGCGGAGGCACTCGTCCGGGGTTCGCCATTTGAGGAAGACGTGCAGTACAAGGTCAACGAGAACATTGCAGGGAGGTGACGGGAGCACGTTCTCTGAAGACAGAGTACATGTAGCTTGTATGTACTGGATTAATTTTGACCGCTATCGTACCTGTTTGCGTACGAAAAAACCGTGACGTGGCATGAAAACCCGGCTCAAAACATGACCAAACGGCTGGAGGGGTAAATTTGACCGGTTTTCATAATTAAGGGTTGAGGATTGAACCAAATAAGACTTGAGGGTTGTAAATCGAACTTTTAGACAAATTCAGGGGGGTAAATTGGACTTCTCTCAAACTATAATAGTAGTACTATACTACCGCGCGTGTCTATTTCTTCTTGTTTAACTCACTATTTGCGTGTAATTTGCTCTATAATCTTGAACCGATGATTGCATACAAGGCTTGACATGCGTGAATATTTTATTAGTTTCTGAATATGAGATTTAGAGAAAAACTTAATTGCATATATGAGGACAACACCACATATAAAACTTAGTTTATGTAGGATTGTTATATGGGGATAGTAGAGTCCTTAGTTCCTTGTGTTCAATATAAAACCTAGAATCATTCTTGTGTAGAAGAAGACGCTTGGTACTGCACTTTGTCCTTGGAGTACCAATGAATTGGTATAAACGTAGAATCATTCTTGTGATTCTTGTTGCAATCATGAGCTTTTTCTAGCGCCGTTGTTAGGGAGCCGAGCTACTATCTTTCTTCTACCATCAAGAACACCTTTTTCTATCTCATGTGGTTCTAAACAATGAAAGCACATGGAAAGATACGATCACGCTACTGTCACAAACACTGGTACAGAACGACACTATGAAAACGGGTCAGAACCCTCATCGGAAACGGAAAACCCTATGTTGCCCCGGCCTCGTTACTGATGTGAAGAGCTCAATGGCAACGGTGGTGTATAACCATTGCCCTTAACATGGGCAACAGTTAATATATTAGAGCATTACCGATATTTTTCATATTAGGCACGGAGTTTTACTAATCACCGTTTCTTATGGGGGCTAGAGGAAACAACAAAACACGGTGAGTGGGGTTGGGGGTTGCACTGTTGATGGAGCCGCTCTCCACCCGACTAGGAGGCCACCCGTTCGTCACCGTATTCCTATGCGAAAAACCACTAGCGTCAAACCAGAGGTTGGAGATGGTTATGAGGGTGATTGTACCCCCAGCCCACCAGAGTTCAAACCCCAAATTTGATGCTGGCGTTTCTCATTTAGACAGAATATTCTTCAGTGGGAGGCGACGTTCCCTTCGACAGCGATGCGCCCGTTGTGACTTCGTCAATCTCATGACCTTACCTACCGGCTCAGTCTCTCGGTGCGCATAGAGGTAGGGTGTGTGTGCGCGTTCATAGGGGTGAGTGTATATGCGTGTATGTGAGAGTCTATGTATTTACTGTGTTTCGCAAAAAAAAAAACATGTATAATGGCATAATAAACTTCTAGATAGATACATTTTTTCCTTATCAATATCTTTTCCCATTGGCAAACATATCATGCACGTATTTTTCATGTCTATACGACACACATGGTGGCACTACCTTTTATTTATGTCCCTTTGGGAAGATCTTCGGGTCCTTAACAAGTATCTCTTCACTTTCACATGTGGGGATAGAATTCCATGGGCGCATTTGCTGATCTTCCGAGTGCTTTTGTAGAATTGAAAGAAAATACATTTCTTGATGCTCACAAACTGGGTTATTATATCCCACAGTAATATATCAAAGGCAGTCTAATAGAACAATGATACACTTTTGTTTCAAAAATCCATGTATATATGTTACAATAATACATGACAACCATAATCAAACATGAAAAAAATCAATGCTACACGCCTCACTACTTTTCAATCATATCAATGCAAAATAAGCAAACAAATACACACATCACGCGATGACGCAAGAAAAGAAAAACAGTGCCATAAGGGCCATCCACAAATAGATCGATCCCGATTTTTTGGGAGGACGCCTCAACTTTGTGGCTGAACACCCCTCTCCACTGTCACGTCGCTGACCTGCCGGTAAAGGCCAGTATGTGTGGCCAGTGCCCAAAGCATGGTGACAAACTCACCTCCATATACTAGCACCTTACCGTGCCCTTTGATGTGTTCCTCCTCACTCGATGGCGCGACATAGATGACAGTCGGCCAACATCTTCCACACAGCTCCCCGGTCGCTACTCGCTAGTGTTACTAGTGCTTTAGTTAGTGTTGCCCCATTCTTTACCATCTTCTTTTCTGTCCACACTCCTTGCTCTAGTCCTGTTTCCATAACCTTGTCCACCCGGGTGCGCCGCCGTGAAAGGTAGTACTCGGCGCACCCGAGTTTGGCCTTGAGCTCCTCCTTCACGTCCTCGAAGACACGCTCGGTCTTCTCCTCGTTGTCCGACAGTAGCTCTGGGTGGAAAGCCACTAGGTATGCGCAGTACTTGGACAATGTGGTAGCCGCTTTGCAAGAGGTTGCCCCCTCCTTGCTCTGAGGTGGGCACCTCTCTTGGAAAAGGGTGGTAGCGATGTGCCACGTGAGGATGACTTCGGCAATGCTCCTGCTCTCGCATGCCCATGAAAGGCTGCTCATGCGATTCTTCTGTAGTGCGGACTTGCCATTGGTAACACCAAGTTCATGATCATGAGCTAAGAGGTACTCCTTGATGGAGTGCTTCACCTTGGTTGGCACGGGCATAGTTCGCACCATCAAGGAAAGTGTGGACGGTACCCCAAAGATGACTGGCCAGCGAAGGTTCAACACAGAGAACTGCCTAAAACAAAGACTCCCACTGGTCATCTTGCTCCGAGCCCACATGAGACGACGGAAGGTCCCGCCAATGGTTGGGCTGCCACGCCATCTTGGTTTGGAGGTGTAATTTCCGATAAGCGATATCATGAACCAGTTGGAGAGGAGGAAGACAAGGAACTCCCATATCTCCTCATAGAAGAAGATAATGAAGAGAAGACATGTGATGGAGAGGTCAACCAAGGTGAAAAAGGTTGGAGGTGATGTGCCGACACTATCCAGCAGGCATCTGGTCAGATATGGTAGGCCAGACCGTAGGGCAAAGTTATCTGTTTGGATGCTATGGAACGCGTAGCCTACGTCGCCATAGCCACAGAGAATGATGGTCATGAGACAGAGGCCAAACACGGCGATAGGGAGCAAGAAGTAATTTGCGAGGAAGAAGATGGGGCTGGCAAGGACAACCGGGACGACGGAGTGGTAGTACTCACAAAGGAAGTTGAGCTCGTCGTTCATCACCTGGAACAGTGCCTCCTCGGAGCCCTCTCCATTCTTGCGCCTGCATAGGCCTCTTAAGATGAGGCTCTTGCAGTCACGGGCTTCCTCTTCCGTGATCTCCGCTTGATGCTCGAACCTTCGCCTGAGCAGCTTGAAAAGTGCAAAGGAGAGGCAGAGCCTCCTGAGGCGTTGATCACCGTCGAAGTCGATGAAGATCCGGTCACTCTCACTCGAATAGTCATCGTCGAGCTTCCAGATCTTGCCAACAGTGACAACAGCGTGGCCAGTAGCAGCCCCATCCAAGTCCAAGTCCAACTCATAGCCATCTGCAGTGGGCTCCTTCACCATGCTATCTTCCCCGGTCACAATGTAGTTGCACCTCTTCAACAGCTCTTCCCCAGACAAAGAGTGGAACGGGGCAGCTCCCTCAACATCAATGGCCCGGTGATTAGTTTTGAGCATCTGCGCCATGTAGGAGGTAATAAGCCGGGCGTTCTTGCCATGGACATAAGAGCGCTTTGCGACCTCGGTGAAGGCGATCCTTTGCACCACCTTGGTGGCACAAAGGATCCAGAGGATCGCGAACACCGCCTTCCGGCCAGCACTCCGGATGTTGAAGAAGACGAGGCTTCCCAGCCACACGACGCGGCCGGCGCGCTGGATGGTGCCTGAGTACCCACGCCATCGGATGTCGTCCACCTTCTTGCGGAGAAGCTCCACGAGAAGCATCCATATGAGGATGAGCCCTGCCCGCAGGGAGAAGTCCTTCACGCCGGTGGATCCTCCCGAGTACATCGTCGTCGCCGTGGCGGCACCGGCGTTCTTTGCCTCGGAGAAGAGGTAGGACATGATGGGGAGGAACAGCGAGAGCGCCGAGGTGAGGACTAGGCGCACCTTGGGGTCCAAGATGGCATTCACGTCGGAGAGGCCGCTGAAGAGGTTGAGGTTGAAGAAGAGCCCCGCGAGGACGAACATGATGACGGAGGCGGACACCATGGAGGCCTCATTGCTCTTGTCGGTGTAGGACGAGGTCAGGTTGGTGATGTAGGACTGAATGGATTGGTCACTGCACGTGACATTGAACGGGAGCATCATAATTCTTGTTGGGTAGCTTCCAGGTAGCTAAGCTTACCTAGCTTGCACATACGATGATTTTCCGTGGAACAACAAGCTCGAGTCAGCTACCTATATATACTGTGGCCGTGAAGAGCATCACGTACGTGCCAAGGTTTGCATTTGAAAGAAATATATACGAGAGCGCCGTTCTGAACAAAATAAATCAATCACGTTCAAAGTGAAAGCACAACATGACAGGACTGGAACTTGATGCGCTAAAAAGAAGGTGATGAATATTTCCGCAACAACAAGAGTACATGACACAGTATCGAACAGAAGTTGAGAGATTGTGTGCCCCCCGGGTCAGGACCATGCCAATTTATCGCGCTCGCCATTTTCGTTTTTCTCGCGCGCGATTGTGACGGTTTTCTGCCTTCGTCATGATTTTTGGATTTTGTTTTCCTTTTAACTAGCATGGTGGCCCTCGCAAATGCGAGGGCATCATCTTTATTTCTTAAGTGGGTGAGGAATTATCAAAAAATAATATTTACGTATGCATAGATATATCTTCATTTTGCGTTATTAAATATTAGAAACTCATAGACTTTGCTGAAAACCATAGGGACATCATTGACCATGAATATTTTTATGAAAGGTTTTAATCAAAGATTTTTTATTAATTCTTAAGTATGATATATAGAAAAATACAAAGATTTATAATCCTCTAGAGGAAGTTCATAAAATTTAGAACCTATAATAGTTCTTAATAAATTTTGTATGAAAAGCGTCGCAATTCGTTGTGGATTCTAAAGATAAAATATTCTCTGCCACTTCTACTTGCAACTAACCAGTTTGTTTGTATTGATATATTATAGTGGTATGACTATCATCATTATCTCTTGTGGAAACACATGCCTAATTTAGCTAATCATTCACTCTCTCTGTTTGTTTTAATCAAACTGGGCCAATATGTTATGGATGATCACGTTATAAGCTCAAAACAAATGATAGAAAACCAATCTAGTTCAGCTTATGACACTAAATTGAAAAGTATAGAAAGAGCATCAATCCTCCCTATCCATATCGTCATCATAAGCCAAGGTTACATTGACATGCCCACTTGCATCATCTTTGTAGACATAAAGAACCATGTAAGAACTGAGCCTAGCTTACTTGCTGAGGGAAGTGGATGTACAATCCAATCACCTAGGTTCAAGCCCTCACGGACGCGGAAATGTGTTCTTATTATTAAATAGAAAACCGTTGTAGGGGTTTTCTGTACCGCATTCTTAAAAAAAGAATTGGAGGAATCAATTGATTGTTTAGCTCTGATGCTTCAATTTAGCATATGGACTCTATGATTTTTCGAACCTGCATGGTTATTTTAATTTTGTAAATTAAATTTTATTATTTTGTTTACTCATGGTATTTTATTAAAAGATATAGGAACTCTCGTGCTATTTATGTACCTTGTATATTAAATTACTCCCACTGTATCATAATATAATATATTTTATGTATTCCAACGGACAACATACATATGTATGTAAATATATTTTAGTGTGAAGATTCACTCATTTTGCTCTGTATGAGTCCGCACTGAGTGCAGCGTTTTATCGCCGAGCTCCACGTTGCTTTTTATGTTAAAAAATTGAAAATCTTATTTTGGAGTTTAAAAAACTTAAAAGATATAGGATGTAGCTTATGTTGTATTCTACCAACGTGTAAAGTCTCAAATAGAAATATGTTATATTTTAAGCAATACAAAATGAAAAACTCTCAATCTGAATGTGGAGACCCCAGACTAGCTGTCCAAAATACCCTTGTGTCTGCAACATCAGCGATCACATGATCAGTGTGTCGCTGAGCACAATCAAACTGGTATCAAAAGAACATCCATAAATACCGAATAAAGATACATACTTAAATGAAGTCATAAGCTTCAACAGGAACTTGCAGCGGAAACACCAAATAGCGTGGAACCCAAGTCATTTGCCACAACCCTACATGCAGCTGACTGGGAGACGGCCTAGTTCACAAAGACATCGACAAACTCCTCATCTTCAGTAAACTCCTCCTCCTTGAAATCTAGCCATGCCAATAGCCAGGGACGAAACCATTATGAGTACATTTGATTGTACTCGCAAGCTAGACACCCCAAAAGAAAGCTAGTAAAATGCAGGTATGCATATATGGCAGTGGTAGGTAGGTTTTACGTAGTGTTCACTACCCATGATGGATGGAAGATTCATCATGGTTGCAAAGTCTATCTATATCTTTGTTGAAAAAGATACTTCAAAAATAATATAGTTTCTCTCGTAGATATCACATATCAACAAGGTTTTACTAAAAGCATTTAAAAGAAAAAAATTCTTTGCAAAACTTCTTGGAGAAAAACACTGTTAGGCTTAACATAACTCGGGTACCTCCAAGGTACATCATTTCCTTTCCAAGTACACCCCAGATACTACTTTGTTTTCCAACACTTTCCACCATCAAACTTCCTTTTTGAAAACACCGACACAATACTAGCTACATGGCCTTTCAACTGTCCATGACCGTAGACGCGACTATTCGAATAGTTTTAACTATGCAGAGGGGTACACTTTACCCACATCAACCAGTGTCACCGCCGTGGAACACCCACGGATTGTCAGACAACAATACTTAAACGTCGGGACTCTGATCAAGACTTTCCACTATATCCATGCTAATACAAATATACCTCTTCGACTAGGTTGGTCCTCCCCGGCACCGTATGACCCAACCGTCTCACGGTTTCCTCTGGCCTCATACCGCCATGACAGGAGACCTAATCGTTGCACCTGGTAGCAACTTAATCTACACTTTGAATGGCCCTCTCTCTTAGGCAGCAATCAGTTCAGGGGCCATAGCCACCCCTATAGCAAATTGAGGTAGCTTCGTATTAATACAGACAAGCTTCCGGTCAAGCCCCGCCCCATGTGGGGGTAACATGGCTGTACTGTAAGGTTGTCTAGCGAAGACTAGGTTATATGTCGTTTTTAGAAAAACACATTTGAAAACATTTCTCTTCTGCAACCTCCCATGGACAAGGTCCCACCTTTCCAAGGGGTTTTTCACAAAGCCTTTGTTTTTCAAAAAACAACATTTTAGAGTGTCCAACTAGGGACTTTGTAGGTGGCTAGTATAGGTGGTGGTGTATAAAGGATTTGGCTAGGGGTTTGGAATTATGCCAAATTAGGGCTTTATCTAGTATATATAACCACATCAAAAATAGGTTTTACTTTTTGAAAAGCATTAAAGTAAAAACATGCATGATAGATAATGATAAGTATTATAAACAACAAGCTTTTAGAATGGCTTGCCTGGTTCAGCAATATGTCTCCAGACTTCTCCTATTAGATCAATATAATAAACTCCCATCCTTCTTCAGTAAACCCTCTCCAATGCAATCTCTGATAGCGTTATTCTCTAGCGTCACAAAAAGGAAAAAGAAGCAACATTCAATACCCAAAACAAAGCCACAAATGATACACAAACAAATAACAAACCACAAGCATAACACTAATCTACCAAGCAATGCACTAGAACATGTTTCTCAAAGCGGGGATACACTAGTCCCACTATCATGGTTGAACTAACATCTAGTCAAACATACACTTAGCAAGCTAAAAGCTAAACAAGGAGGCTTCTATTAACCGAGAAGCCACCTAAACAACAAGCTTAGAATAAATCATTTAATCTGGCTGCAACAACATAAACTAAAAACATAAGTTAAACATAATACAATCACTCAACAACAATCAGCACATGTTTAACTATTAGCTAACAAGCGATTACCCAAAGATGCAAAACAACACATGCCAGTAGCACAAGCATATTATACTAACATAACACTAATATCACAAACATGCTAACATAACAGAGCACAAAATATTTTAAATTAAAGATAAATTGCAAGCACTTTTCCTAGTGCAGAAAATACTACAAACCAACAATAATTCACCAAATATTCTGTGCAAGTCAAAACTTTTTACCAAGCTAGGATAAGATACAGAGCACTGATAGGAACCAAGGAAAAATTGGTTTTGCTCCAAAATTCCTCACACAAAAATCTACAAAATACACTAAAGGCTCACTAGTGTGCTTGAGAGAACGAATAGAACTATTGTTCTAAGATTCATTTGCATGAAAGGATAACAGATCTAGATAGGTATCATCTCAGGCTATCCAGGGAATTTTAGTTTGCAATTTTTCGATCTATATAACTCTAGACAACCAATTTTTAGTGAAATAGACACCTTTTGCAAGATTAAATCTAGGAAAAACTACAGATATTATTTTGATAAGCGACCAACTCTGCATGACTGAGAAAACACTCAGGAATCTAGGCAAATTTAGATCTAGCCATTTGCATGCACAGAGATTAAAGGGTGAATTTAAATCTAAAACAGATCTATAGGGATTTAAATTAACAGAGAAGCTTTTGATTAAAAAAAACAGAATGGGCCAAATCTGAGCCAAGCAGTGTTGGCCGGCCCATGGCTGTTTCGCTTGAAGTGAATGGGTAAGTTACCCTTGGATCAAGATCTAAAGGCCAGGAATAGAAGATAGATATGCAGCCAGTCAGCCGTTGATCAACAGATCGACGGTCGTGGATCGTTTCCTTCCTTGGAACGCCCAGAACGGAGCAGAAAACCTAGCAATGGCTGGGTTCTTGCGTGGCTCACCTATGGCTCGCAAAGGACGATGGAGAGGGGTCGAGGGTGATGCGGAGGGTCGAGGAAGTCGATAGGTGGCTGCAGATCTTGTCGTTGAGCTCCCGAACAACGGCATTGTTGATGACGTCCGCGTCGGTCACGGCATGGCTTTGGTGGCTCCGGTGTTCCTAAAACAAAAATAATATGTCATAGAGGTAGATATAGAGGAGGGGAGCAAGGTGGGTCAGAGATAGAGAGGAGATAGGGACGACATCGATGGCACGCTTGCTCGCAAGCTCTCGGGTCCGAGCTGGGAGATCTCGCGTTCCCTGGCGACAGAGGGCGAGAGAGCGTGCGTTATCGCTAGGTGTGGGAGAGTGATGGTGGAAGAGTGGCTTCTTATTCATGCGGGTGACGGTCCACGGTGCACAGCGTGCACGGACAGAGGTGGGTGGTGGACGGTATGGCGATTGGTTGAGGTGGGCGGTGGAGGAGCGACTCCTCACGCAGCGCTCAGGCTTTGGACTCGAGTGAGTGGCTTGGAGCCTCTTGGCTCGGCCGGCGCCCAGGTGATGTCTGTCCGCCCGCTAGGTGCTCGATTAAATGCCCCGAAGCGGATTGGTTGCTGCAGCGGCGGTAGGATGCAAAGGAGAGAGAGAGAGGGTTTGTCTGGGAGGGGTACAGGGTTGGCAGGAGGGCAGCACGACACCTAGATAGGTCACACGCGAGTGGGAGGGAGAGATCAAGCAAGATCTCCTCTTGTGGCTTCCCGAGGTGGACAATGGAAGAGAGAGAGAGCTGGGATCGTCCAGAGAACATGACAAGTGGGTCAGGGATGTTGTGGGGGTCAGGGGTACCCGCCTGGCCATTGGTGGTGGAGGGGGGAGAGTGGTAAAGCAGGCTATGGTCAAGCATGGCATGAATGCCTCGGCCAACTTCCCCTCCTCTTGTCTCCATCGAGGCTACAGTGCGAAGCACTGCTCAAATGATGTCAAGGAAGTGACTAGATGGTTAAGGGAGGTGCTAGAAAAGAATAGGAGAGGTTTTAGGGCAAGATTAGGTGGACAGAAAATTCAAAAATCTGTTACCATGAGGGTAATAAAACCATCATGGTTATGTGATCAAATGGCCAAAAGGATTAAGAATAAAGGTACAGGGGTGAAGTACTATCTATGGCTACCACAAGGGTCACCAATGCACGAATGAAATAGAAAGTTTGGATGGTTTTGCAAGGAGGCAAAAAGAGAATAAAATAACAGGTTCAGAAAACTGTTATTATGGGGGCATCAAAACCATCATGGAATAAGAATGTTTAAATCATTAAAAGCTCAAATAAAACTTTAGGATGCTTGAAAAGATGCCAAGGATGGATGAAGTGGTTGTGCATTGCCATAATGGCCAATGTTAAGTGTTAAAACAAAAATGCCAAAAGGCTATAAAATACTAGATTCATGGTCACTGCTTTGACTATCCCAGAAAAACATCATGGATAACTAAGCACACAAACTCCAAATTAAACAAGCTTTGCTTTGTTAGATAGACAATATAGAGTAGAAGAGATTCATGTAGGTGTTTTTCCAAAGTAACCACAATAAAGAAAAAGGTGAGGTTCTAAAGATGCAATCTTTTAACAGAATTGAGGTCCAGAGAAGGTTTTGCCAAGTTTCTTCAAGATTTTGAATAAGGCAAAGAGGTAAATATGCTCATTTAGGTCACTCATGACCATGAGTATGCTAGGGATTTTTCCCATAATTTTTGGAAATACATTTGTTCACAAAATAATTTAATAACCATTTCTAGCCTTTAGAAAATAGTTAAAAACAAATACTAAAGATAATTATTTTATTGTTTAAGTGAGGTGGGAGAATATATAATATAGATCCCAAAAGTGGATTTTATAAAACCTTACCTTGAAAATATTTATCATTTCAAGTAAAACATTGGAATTTGGATTTTTGATTCATAAATAGGAATGAAAAGGTTTTGAGCCAAAGATAAGGTAAAGAGAGTAGTTTTAGGTTTTACCCACACAAGTAAGGTTAATAGGGATGAGTTTTGGATGTGCTGATTCACATTACCGAGGTTATACTAATTTTATACACAAGCAAGTCAACACAGGACAAAACATTTAACAAGCCACAACAAACAAGCGAAATAACATCTCATCCAAAACAAAACACTCAAAGAGTTGGTGAGATGGTGATCAACCACCAACAAATAGTAATCAACAATTTCCAAAACTCTTAATATGATTAAGTGATACAGTGATCACACATAATCATGACATGCTCAACTCATGACTTTATAATTTTCAAAAGGTTTTGATATAGAGAATATATATGTGGTAATATACTTCCCACTTGCATTAGTTCCAAAGGGTGTTGAAAATAGGAGTTTTAAAATAAGAGATGTTGATACTTGCAAAATAACAAAGTTGAAAATAGGCAGGAGATATTATATAGACCTCCATAGTTTATAAACATGCAATTTTTGGAAATACTTAACTTTTTTAAATCCTAGGCATTTGGGTAGTTGATAAAATCAAGGCATCATTGAAAAAGAGTTTGGCCAAAATAAGATTGGAGAGGACATATGGATTTTTTTTCTTGTCATGACATGATCACCAAGATTAAAGATAATTTATCTAGGTGGGGTTCATAGGTTGGTATTTCAGTGGTTGTTAACACAAACTACAAACCACACAAGGTCAAACAAAGGAATTAGAAGGAAAACACAAACATTCGAGAAGCATTTCAAAAAGTTTTTGTTGGCTCTGAATTTGGGGTATCTTACAACTAAGTTTTTCTTAGATCCACAATTTGGGGTGTTACAGTGAAATTAGTGAATGTGCACATTTTGAACTCTTCAAAATAGGTCAGATTTTTCCTAAAAAAATTGTCAGATTTTGTTATTTTTGCATAGCACAAAATATGGATTATTTTTAGTTGAGACTTTGCACAATTGTAGAACGGAATCTTTTCTGCGTCAGGGATTCTTTCAGAATGTTTGGAATTTAAAAAATAAATTTTTGTTTCTTTAAAATATACGGTTACATGTAGCTTGGCCTCCATTTTAACTTAACTCAGTAATTAAGCAGCATGATAGATTAGTTTTAGAGTTGGTTCCACGTACGTTTCGTGCAAAGTAAATACATTTTGAAATTATACGGCTTTGATTTTCGGTTAACCCACAGATTGGTGCAGCATTAGCATTAATAGAACTATGCCCACACGATATAGACTGAAGCAACGGTGAGTCTACCGATCAGGGTATTTTTGAGAAAAGCTACCGATTAGTTGTGATATGTGGCACGTATGTAAATCTATACCTAATAATAAAAGCATTAAGGTTTCTTGTGGTACGTCATTTTTTTTTGCCGATTTTACCTCTGTGTTCTCAGAAATATTACCCACCACTGCCACCCATAAGTCATACATGTTCGTTTTTTTCTTTTCCATGTCATTTACCGCAACGTTGAAATTGCCCATGTTGGAATAAACCAAACTATCCGTATCCAAGTTGAGAGCGGGTTGGTTGTTTCCATCGTAGGTAGTCAGGTTTCATAGTTCGAGTCGGTATGTTTATTTCCTTGTACGAGTCAAGGTGCAGGTGTTTGTCTGCTCCTATAAATAAAAAGCCAAAAAGACCTATGAAGCTCACAGGCTGAGGCAAACCAAAATCGTATTTCTACTTGTGTTTCCGGCGACTTGGTTACGTAGCTAGCAGGCTAGCAGCAGAATCGATCAGGTGCTTGATCGTTTAGCTACCTTGTACGTGCGTGTCCTCCCGGTGGATCGTCGGCGGCCCGTCGGAAGTTACTTGTGGACAGGGGCTAAACCAACAGCCCAGTCCCGATGGATGGCCGCCCACATCTTGAAGAAGTGCACGTAGCTGGAGCCGTCGGGCACGGCGTGGTGCAGCGTCGTGCCGACGCAGATGCCGGCGCCAGGGAACACGGTGAACTGCACGGCGAAGACACCGTGCTTGGGCAGCGTTGGCACGAGGGGCCGGAGCCTCGCGGTGTTGCGCGGGTGGTCGCCGGCGAGGTCGCAGAAGTTGTCTCCGCCGACGACAACCGTGAGACGAATAGAGTCGTTGTCCGAGCACACGACCTCCGGCGGCGCCACGACCTCGGCCGGCAGCTCGTGCGTGAGCTTGCCGGCCAGCGGGTGGAAGCTGTGCAGCGCGTCGGCGAGTGACGCCTTGAAGAGGGGCAGCTCGCGACTGAGAAAGCCCGGGACGTCGAGGGGGCCGTGTGTGCTGTGGTGTTTGTAGAAGAAGAGGCGCTGCACGGACGGGAAGTCCCAGAAGAGGAGGTCGAAGAACGTGAGCGGGAGCGCCCGCGGTTGTCCTGCCGCAGGCACCGGAGACGGCCGGACCTCGCATCGCTCTAGGACGGTCACGTGCTGGTCAGCTTGTGCCGGCGCCATTGTTGGCCGATCGAGTGACGTAATGCCTAACAGTCTAACACACTAGCGTCATTTAACATGAGTGCTAACTATTGCAGTCAGTTGAACTCGACAAGAAATTAATTGGTGCAATCTGCAATTCAGTAAAGGCAGAGATGGACAACTGCATTTGTTGTGTGGTCTCGGTATTGTGTCCATGTACGTAGCAGCCTAGAAACATAATGCGACTTGCAGGTAGAAAAGAACAAGGGCATGGTATTTTCATCCTTGATCCAAGACAATACCAGAATAGAAGAAAATGCACCATCTTATATACACTTAAAGGCAACAACTAACAAAGAGAAATTTTTGTTTCAGATTTTTTTGTTATTTTTTACATTTCAAATAGGAGGGAGGATACGCCCCATGTTCACTATATTTATGTATGTAGGGTTTGCATAGGGAGATCTACCACAGATCTGCAATCTCTACCCCTGGCTCGAGTGGGCTGAACCCAACCCAAAACCAGAGTCTGGCTCGAGTCGGGTCAACCGACCGAGCCACACTCGCTCACATCTCTCTCTTATCCTCCCCGACCCCGTGCTCTTCTCTCACCTTGCTCCCCATGTCGCCGCCGCCGTCGCCGGATGATTTCGACCAACACCGGCAAGCTCCGCCGCTGTGCTGCGGCGCAATCGGCACGCCCCGCCGTCCTCTCCAATCCTACCCCGGCGATTTACTCCTCCTAGCCTGATGCGGCTGCTCTCGACCCAAGCCCGTACTAGGGTTTCGGTGTCCTTGCCGTGCTCGGGGTGCTCCGGTGTCCTGCCATGGCTCGGTGCAGGGTTCACCCCTGTGCCGCCGTGGTGGTGATGGTGAAGAACGCGTCCCCGTGGTCCCTTCTCCTCTGGCCACACGGGCACTGCCCCGTCGCCGTGGAGCTATGGCCATGGGCGTCAGGTATACTCCTCTCCATTCTCTTCTCTCCACCCCAGGCCCTATGTGATGAACAGCAATTGAGATGCTAGGGTTTTCTGCCCCCTGTAGGTGTTGTGGCCGTGTTGGTATCTGTTGTTACTGTTGATGGTGCTGTCCAATTGGTTATTCTGAACCTGAGGTTCAGAAATATGCCTCTGAACATTTAGTTCTTCTGGTTTGTGCTCAATTGGTGCCCTGTGCTAGTGTAACCTAGTTTCTTGAGCTAATTTATTTAGCTTAGCTTGCTGTGAAGCCTCAATTTGAGTTACACAGAAGCTGCTTAATATATTTGGCATAGGCAAACTTGATTATACTGCTCAGTGGTGCTTTTTGTGCAAAAGTGTGCTTGTGGTGCCTCTCCCCTATGTGGGTTTTGTGCCCAACACCAGTGCTGGATTTGTTATCCTATAGCTTGTGATTTCTATGCAAGAAACACTTGCATGCCTTTGCTAAATTTAATGGGTTTGTTCCCCTGCCCATGATGCATAGGCTGAGGCTCCATTTTGATAAGAACAGATACTTGCTTGATTTTTAATTCCCTGTGAAGATATAGCATAGCATTTCTATGCCACACTGAGGGAAATACACAGCTGAACCTCATATTTAAATCTAGCAATTTATTTGCTAGAGAATATTGGGTATTCACCTTCTAATGGATGGTGGTGTTAGCTGTGTGATGTGCTTGTGGATCTTCTGGCTTTCTAGATCAACAGATCTTGTGGATTTCTTCCTTGATCTCCTTGCTGGCCTGCTCCTCCAGCTCCAGATGCTTCACTTGAGCTTCTATCCCATCTTGCTCTTGCTTTTGGCAAGGATTCAGTGGTGAAAATTGGATGGATGTGGAATTTAGGTGATGAACTGTGGCTGTGGTTTGATGAACTCGAACTGGAGCTAGTGTGAGAGAAGTGGTGCTATTTGGCTAGCTCCTACGGCTGTTTCCTTGCTCTTATCCCTCTGCAGTGAGGTTGCTGCGCTGTAAGCAGCAGGTGACTTCCTTTGTGACTGTGCTGCCTGCTTGCTTGTGTGCCTCCATGTTCAGTTAACCTGGTGCTGCGGCTGGTTGGTATTATCCCTCCTTGTGTGATTATTTTTGGTTGCCAAGTGGATTTTGTTGCTGTTTTAGCCCATGATGTTGTACTGAGGCTAAATTTTTCTGGTGTCGAACAGATGCTACACTTAGTCCCTAAACAAGATCCTGTGATGTGTTTAACAATGCATCACACTGCCTAACTGAGGATAATCTAACCCTAACCCCTTCTCTGTATTTTCTATTGTTCTTCTTTTCTTTTTGTTTTGCAGGTACATGATGAAGATGGATTAAAGATCAAAAAGAAGAAATGAATACAAGGCATTTAGTTTAGGAAATAATTGTAATTTTCCTTTCTTGTAATTCAATTTTGTTGTAACAACAATTGTAAGGATATTGTATTGTTGTATTCAATTAATAAAATGATTTGTTTGTCTTCAAAGAATTCATAATTTGTAATACTTGTAGTAAAGATTTGAATTATTCAAATCTCTATTAAATCATTTACATAATTATTGTTTTAGTTACTTTAATGTTTGAATTTGAATTTACTTTACAAATTCAATTATTTGAATAATAAATTTGAATTCAAATTCCCTCTACAAGCAAATTTCTATAAGTCATGTCGAAAATTATCGAATTCACCTGAAATGATCAAAAGCTTAAATCATAATAGTGATCAACTTTCAATCACACCAGGGTTTTTAGTTTGCGAAAAATTTATTCAGATTTTCAGATGCATGCATGCAGATGCACAAATTCCTATTTCTACCCTTCGATAGCTCCTAAACGCTGGGGTATTACAATTAACCCGCAGCCCAATATTGTTATGCGTCTCATGATAAGTTCGTGGCCGCACCGTTGATGGGCTTACACGGAGATGGGCCGGCAAAGGATCACGACGTACTGATGGAAGTATCTAGAAGGTCGAAGATAACTTGACTTGGAAGACACGAAGATGATTAGTCTCCAAGTAGGACTCCGGCTTATACTTTCCCTAGGAGGCAAGAAAAGCAAAAACCGCCGAGCAGCGGAAAAATAAGCAAGGCTTTAAGTGCCTTTGAGGCGGTTCTTCATAAGCCGCACTACATCTTGAGCCGCGTCATGCAACTCAACATGAGCCACCAGGGTTCAAGTATCATCAAAGCTACTTAGAGATATCGTCACAGCTATTGCAGCTGAGTATCACATCTACAGCTAATTATAACTGGTTATCATTCAAGTTACTTAGAGCTCATCACGGCTATTACAGCTGATCAAATATCGATCGCCACCTACGTGCGATCGTACCCAAAAATGTATTATATATTGTATCAAAAATCGACTGCCTCCTACGCGCGGTCGTACTATGATTATGAAATAAAGCCGGCACCTCTGCTATGCGGGGGTCGTCGTTTCGCCTCAAACTACCAATTAGCCCGAGTCTTTTATTTTATTTTATTTATCATTGGTTCCTCGAAGGCTTCGATGCTCTATGAGCTCAGCTTACTACCTTGGAATCACCAACTTACTGGCAATTTTTCTTGATTATACTCAGCTTTAGATCGGATGCGACTCGCCATATGTGACCAAAGTACTGCCATGTGGCGTCAATCGAGTCTGAATGCCTATCATGGACTTTCTCGACCCTGAACACACATTTAGCCTGGGAAATACTGAGCCACGCGAGGGCCTGACTAAGGAATTGAGACAAATCGAAAGGACCCGCCTACGTGGTCATAACTTCGCGCTACTTAGAGTGCAAAAACATCGATCATCGTATCATGCTAGACCTGCCTACAGGTCGCAACCATATTGCTTAATGGTAATTATATCATGCGAGTCTTGCCTATAGGTCGCAACATTGTACTGCTTATAGTACCAACATTATTACAAGCCACTCAGTGCCGAATCATTATAATATTGTTTTCTGTCTCACTTCTTCCCAGCTTTGTGCTTGCGAGATGGCGACATTGGGGGCTTCCCTGACTTATCCGCGGAAGCAGTGGCAGGAGACTCGCTTGATATAACAGCCGCAGAAGAGCCTGTTGCGCCTAGAGGAGAACTTGTACCCTCAGAAGTCGCCGGCGCGGCTGAAGTGGTTGGCAATTTTTCAAATTTCTTACCGTCAGGATGATATTTCCCTTGGTAAGTCGCCAGATCCACTCCTTCAACCAGCTGAGTGCCATATCCACGCATGCTCTTCCAAGTTGCAAGATATTCATCTGGAGGGAACTCTGTGCCATCTGCCCTCTTCTGCGGCCTTCCTTGAGAAACCTTCGCAGCATCAAAGGAGGGATAGTATGTTTTTGCCAAGGCCAGCACATGAGTCGCACCAGCGCGAGCAGAGGACTCCTTCTAGTCAGCAAGATAGTGAGCCGCCTTGGATAACCTCTTCAACAAACCATCACCAGTGGACGGCACAGGCTTGGAAGGCAGAAGCTTTGCGGCCAGCTACTTCATGGAGTCGCAGGATTTCCTCACAAACTCGCGAATATGGTTCAGCTGCTCCTGCGTATGTTCAAGAAGAAGAGGGGAGTCCTCACCTGCAGATAGCATGGCCAAATTATTAATACTCCGCTGATCAGAAGTGAGGCACAAAGCAAACATGAAATCTTACCAGAAAGTTCTTGGGTGATGATGGTGACAAGACCATGGACAAGGTTGGCAGAGTCAGAAACTTTCTTGAGCTCCTTGGTCTGCTTGGCCAGGTCCTTCTCCAGTTCGCCAATTTTGACAGCCTTAAGCCACGCATCTTCGTTTACTTCTGCAAGGGCATCTTTCCGGGCATTGATTTGGAGGTCTTATTCCTTAATCCTCTTCTGGGTCTTGTCCTCAACATTTTTGAGCCGCAACTCGGCTGACTTGGCCTGCTCAGCAACGTTATAGTTCTGGTCGGAGAGGTCCCCAATTCTTTGATCCTTTTTCTTGAGTTCATCCTCACGCTGGGCAAGGATGCCTTGAAGCCGCTCAACTTCTGCAGGAGCTTGCTGGAGATTGAGTTCCAGTGCCTTCTTCTCATTCAGAACAGCCTGCAATTCTTCCTGCAAACATGCCAGAGAATCATGAAATATCAGTTGGCAGTGAGGAAAAACAAGTCAAAACAAAGGATCAAGCCTTCCCTTCTTACAAAGCAAAGCCTCGATCCTTGGGGGCTTGAGATACATTTGACAGAACACAAGAAGTGGTTGAGTTATCACCTTATAAGCTGCGGATAAATGAAGCAACGCTTCGCGCAGCTCAGCCGAGTGCTTGTCATTAGCCGCAAGAATGGTCCGCGCCAATTGCTCAGCACGGCTATCTGTTGATTGGCCTACAGAAGAAGAGGGTGGGGTACCTCCATGTGGCACAAGCCGCATCTGATTGTAGTCAGGTTCAGAGACTAGCGGCTTAACCGACAACTCTTGGAGGCCCTCCGTGGCCTGATCAGTAGCGTCCTCAACACGCGGACGAGCCTCCTCCTTATCTTGGACAGCGGCAGCAGTGGTTCCGTCCTCCAAGGCTACCTCTGGGCTGGTAACGTCAGGAGACGTACCTGAAGGCACGTCGTCAGTAGTAGAACGCCTTCTTTTGCGGCGGCTTCATTAGGAGCATCAGTCGCTCCAGAAGCCGCAGGAGGCGGCTCAACAGCAGCTTCGGAGATTGCGGCGATATTAGCCACGTCCTCAGCATCAACTTTTGACCTGCAAGAAACAAAATACAACATAAGCAAGCAGGCGAAGAAATAGCACAAATGGACAGAGCAAGAAAATGAATACTAACCCTGGTGCCACCTTGATGTTAAGAGCAAGATTGTCGCTCGAAGGAGATGACAAAGCCTGAAGCCCAGAATCTACAAAAAAGGGAAAATGTCGCGCATCAGTACATAAAGACACAGAAATAAGATGCTTAGCTAAGAGGAATTACCAGAAGCGACGCCCATATCGTCGTCAGCAGAGGTGGTGGTTCTCATCACGCGCCTAGGATCAGAAGAAGCCGCAGGCTCTGACTGTTTGCGGTTCTTGGTGCTCTCTAGGTTATCGACGGCCTTAATCTCCGGCTCCTTGTGTAACAACCTCTTGGAGGCTCGGCGAGGAGTTGGATCAGCCGCAGATGGGCTGATGACCGCCACAGGGCTCTCATCCTCCTCTAGTTCATCAGAATCGCCTTCCGACTCAGCGGTGGAGATGGAGGGGATATCGACAGTTTCACTGCCCTCCAATTCAGGTAGTAACTTCCTTTTGGGGGCTCGCTTGACAGAAGCAGAGCCCGCGTCAGCCGCAATAATCGACCAATAATCTGCATCAGCCTGATACAAGCACAAGCAAAATAAATTGAAGAAAGAGAGGCGATCCAAATGATTGACAAACATGACAATGAGATGGCAAAGAAGGTTACCTCGAAGGGCTTGTTGTTAACACTAAAAGGTGGAAGCCCCACCTTGTCAAAGGAGACCTTTTTCTCCTCTGTCACGCGGCAGACAAATTCCACCCATTCTTCTAGCTCCCAATCCTTGGCAGCGATGCGATCAACATCACCAGGAAGGCCAGAGTACTCGATGAACAGCTGCTTGCGGGGGCTCACGGGCTGGATCCGCCATTTGGTCCAGCAAGCGATTAGGTCGAGGCCAGTTAAGCCGCGACTAACCAGGACACGAATTTTGCCCAATGCCTCATTGACAAAGGACATGGCGGCTTGAAGAGGTTTGGCCTTCAGCGATTCAGAAGGCACGAAGGCTGTGTTGGACCAGGAGGCAGACGAGTTTCGTTCACAGGAGATGTATCTTGGCAGTAGAAAAAAGATTTTTGCCAATTTGTGGCTCTATTGGCTACTGCTAAACGAGGGAGGACGGAATTTTTATGATGCTGCAGAGCGATGGTGCCACATTGGACGTAATCACCGCCCTTGGTCTCGAGCTGGCTGTTACAGCTGAAGGAAGCCAGCCACAGATCGATGCTAGGAACCGCACTAAGGTAGTCCTCGCATAAGACATGGAAATTGCTCACCCGGAGCATGGAGTTGGGCCCGATATCGTGAAGACGGAGGTTTAAACTGCTGCAAGAGGTTGCGGAAGAAGAGCGATCCCGACGGCGTGAACCCGTGATCCACGAACAAGACCAATTCGTTGGGTTGGGGGTTCGGCACCACCTCACTGTCAGGTTCCCGCCAATGGCATTCCTCCTTTTGGGGCAAGAAGCCCTGCGCAGCAAGCTTTTGGAGGTCCTCTTCCGTCACCCAGGACTTGTCCCAATTGCAGGAGATCCGCCGCGAAGTCTTCTCCTCCACCAGCTCCTTCCCCGCATGCTTCTTCGGCGCCATCGATTCTTGGCTGAGGAGATGGGAGAAATTGGAGCTGGAACAAAAGAGATGAGGAGGCGGCGCGGCGAGGAATGAATGAGGATGAGGTTGACCTAAGGTCGCAGTAACGTTTATAAGCAGAAAATCCCAAAATTGAGGGAATCAGTTATTCAAAACAGAAAAGGAATATTCTGTCGAGACTGGAGATTAAGCATAAGCCACACACGACGTCATGGCATTTAAGCCGGCACAACTTTGAGGATAAAGATCGGCCAAGACGTTCAATGTGCGACTTATCAGTTAAGCAAGGTTAAGTCGCAGGAAACTACATGCTCTCCATTTTGTGAAGTCCTAGTCGACCTTGGGGGCTAATGTCGGGGGAATGCTTAATGGATTAACCCGAAACCCAAATATTGTTATGCGGCTCATGATAAGTTCGTGGCCGCACCGTTGATGGGCTTACACGGAGATAGGAAGGCAAAGGATCACGACGTACTGATGGAAGTATCTAGAAGGTCGAAGATAACTTGACTTGGAAGACACGAAGATGATTAGTCTCCAAGTAGGACTCCGGCTTATACTTTCCTTGGATGAAAGACTTTCCTTATAACCTAGCGAGCCTCTCTATATATAAAGAGGACACGCGGGACTTAGAACGAGAGGCTTACAAGTTCCAAACCCTAGAACATACGGCGACTCGACACCTCGATCGCCAACCCTTGTAACACCATATTCCAATCAATATCAATCTAGGATAGGCAGGACGTAAGTCTTTACCTCACATTGAGGGGCCGAACCTGGGTAAATATTGTCTTCCTCGTGCCCTATGATCTTAAGCTCGGAGACACTTGACTCGCGCAAATCCCCACGCCTACGAAGTCATCGCAATGACATCTGCCGAGATTAACCCACGACAGCAGGCGCGGTGACCCCGCGACCCCGGCAGCATACGCTTCCTCCTCGAGGTCATAAGCGTCGCTGTTAGCAGCCTCTAGCGCCCTCCTCACCTGATCCGGTAGCTGTGGCCGAGGCGGCTGCGGAATGACACCGGCCCACGCCAGACTTGCCACCATGCGGCGAGAGAAGCTACCGCGCGCAATGGCGCCCGCAGCGCTCCGACGCGCTCGCTTGACCTAGTCGACAAGATGCTGCAGCGGTGGCGGCGGATCTATTCCGTCGCTTCGATCTACGAGGGAAGGAGGTGGTGGCTATGGCTGGAGGAGGGAGGCTGGAGGTAGGGTTTGCCTTGCCGGTGCCCAGTTAAGGAGCTCCATTGCCCACCGCTCACAGTAAATGAGGTAGGTGACTGTTATAGAGGTTGACTCAAATTTAGCCGGAGAATGAGTCGCCACAGACATGAAAGCGAACAACGTTCCATTTACGTCACATTGGTTTTTGGCGGGGACATAAAACGGACGTAGGCGGACAGAAGAGTCACAAAGTACATTCTGCGAACACAAACATGATTTCGATAATTTGGACCTTTTCCTTTCGATTTTGACGTGTGAATATTCAAGCGCCAGTCGGAAGAAGAAGTCTGGCCCGTCCACTACCAGCTCAACCCACTCAAAGTGAACGCCATCGTCACAGCGCACGTGGCAGGGGTGGCTGTCTCGTTGAATTCGGCTAGCATAGAGGGCAGGTACACACGCGCTGCCGCCGCCCCAGATAACCGGCGAGTAGAGAGAAGAAAAAAAAGTGAAAATGCTGCAGGTGGAGGAGGCGCTGGCGGCCGTGCTGTCGGCGGCCGCGGCCCGCGCCGCCGCCGCGTCTGCCGTGCCGCTGCTCGACGCGCTCGGCCTCGTCCTCGCCCAGGACGCCCGCGCCCCCGACCCGCTCCCCCCCTTCCGCGCCTCCGTCAAGGATGGGTACGCCGTGGTGGCCTCCGACGGGCCCGGGGAGTACCCGGTCGTCGCGGAGGCGAGGGCCGGCGACGATGCGCTCGGCGTGGTCGTCGCCCCCGGCACCGTGGCCTACGTCACGACTGGAGGTGCGTGCGCTCTCTCTGCCTCTCCCCGGTGTCTCGTTCCTGCGGATTTGGTGGTGAGCTGATGCGGCCGCGGCTGCTGTGTTGGGCAGGGCCGATTCCGGACGGCGCGGACGCCGTCGTGCAGGTGGAGGACACCGAGCAGCTCGACGCCGGCCCCGATGGGTCCACCAAGAGGGTCAGGATCTCGGTGCGGGTGGCTGAGGGTCACGATATACGCGCTGTGGTATGTATGCAGTTTTTCGATGCTGTTTTGTTTTTAGGTAATTTTTCGATGCTGTTGCTCGTGCTTGCTACAGTAGTTAACACTGGCTGTGAGACTATGGATCGATAGCTATAGTAGATGCTTCCAGGTCCTGCTGCTATGTGGGCTGCATCTAAGATGCAACGATCTTTATCTTGCTTAAACTATGTGATGCATTTTGTGTTGCACAAATTAATGTCGATTTCCACCACTGTTTCTGCACAGCACTCATACTACGAAAAGATTAGTGGAAGGTACTATGCGCAATTGGGCATTGTCTATTAAGTTGACTAGTGCTTTCTTTGTAAAAATTGATTGATCACACTCATTTGTGGTGAAGTAGTTTTTAGTAGGTGATTTTCTTAGTTTTCTGAATATATAATTTGCAGGGATGTGACATAGAGAAAGATTCGGTAGTGCTGAGGTCTGGTGAGATTATAGGTCCTGCAGAAATTGGGCTACTTGCAACCGTGGGAATAACTACTGTCAAGGTGAATATCTTCTGATAATGTTACTGAGTAGTATACTAGAGTAAAATGTATAATGCAGCATTCTGCGTTCGTATGTGCAGGCGTATCGTCGACCAACCATTGCTGTATTTTCCACGGGGGACGAGCTGGTTGAGCCAGCCACCGCCACTCTCAATCGTGGTCAGGTTATTTCTACTATTCAACGACATTTGCATCCTTCACCTTTCTTTGCATTCCGTATTTACTAAAATGCATGACCTCTCTTTTTTAAACTAAAATTTCAGATTCGTGACTCTAACCGGGCCATGCTACTTGCTGCTGCTATTCAGCAGAAGTGTAAAGTTGTTGACCTGGGAATCGCAAAAGACACTGAAGAAAGTCTTGTTGAGCTTATGGATGCAGCTTTGTGTTCTGATGCTGATATAATCCTTACTTCTGGTGGTGTTTCCATGGGTGATAGAGATCTTGTCAAACCTTGTTTGGCAAGGATGGGTAAAATTCACTTTGAAAAGGTAACTTAGAAATACTTCGAGGGTATTCTGTACCAAGATGCTGTTAAGTAGCATCAACCTTATTGTTAGATTACTTTCCTCTTCGCCGTTGGATAACCATGGAGAGCAGTTATGTTTGCAAAAGAAACCTTCTGAACTTGACACCAGTTCCTCAAGTAATTTTAATTATTTTTTGTGTGTGAGCATACAGATTCGGATGAAACCAGGGAAGCCTTTGACATTTGCTGAGATCACATCAAATGACACATCAAAGCCATCCAAAACAGCTCTTGCTTTTGGCTTGCCTGGAAACCCAGTGAGCTGCATGGTTTGCTTCAATCTCTTTGTTGTTCCTGCAATACGTCTTGTCTCCGGTTGGTCAAATCCTCATCTGCAAAGGTAGATATCCTCATGCTTGTTATTAGTTTTTCTTTCATCATTTTGTTTTTCATCTTTTCCACTGATCAGACTTGTTATAGAGTGCATGCGCGTATATCACATCCTCTAAGAGCAGACCCACATCGTCCTGAGTATCATCGTGCAGTGATCAGATGGGTGGTTGATGATGGATCTGGTAGGCCAGGGTAAGAGTTATATTTACATGTCAGACCAATGTTTCACGACACCGTATTTGACGAAGCATATATAAATGTCTGTTTATTTATTTCTGGCAGTTATGTTGCTGAGAGCACTGGCCAACAAGCTAGTAGCCGCCTCCTAAGTATGAAATCTGCAAATGCCTTGCTGGAGGTGCCATCATCAGGGCAGATATTGGCAGCTGGAGCATCTATCCAAGCTGTACTTATATCTGATATAACTAGCCATCCTCTGGATAAACTGCCTGCTGCTTCCCGCCCCTTATCGTCTCATTTTGTTTCTTCTGCAAAAAGTGCTTCGACAGTCGTGCCGCAGGTTGCAGCCTCTCAGAATGCCGAAGTCAAAGTAGCAATTTTGACTGTCAGTGACACTGTTTCTTCTGGAGCAGGCCCCGATAGGAGGTATTTTCTTAAAATGCCTTTTTCTTCAGTCTCAAGTTTTATTGCTTGTGATTTGGTTCCCACTCTCTTAAGGAAATTGGAATGAATAAATCGGTATTGGTTTTCCTTGCAAAGTACACGCATCCTGATACACCTCTTCGCCTCGAGTTGCAATTGGGTCACTCTTGATGCAAAATGAATGATTCAAATTACTGTATATTCTTCACATAAGATGATGATGCATTTCAGTAAGGACTCCACATTTCACAAATTTATTATCCTTTCTTGGCCTAAAAATTGTAGTCTTTGCAAAGTATGCACATCCTGATACACCTCTTTACCTCAAATTGGAAATGGGTCACTCTTGATGCAAAATAAACGAGTCAATTTTATTACTGTTTGTTCTTCAAATAAGATGATGATGCGTTTCAGTAAGGACTCCACATTTTCACAAATTTATTATCGTTTCTAGGCCTCAAATTTGTACTCTTTGCAAAGTATGCGCATCTTGATACACCTTTTTACCGCAAGTTGGAAATGGGTCACTCTTGATGCAAAATGAACGAGTCAAATCACTGTTTATTCTTCACATAAGATAGTGATGCGTTTCAGTAACGACTCTACATTTTGGAAAGTTATTATTACTTCTTGGCCTCAAAATAGTGGATTATGCATATCGTTACTTACAGTTCTTTGTGATGTGAATCGTGCTTCCATGAAATGTGACTTATGCCATTGTCATTTCCTTTCTCTTATTTTTTTTCTTCGAGAAAACGCAAAGGACCTTTGCGTTTCATTTCATTGAAAATATAGAGTTTAGGTTACAATTCTCCTAGGAGGTGAGTTGCAGGATATTTGAATCAATGTACATCCCTGGATATTTACGTTTCATCTCATTCCTTTCTCTTATCATGCCATCTGTAGTGGCCCGAGAGCTGTATCTGTAGTGAACTCTTCATCAGAGAAATTAGGGGGAGCAGTTGTTGTTGCCACTGCTGTAGTTCCAGATGAAGTGGACAAAATTAAGGAGATTCTAGTAAAGTGGAGTGATATTGATCGTGTCAACCTCATCTTGACCTTAGGTAACATTTTAGTTTTGATGAAATCGCTTATGTGGCATGATCTCAAGTTTCAAGTTATTGGATTGCATAACCCTCTTTCCTTCTCACATGAGTTCTTACTTCCTGCAGGTGGCACTGGCTTCACACCTAGAGATGTTACGCCAGAAGCAACTAAATGTGTAATAGAGAAAGAAGCACCTGGCCTTGCCTTTGTCATGATTAAGGAGAGTTTGAAGGTAATGACAACTTTTATTTCAGCCTCTCAAGTTTAACATGTCAATTCAGTGTTACTGACTATTTCTATAGATCATACAACCATACAGCTGACACAAGATGGCATGTTTCCTGAATAGCACTTAGCGTTTTAAACTTGGCAGGTTTCAGATGCTTTTGATATTTACTAACGACGCTTGCACCATTCTGTTTGGTACAGGTGACACCATTTGCGATGCTATCCCGAGCCGCGTGTGGGATAAGAGGATCGACACTCGTACGCCCTGAAACCCACAAAACTGCTTCTTGAATTCAGACGTGTAGATTCTGAAACACTCACTCTGGAGCTCCCTTTTCAGATCATCAACATGCCTGGCAACCCAAACGCCGTCGCGGAGTGCATGGAGGCGCTTCTCCCGGCGCTGAAGCACGCCATGAAGCAGCTGAAGGGCGACAAGAGGGAGAAGAACCCCAACCACGTCCCTCACGCTGAAGCCGCACCCGTGGACCAGTGGGAGCGCAGTTTCAAGGCCGCCTCGTCCGGCAGTGGCTGCTCATGCGACCCCTGATGGGGCGCACATGTAACGAGGCTTTTATAGCGATCCACTCGAATCGGCCTGCGAGATCAGAATTTGTTCTGGTCGGACGAAAAACAGCAACCTCTTTCATGATCGTATGTGTTGCCAGTGAAGTCGTGACTTTTTTTCTTTACTCGTATCAATTTATCACCTATTGCACTGTAACATACTACCTGCTGATGTACTCATGGTCCTTGAAAATAAAGTGCAGTACGCTTGTTCAAAGAAGATTGTCATCATTATAACCAGAAAAACACAGCTAACCATCAATGAGTCTGCATGTTAATGCTTAGAATAAAATTTCCTAAGCAAAGCAGCCACAAATATGAAATATCTGAAGCAGCATATGGAGGCAACACAAGTTTGCAAATCTGGGAAGCATCTTTCGATATGCAGCAGAAAATACAGATTACATAGCAACATGTCGGTATGGAGGAGGATGTGGACTCGTACTACACCTCCAGTTAAACAACACTTCGAATTAAGAAGCAGAAACTACTAGATAGCTCACTCTGATGACCTAAAGAGAAAGTACATACAATAGCTAATGGGACGCTAGCGCTACAAATTACGAAGTCCATTACTTGTACAAAAGATTACATATCTTGTAATGAAAAGACCGCCATATTTTTTCTGACGGATACCATGCGTCCGACTTTTTTGATATCTTCTTCCGTGGGCGTCTCGGTCTTGTAGTTCTTCAACGGAAATACAGGGCAAACAACGGCATCCCTAGCTGGGGAAAAAACCAAACCGCCTAGTTTCTTCTATCTTCTTTTGACTGGAGTTCTGGATCTGGAGCGCTTCTTCCTGCGATAATTAGAAACAGTTAAATAATATATGGAACGTTCCTACAGTACATGTGCTGCAGCACACACAGGGCTCAAGACTAACTGGGTTAGTGTTCCCGATAAGGTCTACGATGACACAGAGGTGGTGCCAATCCTGCCATTGGACTCCACATCCAAATACAATCCTAAAAGTTCTGGACTTGAAACCTTAAAATTTAGCTGTGTGCTTGTTCTACGCTGTTGTCTAGGAAATTCTTCAAATTTGTCACAACACGAGACATCATGGAAAACCATGCAGATTTACATTCTAATAAATGTTATCTAGTGTTTGCACTAACCCATTTCCCAGAGATCAGCTACAGCAAGTTTGAAAATATAAATTGCTGAAAATTGACATCAAAATATCACCTGGAACAATGTAATGACAAAGAAAGAACCGATTAATCGCTTACCTCTCGGCAGATGAATAAGGTGAGTGCCTGCGGTGAGAATGCTTGCTATGTGGAGACCGCGAAACTCGTCTAGAGATGAAACATAATACTAGATGGGTAAGTTTAAGGATAACCGATATATGAACCTGATGTTTCTTCACTCAGAAGAGTCCTGCTCAGTGCTTATTCATAACAAATTGACAAAGAATAGAAGTAAAAAATCCCTACATTATTCATCTTTTGTGGTACTGCATACAGAGAACATGATTATGAAGAGATGCGGAGTAACACAGTTCTAGAAAACATAACACCAGATGTCACTGATGTTTCAGAGCCTACCCCTTCATGGGGAGAAGTGGGATTGATGTATCTATAGCATGATTCTGGTTATTCATGACAAAAGCTATCAAAGTTTTATGTTTGCACAAGTATTGGCTAAGATCAGCAAAATATCGATGCCAACCTTACAATAGTTATGTGAACTTGGAGATAGCTAGCAAATTTCTACCATCATTACCCGCAAAAAAAAACTACCATCATTAATATGTACTGCAGGGAAGGGAGGTATATTGATATACCTGTTCCTAGATTTTGGAGGTGAGGGGGACATGCTGTTTTTACGTGAATGACTCTTTCTGTAGCAGAAAATAGAGTAATGGAGTAATCAACACACAAGAAAGGGGCAATTCATAAATTGATACAGGCTAAACATCATGTAGAGTAACAGCACTACCTTTTCGCATTATCAGAAGGCTCGTCACTTGAAACACTCCCTCGAACATGTGAAGAACTCTCATTCCTAGTATGACTTCTCGTACTTGGTGACCGTGACCTTCTACTGCTGTGGTAGCGGAGTTCCTTGAAATTTGCCTTGATCTATCATCAGTCCCATCTTTTCCTTTCTCTCCTCTTCTATCAGCAGCATCCCTCTTTCTCTCTCTTGCATCTTTTGGAAGGTCCTTCCGATCTCCTTTGGCATCATCCCATCTATCCGATCCATGATTTGCATACCTACCGGAGCCTTTTTCCTCTTTGAAGATACCTCTTTTATCAATACTTTCACGCATGCCATGTCTGTCACCAGCACTAAACTTGTCAGATCTAGAAGATTCAGAGTCTTTTCCGTTGCTAACCTTCACCTCCTTTTTAAGATCTTCCTCATGGCTGTTCCTTTCTAAACGGCTGTGAGCGCTCTCAACATTATTATTGTTTTCAGTATGATGGCCCGAAGACGGCTTTCCATTTTTGAAATCTATCTCCGTGTCTCCATGTGCCTTTTCATTCGTTTTACGAATCACACCATCGGCTGAATAGAAGTTTTGGTTTCTCCATTTTGTGTGTCGTGAATACTTCGTTCTTTTTCAGATTCTGCGTTTGGCCTTCCTCGAGATCCTGCGTTACTGGATTTATGATTGTCTCCTGATGAAACACTTTGGATTGAAGCAATACTTTCACTATTATTCATGTGCCGTTCACCATCAATGTTTTTCTCACCTAGAACGTGATTATTCATCAAAGTTAATAAATTCCACATTAAGAAACTTAATCAATTTTAGGAAACCATGTCCTGTGAGTGTTCTTCAAGAACTTACTTTTTTCAGGATGAGCTGCACCAACTTTACTTTCAGATGATAAATTTGAAATTAAACTCTTACCATCACCGTCACCATCATCATCCTCATCATCTGAATCATAACTAGCAAGACCAAGAAGAGCACCTTTAGGAGAACTTAACCCAGTACCATCAGAGCGATCAGTAGAGCTAACATTGGTTGGCTTAGCAGCCACAACAACTTTGGATGTGGTCTTGACTTTTGATTCTCCCATACCAGGCCCCTTTGAGCTAGAGACACCAGTTGCCGCATTCACTGCAAACAGATGCAATTATCAGTAATGTAAGATAACTATTTACTTTACATTTTTTGTACAATTCTCTCACGTTCATCTGATGAATCATCTTCATTCATAACTTTGGTCGCGATCTCATCAAAAAGATCATCAGTAACCTGGAAATGACAAAATTTTGGAAGTAAGAAAATGGCAGTACGGTTGAGTTTCTTAGAACATAAGTACATGTCCCCATTAAACCTAGTTAAATAACCTCCATGCAAAGAAATAACCTTTAGAAGAACTTCTGTCAACACACGCTTAATTTCCAGGTTGATTGCTGCAGTCCGGGCTGCTTCGAGTTCATCCTACAAATGATTCGAGTCCAGTACATCAATTCCAGAAAAGGGCCATGTTAATATGCAAGTTCAACATGGAAAGGAACATAAAGGATAAAGGTCAGCTAATTGTCCAACTATGTTTCTGTTTATCCCCTCAGAAAAAATACTACCAAAGTTAGATTTCCTTTAACTGATGTTGCTCCAAGTGCAATAGCTTTCAGTAACTAGCACAGGTCCAATTTTCCCACCGGGTCCAAAAGAAACCAGCATGTGTACAGATGGAATACACTCTGCTTTAGAAAATTAATTATAGGAAATAAGATATTTGCTAGTACCATAATACATTATGACAAGTAGCCGCGAGTCTCAAAAATAGTAAATACTATCCAGGTTGACTCACTGACAAAACAAATCTGGAAGAGATTGCCACATAGCTGTGCCATTTCTCTCGTCCATAATGAAATCCAACTGTTCTTCACAAACCACTATATACCAAACTGATATAACTCATACAGTACAAAAAATTACGATATTTTTTTTGTTTCTCAAAGCCGCTTGGCACCTCCACTCACTCTAACAGCCCAACCTTTAAACTAGGTCACTTTGATTTACAAAAGTTGATCCAATAATTTAGCTTCGAACTCATTAACTTGGACATGGTACTACACGTACTGAAATAAATCATTAGGGCAGAATTTTCCATGCAAGTGAATCACATTGCTGCACTAACTATTAAAGATAAAATAGTGAAGAGCACCTCATCATCTTCATCATCTTCGGTTGATTTAGCTGAACCAATGCTTCTGCTATCACTTTGGTCAGCTCTTTTTGGTGGTTCTGCAGCATCTTCAGATTCCATGGAATCGGAATTTGTTGAGTGTTGCACTGAAGCAGTCACTGGAGTAGATTTTTTCTTTAGAAGTTCTTCTCGAAGCCAGTTAGGTACTGGAGGCTGGTACATAATCGAGCACAAGAATCAGTTAAAGATAAACCGCTATGATGAATGGGAAGGGAAATGCATGGACAGACACAATGAAAACCTACTTTCTTTGACCGTTCTGCAACATTGAAAAAAGGGTTTGCATCTGTAGGGAATGCTTCAGTTACACTACCAACACCAAATGCTGCAGGTGGAACATAGTTTGAACCAGAGAGTGCTCCAAAGAGTGGCCCAGCATGCAAAGAAGGATCCATCTGTAATATAATAAAAGTAAGTACTACTGTATCAATGATGTGAGATATTATAACAGAGTAGTGAATTACAGATATATAAACCTGTGATGCTTGCGGTGGTACTGGAGCTCGAGGGAAAAATCCAACTGCAGCAGATGGGCCCCAGGATTGAGTTGATGTTGCAACTGTACCGTGTTCAGACACTGCTATTGGAACAGTAGAACTGATATTCATCGTTTGATGTACTGCCATATCAGGAGCTTTCCTGCTATCGAACTCCAAGGGTTGGTCACTGGGATCAGCCATCATCCTATAAGACTGTATGCCATGCCCAGGCACACTAGGAGGCCCTTGAGGAAATCCATCTTGAACTGATGGGGTAGTTAGAGATGGCTGAGCTTGTGGGCTTGGATATTGATGCATAGCATTTCCATTAGCTGTTATTACATGTAATAGTCAGAACCTACTAGTATCAAACGCTGAGCAGAATACATATCAGCATCAACCATGTATAGAGTTGCCCGCCTAGTAATTAAGGGGTTCAGCATGAATGTTTGCAAGAGACACAAATATTCCATCTCTTCAAAGTGAAAAAATGATGATGGATCAAATACATACGTTTATAATTTTAAGCTACAAGAAATTAAGAACAAACTCGAAAATCTACACATGTTATACCATAGTAATACATTGGAAACTTGATATAATAAGTCATTGGATAAAAAAAATCTAGAGCCTTATGCTGCATGCAAACCATTAATTTGGCTCCGCATCTGTTTCCAACATATTGCCTCACAAAACAGCAGGAATGATGTATAAACAGATAAGGTAGCTACAATATCACGAGATAGATGAAGTGTGATATACCACCTCTGTTACAAAATAAGTGAGTCTTTATACTTTATTACTTTTCGGTCTTTCTGCAATTGAACTGAATGCATATCCAGCAGGGATACAACTAATTATGACTCAGGCCACACGAGCAAATTAAATTGCCAAGCAAGGCATACCTGGAGCAGAAGAATAATTATACGATACCTCCTGCTCATAGGTGGATGGAAATGGACCAAAACTCTTCTGAGGTGGCGCCATTGACTTCTATCTGCAATATCATCTTCAGATCAGTTCTGAAACTTACATATCCATCTGTAACATATATTGAGCAAGAGCAACAAGACATGTTACCTTGCAAATAGTTTGTTTCCCTGTGTTGACCTGTCATTTGAAATGGCAACTGGTCGCTACTTGATTGAGGGATTGGTGGGTGTAACGGTTCTGTCGGCAGACCAGCTGGTTGCTGATACTGATCATTATGACCATAATGGTGAACTTCTGTTCTACTCGTGGGCATGACATGCCGCTGAATCTGGTGGTTCTCTGTAACAACAGATTTAGCAGCAGCCCATTCCTTCGCCTTTGTGGCCCAATCGTCATCATTGGCAAGCCCTTCGAGTTTATTTATTTTTAGAAATTTAATCATCATAACAAACTAGCTAACTTATTACTGCAAGTGATTTTACTGCTCCAAGGAGCCTTTCTAACTTGACTGTACTATTGTAGAGAACTTAAATTCCATTATAAGTCGCTAAACTAACAACGTACAAGCCAATGCATTTGGCAGAAACCAATAATAATGACACAGCTTGGAAAGGACTGATCGTGTACAGAAGTATGAGTCAAAGATCAGAAGCAAGGGTTATGTAGGAACATAAGAGAAAAAGCGTAACCGACCACCCCAAATAACAGTGACACACAGGATATTTGAACACATGTAATACATGCACAGTTCACAGTATTTGTCTATTTGACAAACATCACTATTCATAGGTAAGATTTTTTCGAAACAAAATGTTGCGTCACATTACCCACGCATATCGTAAAGATACTCCACATCAGTTTCAACACAAGCTATGGAAGCCTAGTTTGGATGACCTCACAATATTCTTTACCTGTAAATGATATATTAAATAACAGAGGCTTGGATGATATTGACAAACCTGCGTATCCATGGTTTTGAGCCCATGAATGATTCGGCCATGCCTACAAAATAAGAGATGTCCATTTTCAAGCCACAACAAAACTTCATGCGCAATGGAAGAACATGACGAATAAGCAAATGAAATAAGAAGTCACAGGTAAATTGCTGCGGACGCCCGGTTCTACGGAGCCAAGTAGACAAGATGCTTAGCTTTTTCTCTAAGCCTGTATGATTTTCCGAAAATTTACAGAACGAATCCCATACATCACATCTTTGCCAAAACAGTTCCTCGCCAATCGCCTATCAGCAAGACAGCAGCTAAGCTACAGAATTGCACAATGTCCAAAAACGAACCACCTTATATAACCCACCCTCGTTCCATCATGACACAAACGTCGGGTACACGAAGCGCAAGCCTCGATAAATTGAGTAGAATCACAAAACTATTATGTTTATAGCAGGCTTCTTCCCATAAACCCTAGAACCAACAACGGGCCTACGCTAGGAATCCTAACACAAAACCAGCTACGAATGTTCCTTCCTAACGATTCAGCGATGAACAATATTTTGTTACAGAAACGGAGGGTGGGTAACGCCAGCATACCTGTCCCGGCGGCGGAGGCGGGTAGCTCGGCGGGGCTGCAGCGTGGTGCGGAGGCCAGGGGTTCCCGGGCGCGGGAGGCGGCGGCTGCATCTGCTGCATCGGCGGGGAGGTGCTGGTACGCGTACGGCGGCGGCGGAGGGTGGTGCTGGTGGTTGGGGTGCGGTGGCCCCACTGGTGGTGCTGGGGAGGGGGGGTGGTTGGGGTGGTACGGCGGCGGGGGGCCCTGGTGCCAGTGGGGGTTCGGGTGGGAGGGAGCGGGAGGCTGCGGCGGCGGCGCGTCGCCGGAGCCGGGGAAGCGGTGCTGGTGGTGGTACGCGTCCATGGAGGCGGGGCGGGGCGGGGCGGATGGGGACCGGACGAGCTGCGGGTTGGTGCGTCCTTGTCTGCTGAGGAGGTCGCGCTTTGTTTTGCCCTGAAGAGAGAGCCCGGATTGGCGCCGGACTGTGGAGGGGGCACGGGCTGGGCTAGCGTGTACTGGCAGGCATGCCATGGTCAGATAGGCCCAATTTGTTGTCCACATTAGAAGTACTCCCTAACTACCCTATGCATATTTTTAAATCTCTAAATTTATCATTTTTTTTGTAGCCCGTAATACAAATAACTTCGCATTGTAATCGTCCATACTTGTAGGATATATCATTGGCTATGCTCAGAGTTTTGTTTCGAATTTTTGTGAATTCAGTAAATATAACTTTCAAATATTCCAAAATAGAGTGAGCATTGGAGCTCGGGAGACAAAAAACACTTTCCGTGAAACAACGGAAAAATAAATTTTTTTCCCGCTCGTCTCGCCGGAGTTGGAAACAATTTCAAACCCCTAAAGACAAGAGCAAAAATCACCATAGAATGGATACCGCACTGATACGATACAACCCGGATATTTGTCAAAACACAATCTCTACTATATAATATGCCTTGAGGTGATGATGGTATGGTACGTTTTTTAAATTTCCAATTTTACCCCCGTGAGTTGGAAGATATTACAGGCTCTGCCACCGCCAAGTGAAACGACTGATCCGGTCCCCGTTCGCAACGCACACATGGGAAAGCAGAGAGAACCGACGCCTCGGTGGATCGGGTCGGCGCGGGGTGCAGTGAAGCCGGCCTTGATCCCCTTTTTTTCCGTCCAGGTTGCCTCCGTCCATTGATTCCGACGGCCACCTCTGTCCACAGGGGCGGAGGGCCACATTATCTCGGCCCTGGAGTCAGAGGGACGTCTCACATACTGCATCGCCATGTGCGCACTGTCGAGCTCCGTGGAGAAGCCGCCCGCAGCTGCGGCAATCGCACTGGAGCTCCTCATCTCGGAGCTGATCCACAGGCCCGGCCTTGAGGGGAGGGGAGAGGGGGGAGGAGGGGCAGGGGGCGGCCGCCCTGGGCCCCCGGAACCAAGGGGCCTCCCAAGTCCGGGCTAGCTATATCTGCTGCGACGGCGCGCCATTAGATCGGCCAAAGGATTTCTCTCGTACGATTGAAGAAGACGAGACGAAGCATTAGGAACGAAGGCAGATCTTGGGCCCTTTTTCCTTTTGTTAGCTTGGGCCCTATTTGTTTAGTTAATTGGACCTTTTTCTTTTACTTGCTACGATGGGACTAAGTGATGTGGGGCCCATGGGCTATAACAAACTGGAAAACCATACAGGAAATGCAACACGGTCAACGCATTTCCTGCTCACAAAGAAAAAAGTCGACGCGGTTTTTTTTTTTAAAAAAAGTCGAGATGTTTTCATTTAATATCATTTCTGTAATACTTGGAAAAGGTGGAAAATACAAGGCTATGACTAGGTACAATTATAATTTATGTAATGCTTGGCAAAGGTGGAAAATACAATGCATTTGATTCTTCCACTACCCAGAAGAAGGAAAAATTAAAACTCACTCATTATGGAACATATTTGTTTATTTTAAATTTGTTGCAACGAAGGGGTGGTAAAAAACATATTGGGAGTTGGGACCCCGTTGCAACGCACGGGTATTCATCTAGTAGAGGTATAATAACCTGGTTCATATACCAAAAGGCACACATGAAGTAGTAGACACCAAGACAAGGAACAACTCACACCGGGTTATATGTAGGACCTAGTTACGCATATTCTATGGCACTATGCGACGTGTAGCGTCTGGTTTCGTACTGAACAACAAAGAAAATCACCGACTTGAAGTAAAACTCAGTTATTGTCAATTCAAAAAAAAAAAACTCGTTCTTGCTTGGGTTGTATTTCTGGAAAAAAAATCCATACATTTTTTGGAAAGTTCTTGTGACGTTTCTGTTTCCACCTAGATATTTTTTTAAGAGAAATACATCGGGCAAAAGCTAGCCTGCACCATTTCATTCATTTTTTTCTTACGGAGAGACAATAATACAAACGGCTACGAAAAGTAGCACCCGACACCCACCTTAAAAAGAATGTAGCTCCATGTCATTTTCAACTAGCGCACCTCCGGCATGACTTCATTGATCTCGAAAAGCCCGGGAGGGGCAACACCGACGAAGAACGAGTCGAGCGTCGCTGACGTCTTGAATCCAGCAAACGCGACCCCGCCGTCCGATGTCGCTCACCTTTCCGCGTTCGTCCCCGCCAAACATTGGAGCGTCATCCCGACGATAATCGGATGCATTTGCGTGGTCCCGAAGACCGACATGGTGGTGCAATTAATGGATAAAAGGTGTCTCAAATCTCAATCAGGGTCACAACTATTGAGCAAAATGTGGCAATTTTCCCGTCCTAATTTTAAGTTCGTATCTCCACAATTCATAAGACAAGTTGCAGCGACGTGTGCATGACGATAGGCGTAGCCTTACAAAAAAAACAGTGTAAGTGTGCATGAGACGATGTACCTAGTCGCACTGTGCCTGATGCACATGCACGAAGACCATTTTCTTCGAGATAGGTGCATTTGAAGATATTAGGCAAACCAGATATTTACGTGTGTATGAAGATGTCATTGCGCCTGCACGTCTCACATTTTCACGGTGCGTTCACCTGGCCAGAGAGAGGACGAGGGATGGATTAATTGCGCGCGGGCGAATCAGGCCCACCAGATTTTCTGTTACGCCCTGTCCCCTCACGCGCGCTTCGGATGCTAGGCAGCTGGGCCCCGCTCGCCAATATTACCCACACTGCCGGGTTAAAACATATAAACAGGAAAAAATTACTATTACTACATAAAGTCCGAAATATCTATATCTCTACTACAAAAGTATGCAGTGTCATGTCTTCGTCCGTCGTCCATCGTACGTCGCGGAATTTGCATTTAAGCCCTCCTATTTTCTGAAAATCAACCCGCAGTCCCTCGCCATACGACGAACGTTTTTCCCCTCGCAGACTGGACATCATCGTCCTCTGCTCGTTCTAGGGTTCCTCACGCATGGGATCCTTGCCGCCGCCGCCCCTCTACTCAGGCCTCCGCCGTCCATCAACCACGCCGCCGTCCGCCAACCACGCCGCCGTCCTCTGCTCGTTTCATAGCCATCGATCTTCCCCGAGCTCGCCGGCCTGAATCGACTCGACCTCGTTCCTGTATCCTTCGGTGCCGCCTCCCCCACGTCTACCTTCTCCCACCTTCGCCCATCCCCCCCGCAGTCCAGTTCCGGCAAGTTGCTCTTGCATCACCACCTACCGTCGTCGCCTCGCAACGCTGAGGTAGCCGACGTCCTGGTCACTGTCGAAAACAATTTTCTCTCACCGCATCCATCCCGGCCTCGGTTGAAGGAGCTGCCTCCGTCTCCGGTAGGCTGCCTCTACAGAGCTCCGCATCGGATCCAACAGGTCGGCGACGAATCCGGCGGCATGGTGTCACAGTAGGCCAGATGACCTTGGCACCAGCGACATGGCCGTACTCGTGCAGCATATGCAGATGTCGCGGTTTTCCTTCCGTGGTTCTTGATTTTTTCCTTTGGTTCGTGTGTTTTTGTCCCAACGATTTTGTTCTTTCTTAGGCAGTGCACGAGCAGCTCTCTCTCTCCCCTGTGGATCTAGATGGGGACGCGCGACCTGCCTCTTCTCAATTTCTTTTTGTTCCAATTTCTCCATCTCTCGTTTCCTTTGATTAAAGGTACAGTATTCGGGTCATGACTGAAATCCCCATGTTTTCATCCAAAATTCCTTGATTTGTTTTATTTCCAGTTACTTTGTATCAGCTTTTTTCTAGATCTTATAGATATATTTGCAGTTGCTGCTTTGGCGCAGCAGATCCGAATTTCCTCTCATCAAGATCAATTATTGAGATAATGTCTGAAATACCATTGTTATCTGAATTTTTTCTCTGTTTTTGGTCCAGCTCGCAAGTGGTCGACGCCGTCGAGGTCATGCGCTGCTGCTTCCCGCCGTAGGTGTAGGAGACAGCGGAGCTCGTCTTTGAAGGCGGCATTCATGGATACGTGTTTGGTCTACTTGATGGAGGTGCACACCATTCAGAATTTGCAGATAAGACAACCAGTGAACGGTAGTAAGTTGGCATCGACTCCATCTCCCATAGTTCCATGTGGGTGATCTGATAAGCATGCATAAATTGTGTTTAAACTGATGCGTACTAGGTACAGTATGTATACAAAAATTCAAGTGTGTGAGAGCCCTCTACATGTTTGTTGTTATTTTTCTTACAACTGAAACTATTTGTTTCAGATTCCGTGACTGCACACACATGCTGATCGACAAGCACGGGTACTGGGCAAGCAAATGATATCTGTGCCCAATGGCTCTCATTAGGTGGTCATTGTGGTGAGCTATTGTCTCTCCCTCTTCTTCAGTTTTCTTTTGTGCCATGGCTTAATCAACATTTAGTTCCCGCTTATTTGAATTTTGTGATGGATATGTGACCTTACCTGTTGTCTTGATTGGGCTCATTTGTTGTACCTTACAAAGAAAATGTTACATTTCATAAATTATTTCTCAGTTCTTGACTGAAAGGATAAAGGGGCACTTTGTGAAATCCCATTCTTAGCTGTGATTTAAAAAATTTATGATCTTCTGTTACCCGACATTTTTAGTAGCATTAGTGAATTTACATCTCTTATACTTTTCTATCACCAAAACCACCACTGCTTACATTTATAGTTCGGGTGTTAGACTCTGATCCCATTTTATTTGATTTTGTAATGTGGAGAATGATATTTTAATAAATGTGGAATTAATCAACATAAGAAGATAAGGCGAAAAAATGGCAAGGCAGTACGAATTTTGTTGTTAAGGGTTAAGCCAAAATATGAGAATATAATAGTTTTTGCCTTTTGGGGTTGTTAATTTGGATAATTAAACGTGCACCTCCATCTTCAGAGCCGACAGTTTCTATTGGTAAAGTAACAGTTCATGACATACATTGTAAATGGGAATGGTATGGTTCGGAGAGCAGCAGCTCCATGGCGATAGCTGCTGAGCCGCGATACAGGTCACTGGCATTTCTCTAGCACGCCGGGGGACAGATGCAGAGCGCGCTGCAGCAAGTTGCCCAGCTAGCTCTCCTTCTCTCAGCTTTCCTGATTGATTTGTTGGGGTGAAATCGTCTCAGTGATGTGTACTGCTGTTGGTTTTTACTTCTGATATTTTGTATTAACATCTACTAGCGCACAGCTTGTGCATTGCTACACATAACCTTAAATGAAATGAAAATCAGTACGTGATTTCGAAGCAGTTGGTCGTGGAGATAGACATGAGATACATGCTAAATATGTTGGTACTGATCCATAGAACATAAGTTTTGTTCTTGACAAAAATCAGTGAAGTTCTCGGGAGAATGACTGAAAATTTGAACATTTGAGATAGCATCAACTGTTATGTCATCCTGTCAGTTTCAGTTTTTGTTCTAGAGAAGGATGGATGACAAATGATGCTTAATCATTTTTTTGGATGCCTGTACATGCCAAAAGGTCGGTACTAACAAAAGAGGATGTGCCTCTTGGTTAGTTTATATGTCAGTTTCAGTTTTAGTAGTCAGATCTTATAGACAATGTCTGATACACATTGTGATTTATGTGTTAGGAAATCTACTTAAGTTCTTGGCGTAATGTTGCATTCCTAGCTGATGGGATTTGCGGTGGATAAGTTGGTTTTGGTGTTAGCATGAATCATTGAGTAACCTTTTGCAGATCGCTGTCAAGATCCCAATCACCGTTTTCTTCTGAATATGCGGTGGAGAAGAAATCTCCGAGATCGCCACATGCACAACACACGGGATCCCCACACCCGATGGATGGCGGACGTCCGGACGCCGAGGCCACCACCTAGATCCTCCCATGGTAGGGGTCGCTGATCCTTTCCTGGGCACGGCCAGACATCCAGGCAGCCTTACGTGCTCCCGCAGGTCGCAGAACTCGCCGTCCACCTCGACATCTAGGCGCGGGAGGTCAAGCACGACGGAGAGCATGCACATCTTGGAGGGGAAGAAGGGGTACCCGGGGACAACGGCAGCGCGGGAAGCCTGGAGCGTGTCGGCGCGCAAGAGGTCCGCCACCAATGCGACGAGGCAATGAGGTTGATGGCTCTCCTCGATAGAGAGCAGCGCCGATGGCAACGAGGTCATACAGTGGGATGGCCAGGAGTGACACGTTGCTAACGAGGAACGCAAGAAAGGCGCGCTGCACCGTGGTATTGTAGCTCGCGTACATGAAAGCCGAGGCGATGAAGCTGTGCTCGGCGTGGAGCCGGCTGGAGCAGCACGACGCGACCTCCTGGGTCAAGAACATACGATACCTCCATGTATGACATCATATGATATACTGGATTTAGCACACCGAACTCTAATTCATGTAACCATACAAACATTAGAGGTGTTGTAGAATATTTTTCATTCAAGACCACTATCAACTTGGACACCATCTATGGTATATAGTGAATCGGAAGCTTCATCACTCTTTGGAATTTTCCGCTTGTTGCTGGGAGAACAATAGAGATTAAAACATGACAATGGATGCACGTGATTATATTGGCAGCAGGTTTGTGGTACATTTTTTCTTTAGTTTTCATGATAAATTTGGACCTGTCAGTTATTAAGAAGAGTTAAGATTATTCATTGAAGGGCTTTATTAAGAACAATATTGTTCATCTTTATTTTGAGTGCATGTCATGCTTACATGGCTATACATTGAAGGGCTTGACTAAGTCTATTTTTCCTCATTTACTCCTTTAATATTTCGTTACTACTTCCTCCTTTCTGAAATAAGTGGCGTAGTTCGAATTCAAACTCAAAACTAAACCACAATACTTAATTCAAAATGGAAGGAATATTTATGTGCACCAAAAAAGACGGGACTCGAGGCTTGAATAGCACATTATAACATGGGAAAACTACAAGCAACTTATATTGGTTTGCAAGCACGGTTTAATGCTCAAGTAGCTCATTTTTGTTGGAAAATTGGCAGAGTTGAGAAAACATTGGCTCGCAGTGGTTAGAGTCGGCTTACAACACTGGAGTGATTCTTATGCGCAAGGATAATATAAAAAACTTAAATATTTGTTGCAGCGCACGGGCGTTCATCTTGAATTGTGTTTTGGCAAATAAAATTTAACAACCCGTGGCAACGCACGGGCATTCAACTAGTACAACTAATACAAGTAGACTATACTTTCAGCTTTTTGTACAGCTTTAGTATGTGTTATTTCGTAAAACAAGCTAGTAAAATTTATAAAAAAGATTAAAGGTAGCTTTAGCTCTAAAGAAATAAGTTGATCGATCCGGCATGAAGAACGGCCGAACCGAGCCAGCGAACGGGTAACACATTTTGGATCGATTCTTCCTTCGGTCGTGTTGGATCTGGTCATCTGAATATTCACGATTACCAGTTTAATTAGCGCGCGCTGGGTGTGACCCCCTCTCCACGGAATCACCCATGGGAGATGGATGTGGAGATAGTTTGCGTGACGGGCATGTTGTGTGGTCAGCAGGAGGGCCCACTTGATTCTGTCTTCATGTGTCCCTCCGACTCCGATGTAGCGCGCCTACTGCCTGGGGTGGGGTCGAGTGGATCCTGGCTGCCTTTTGATGGTAGGGTAAACTAATCAGACGACGCATGCAGCCATGAGTGGCAACTGTTAATTAGTACGGTACTATGTAATACCAAAATCATTTGAATACACAAATAAACAGATAAAAAGTGTACAAGGCGAACTAAACTGCCTCAGTTTGCCATGCCAAAAAAAAAACTTCACTTTAACTATACGACTTCTAGCATGGCTAAATTTTTCTAAATCGGACCACTAAATTTTGAAGATATATATATATCAACATTGGAAGAGTAACAAAATAAAATTATTAAGATTATGAAGAAAAACGTTTCATAATATAATTTCTCATCCAAATTTTTATAATTTGTTATCGTGTTGTCTTTTTTGCTTTGTCTAGAAAATTTTGAAGGTAAATGGAGTAGTATAAAACATTGGCGGAGCTCCAGCCCAAAACTTGGGCGGGCCAGCCCAAAGAAGACTGCGTTTTTTTTTCATTCATGGGCCAAAATTTCTTTTATTCTTCACTGTTTTGGGCTGGGATGGGCGGGCCACGGCCTGGTTTGGCGTCAACAGAGCTCCGCCACTGGTATAAAAGACACGTAGAGGTTGGCTAAGGGCAACTCCAACAGCGCCCCTCATTCTCGGGAATCCCGTATGCCGTTTGTGTCTCCTTCCCTCCAAACGGAGACTTATCCCCGTTCGCCCGCGTCTGCCTCCATGTATCCCGACTGTACCTTACAGTCTCACGCTGCCCCCGCCCCACATTTTTTGATATGCTAGATGGCTTCAGTCCCACACCTACCACACTCACTCACTCTCCACCACCCCGCTGGCCACGTCAGCTCCCACGTCCCACCTAGGGTTCACAACAACCACAACGCATGCCTCGCTGGTGGTGCCTTGGTCGTCCTTGTTCACCGATGGCCATGGGCAACAACCGCTCCGTCTTGTCGAGCCCCGCGTGGGGTTGCTCCACTCTGTCGAGCCACCCTGTGCCTCGCGGCCCCATCTTCGCCGCCCTCTTCGCCTTCGCGGCACACACGACCACTAGGCGGGATTCATCCTACACCGTTGTCCACGCGCGTCGTCTCCCTGTCTTTGCCTTAACACCAGGTCAAAACACCCTCGCGAGGGACGAGGCACTGGCGAACGTGGCTGCATGCCATACCACGTGTTAGCTCACAAATACGTGTACCCGCAACTCGCACCACAGGAGGAGTACTTGTAGCGGGATACGCAAGATAACAAGCCGACACTTTTAGGACCCGACACCGTAGTTTCTCGGGAGGGACCACGTTAGTGGTTCCGGCGACGATGGACTTAACTGGCCCGATTTGACCATCCCGAGTTCGGTTGTCGATAGACAGACAAAATCTAAGAGAAGTCACCGTCAACGTTAGCATTAACAAGGGTGCAAGGGTAAACAGTAGGGTTGTATTGATATGTGTTGATTATTTGCTTAATTTAAATCGGCCATCAGCTCTCATATTTATATGAGGCAGATGAACTTCATGTACAATTTTTGGACTTTTACAAGGATTACAAATCATAGCCTAAGTCAAATTCTAACCCTAAACTAGGTAAATCGCCCAACGGCTTTGTATTGGACCTGAACCCAAATGTCTGTGTTCGTCTTCTTTGATCCGCCTTTGTCCTTCTAGGTTGGCCTCGCTCAAACTCGTCTTGTCTTCGTGCTGGGACCGGCTTACTCTTGGTTCCCGGGCATCTTGTCATCCCCCTTTTTTCTAGCATATCTTTTGTGCTAGAAAATACACCACATAGAATGCTTGTCTAAGGTTGATGCTTAAACCCATCGGCCATATTCTTTGCTGAGGGCGATATACGTATATTGGTCGTATGTGTGTCTTTAGGCGGATTGCCACACACTCTGGTCAAATTTCTTCAGATAACGCCAGTTGACAGCTCGGGGCAACATCCTACTCTCCAATTTCTCCACCATATAAGAGTTGCCGGGTATAATCCTTGCGACTCGAGTGGCCCTTCCAAACTCGGGGACCATTTGCCGAATTTTTGAATTGTAGAGCTGACTGGCAATATAACTTTCCAGACCAAGTCGCCGATTTGGAAATCCTTACGTCGGACTTTCTTATGGTATGTTTTGGCCCGCAACTTCTCCTTCTCGATGTCCCTTAAAGCCACCATAAGTATGTCGACTACTTCATCAATATTGCCCGCTGGCGTCTATGGTGAAGACATGACACCACATTTCGTACATGTTATACACGACATGTTAAAATCATTTAGTATGCCTCTAATGGTTGTACATGGCCTTGATCATCTCTCTCTTTTGTGTACATACCCTGGCCTTGACCCTCCATATCAATGTAAGAGTATTTCCAACCAACGTTTCTAAAAATGTGTCCCAACCCCATACAATGGTTGCTTGCGGGCGCCCGGACACTAGTCCGGACGGTTGAGGGCGGCTGCCTCCATCAGCACCCAAAAAGAGATGAACAAGTGCCAGATTGTCTTAAAAATACAAAATTAACTCTAGGTCTCCTATGCAATTTATTTATTGTACAAGATGACATAATATGGTTTCTAGCGGTAGAAAATTCTTGGAATGATCGTTTAAGGTGGGCGATCCACTTACTGGATCTTCTGTAGCCACATAATTTTTTATTTATTCTGTACCCCATAAAAACATGACAAAGAGACGCGCATAGCCACGGAAAATCTTCACGATGCATCGCTTCGTCGCTCATTGGCCCGCTTTGCCGCACTTTAGCGTGGGTGACATGTGGGTTGATTTGACAACCGGCATGTCTGAACATGTCCGGCATTGCCGAGTCGACCTCGAAAGTTGTGGGCAGACAAGGGGTTGCCGAATACTTTTTTCAGGATGTCCTGGCCAATGGAGGCGCCACATGTGACTTATTTCATGTCTGGACACCCATTGGATGGACGAGTAGAGCTATTGGAGGTAGGTACCAGTGGAGATGCTCTAAGACTAGCCACAGTGGGGATATCATAGATAGTATCATGCATGCAATGTTGGCAAAAATCTGATGGGACACTATATTTAATGAAGAAAAGATAATAGTGGCATCTATTTATTTTACGGTATCATAGCATAGCACATAAAACTAGATATTTTAATTGCAAACAAATTTTGTACACATATTTATAATAGAATTCTACAAACAACTAAATAAGAGGTGGCTATGATACTACTATATATAAGAGTATGCATGCATTATATGGGTAGTATCAATCATACATAAGTATCATATGCGTGATACTAATATGTGATACTATTCACTATGACTGGTCTAAAAGTTTTGATGTTGAGAAAAAAAAGAAACATTGCATGTGCATTTCAGTTTTACCTCGGTCGTTTGTTGTTTATACACAGCTGATTGATCCACAGGAAAGACGCCAGTATTTTGATATCTCTTTACCATGTTGCCCTTTTTTTTTGCTTTGTCAGAATAAATTTCATTGGAAATGGAGAATTTGAAGGAGACGCAGAGGTTAGCTTGCGGAAGGGATATGGTGCAAATCCCGCAACGTCGGCTGGGCAGCAGGCATGCAACACGTTCACGAGAATCGGTGCACCTGCGCGGTGGGACCCAAGCGTAAGTGACCACGTACTTTAGCATGTTCGTGGCTAATCTCTACGTGATACTGCTCTCCATTAAGAGATAAAGAGAGAGAGTAACTAGGTGTGAGGGGTAGAGCCGACCGGCTGTAACTGATTCTGACACCGGTCGGCCGGGGCTGCGCGGCAGTCAAGCCAGCGGGTTCGTTGGGTCGCGGCAGCCTTCTTCTCGCCAGCTATATAAACCACCAAGTGCACCCGGCCGTCGCCCGTCGCCGATTCCCTCCGTCTTCGCAGTCCAGTTTTCCTTCCACCAAACTTGCTTCACGCTCCCCGAGAGACATCGCTGGATAGTTCTTCTTCCTCTATCCGATCCCCTGCCAAGGTTCGTGCATCCATAATCCTTCTGTTCCTCCCTTTCTTCTGAGGTTCGTGGTCGCGGGTCTCGATCTGTTCCTGCGTGCGTGTATTCTAGCGTGTGGGTGGCAGGATGTGTTTTGGGTGATCGAGCGCGCGTGTTCATCGATCTGTGTTCTTGTGCTGAGATGTGCCTGTGTTCTTCAGTTCTTCCGTTGCTTCTCGTTCCGTTGTGCCTATATGTTCGTGTCTCCTCACGAAAAAACAGATGATGTTGGGGGCGTTCGTTGTGTGGATTTCAGTCCACGGGTTTGCAGGTCGCGCGTTGGATCTAAACACAATCTGTCGACGCATGAGCTTTTCAATTAATTTTGCGTTCATGCTCTAGCGTCAAATCTACCGCTAGTAGCTCACTCTTGCCTGCGCGCTGCTTATCACCCGATCGACATCTAAACCAAGTTTATCTCCCGATCGTCGATCCACATAATTTTTTCCTTGCAGATCCACATGATTCACTCTGTAGTGCCATACCTTTTTTTTTTGCCTTCAATTCTTTTGAGGGATCCATTGGTTCGATTTCTTACGCTCTGAGGGTTCGTGGATCTATTTTGCTGCGCGCGTCTGTGTATTCTAGCGTACGTGTGGGTGGCAAGAGCTGTGCGCGCGCGTGTGTTCTTGGTTAAGCGTGCGTGTTCATGGGTGCGTGTGTGTTCTTGCCTCAAGATGTGCCTGTGTGTACTTCAGTTCTTCCGTCGCGTTGCATGTGTTCATGTATTCAAAAAGACCAGATGATGTTGGTTTCGTGGGTTGCTTCGTTCTGTGGATTTTAGTCCCGGTTTGCAGTTCTTGAAATGGATCCAAACACAATCTGTTGATTTATTTGAGTACGCAGGAGCTTTCAATTATTTTTGCGTGATACTCTAGTGTCGAATACACATCGCTAGCTCACTGCTCATTCCAGCCTGCCGTTTCACATCTCCAAGACTAACTCAAGTTCAATCTGATCTGCCGATCGAATTACAGGACTTTCCTTGCAGATCTATCGAGAGGCGCGCGGCAGGCAGCCATGGAACTCCGTCCGCACACTCAGTTGAACCTGGCCATCGCCGGTACGTACGCACAACGAATCTACTGTTGTACATACGCGCGCGTATCACATACCAGATGGCTACATTGTAGGATCGTTGATCGATTGATGAACCCTGATCGATTGATGGACGCTCCCTTCTTTTTTCTTCCATCTGCAGGTGACGTATTTACCCTCCTCGCCTTGGCTGTCCCACTGTAAGTAAATAACCTCCAAAATATATACTGTGGCTGAATTTGTTACTAGCTGCTTTCATAAGATTGATCTATCGGCCTGGCCTTGTAATCAACTAGTTAGCGCCGACTGTGACACTGTGCCTGTGTGTAATGTGCATCCGCGCGCTCCCAGGTACACCGCGATGCCGGCGATCTTCCAGAAGGGCGGCGTGGGAAGGAGGTCACCACTGCCGAACATCGCATTGTGTCTCGGCTGCTGCGTGGGGAATGGGGATACTGTACGGATGCGCGCGAAGCGACGGCCTCGCCATTGCCGTGAGCTGTGTGGGTGCTATCCTGCAGGCGGTGTACGTATGCTTCTTTGTGTGCTACAGCGCCCCCCGGCGGCTAGTTCTCCTACAGTGCTTCGTGCCCGGGCTGGGTTACATGCTCCTTCTCACCCTGTACCTCGCCGGAGTGGCGGATGCCGACACCCTCTCCTTCACCGTCGGAGCGTGCGGCTGCCTCGTCCAGACCACGATCGCGTACAACCTGGTAACGCCTTCGTTGATTTATTGATTGGCTTCTTTTTTTGTTTGGAGTAATTCGTACTCTCAATAAGTAACACCGGATTTGGATGCATTCTTGATATTGCAGGCCAAGGTGAAGCGGGACAAGAGCATGGAGTGCATGCCACATCCTATCGTTCCCGCATTGTCACTAGTTTGCGCGCCGCTCTGGATTGTGTATGCCTACGCTGGGAAGGACCCCAGGATGTACATAGCGGTAAGCCTTCCTGCACCTGCCATCAGCTAGCACTGATTCTTGGCTCCTTGCTAGCTCTATGCATGAGGGGAAACTAGTCTGAGAACTAATGAATATAGGGAACCTGATCGATGTGCAGATCCCGAACTTCGTGGGCCTGGTGTTTGCACTGCTTCAGGTGTACCTACACTACTACTTCTGGTTCGAGGGATACAAGTCCGAGATGGCCCTTCGGGAGTGGCTCCTGGAGCGGCCCGCCGTCGATTGCTGATCATCCGTTACCATTGCGGCAGAAACAAACAACTTATTCATCCGCTACCTTCTTCTATTAGTAGTATTTACTAGCTTATTCTAGCCACTATGCGATTAGCTAAAACTCCCCGACGACTAAGTTTTTTTTTTTTTTTTTTTTTTTGCGAGTACAGGGGGCTGGACGAAAATCCAGAACTTACAACAAGGTCCACATAAAGAAACGAAATACAAACCAAACCCTGGAGAAGTTCGACTTCGTCTTCAACCTCGGCGCCGTCGGTGGCGCGCCGCCGCTCATGCTCTTCAAGCCTTGGATCAAGAGCACCCCCGAGCAGACGGGAAGTCGCCGAACGCCGGCCGCAGAGGACCTACACCATCGGTTGTCGTCGTCGTCGATCTGGACCTCGCCAGCCTTCTGCACGAAAAGCGTCGACGCCGGAGCCGCCATCCACGGCTTGCGGCGAAGGGGAGACCATGCACAGCAGCACCACAGGCCTGCGAGCACGGGGGCGGTAGGAGAGCGGCGCCTGAGCTCCACGGAGCTCCGCCACCGCAGAGGAAGGATCCCACCTGCAAAAGAACTGCCCGACACGCCTCCTCCTCCATGGCGCCTCCGGCAGCAACGCAACGCACGCCTACCTTACCTATGTACACGGATCCGGCGATTCCCCGTCCTCCCGCCGCCGGAGCGACGCCGGAGGCCGGGGAATCGACCGGATCGACGGCGAGGGGGTGGTGCGCGCTGCTGAGATCCAAAAGTCGCCTCTGCTACAGTGGATGGGGAGAGGGGACGGTCCAAGGTCCCTGCGCCCCGACGACTAAGTTAAGACCAGAGGATTACTGATCCATCCATCGAGTCACTACTTATACTCCGTCTTCTTCTCGGATGATCTTGCATGCATGCATGATTCATGCATAATCAGTTAATGCTGCCTAGCTCTGTAAGTATTGCTTTTGGTCACCGCTTTGCACGTGTATGAATGATCATGCCTTCATTTGGTAACGGCGTCTCGTTGTCGCGTAAATCTACTTCATTGCTTGCCAGCGTGTAGCTTTGGCTAGATGATTGCAAACACAGCAACGTGAAGTGGTTCTGAAAGACTTATATATATGGATGTACCGAGATGTATATATGAAATTCCTCAAAAGAGAATTAGAATTTAGAAACAAGGGAGGAAGAAGCCGGCCGGGCATCTTGCTGGAGGTGCTGGAGGCGTGTTTGTGTGGGTAGTAGTGTCTAGAGTGGGGGAATCTTGACAGTAAGAGGATTCTAGATGTATTATCATTCTCCACGATCGCCGTCTTGCTGCGCCGGCCTGAAGAATCGTTTCGGGAGAAAAAAAATCAGGAATATGCTGCCCGTATGCAGGAATCTGGATTTGTTATACGGTGGGTTTAGGGTTTTTAGATTTGGCAGCTATGATTAGAGTAACTCCAACATGCCGAACCAAACGGTGGCCAAACGGGTATGCGTCCGATCTAGGGGGTGCCATGGCATCCCCTCCAAAAATGCAAAACAATTTGAACTATGTACTAATACTATTTATATAAAAATAAAGCCTCTTTGTTAGAATTATGATGATAGTTAGACTAAATCATGAAATTTGTTGTGTAATTCTCCCAAACTTTCTATCTATACCTTGTGTAGCAAACCGTGGCACCCACAATCTTAAGATTCTAGATCCGCCACTGCCGGCACCTGTCCGGCCTTTTCTAGCCACTGCACCCAATGTGGCGACCCATTTGGTCTACCCTGTCTTTTAATTTACGATTCAATATTTGGGACATATATTGTATAAAATATAAAAACCCTAATATTTGTTGTTATATTGCTTGACACTCATGGTGGTATATATAGCGGTACAAACTTGGGAGGCAGGATGCATATGACTTGGAGCACAAGACGGACTCTAATTTCTAGTCGTAGCAGGAGTGAAGCGGACGATTACGACTGGATTTCAAATCACGCGCTTCCGTGTTCTTCTCCTCTCCGTCATCATCAACTGCGTCTCTGATGGTTTCTCCTCTGTTTCCTCCCACAGTCACAGCGGGAGTGGCATAGACGCAAGTGACGACGCGGACGCTGCTGACTGAAGTTGTTGCCGATGAGTTGCTGTAAACGTTGCCCTTGATGTCGATGTCCAGTTAGTCGATCAGGACATAACCGTGGTCGAGATAGTTATGGTCGATGTTGTACTTGTCATGGTAGGTGTAGCCGCAATGCCGGAGGCATAAAATATTCCGCGATGTGTATGACAGAGCTGCGATTTGTTATTTTTTATGATGCTTTGCACCCTTCAAGAGTACAGTCAAAGCCGACGTTTCGCACCTTGAAATGTACCGTCGGAGGCGTCTTGCGGATGTCAGAGGACGCAGTCATATGTGAGTCCACTAGTTTTTCCAAGACTGGAGGAAACCACCGAGCATACATCGATTTTGCCCGTGTGCCCGGTTGTAGGAACTTCCACAATGGTGATTCCGGTTTTTTCTTAATGCAGTCTTAGCCGTTGGACGCGCTCAATGTCGTCGTCGTTGCCGTGCGCGTCTTGCAGTAGTACTGTCAGAGGACACATGTCCATCCTTGTAGACGAGGTTATAGCGGTGGCGGTGTGTTGACGAGGTTATCGATGAAAACACGTTGATGTAGACCTTGGCGATGATGTGTCCACAATGTTGCAGCATGTGTGATGGTGTGATGTAGTACGTCGTTAGGAGGCATCCCTCCCAAGGCGATGTTAGTGTAGATGCCTTGCCATCGGAGTAGTCGATAATGAATGGATAACTTTTCCACACCGGCCCGGCGTGTGGATGGTGCAAGCCCATTTTGCTTTTCGTAGATGCTCGATGAAGATCTTGGTGTACTCGTACTCGAATAACTTGATGTCGGGTTAGGCTTGATGTAGTTCCGGTTTGTGCAGTGCATATCGATCGTGTAGTCGTCCTCAGGTGGCTGCCAACGAGGGCGGGCGTGTAGATCTTGGTGACGTAGTAGTCGCGTAGCTAACAACAGTAGTCACTTTTCCAAAATGAGGGTGTCTGTATGGTACTTTTGGAGTGCCATCCAGATTCAGTTCCTTGCCATTATCATCATGTAACTGAGTTGTTCCAATTGCTAGCTTCTGCTTGTCAGCGTCAGTACTGCTTCTTGACCAGGTGTTGCGTTCAAGCCAATTTCTTGCTCTTCTCCATCATCGTCGACTAGTACTTCGGCATTAGAGTTGAAGAATTGAGAGAAGCTAGTGTGGAGATCCGAGAAGTTCTTCTGAATGTTGGTGAAGTTGGACTCCACTACTTGTACAAATTTGGATAATTCTTGCTTATCCTCCTCTCTGTATCGTTGCACTGTCTTCACATCAAGATGCAAGGATTAAATTCCGAAGTCGCCGAGGACTCCGAAGCTTCCTGCTCCATCTGGTCTGAATTTTTTTTAGGCTTTCCAAGCCCAATTTTTCAGACCCTGTCGTCGCCGTCACCGAGACCAGCGCCGCCTGCCACCCAAGTCGCACGAACAGGAATCAAGGAAGGGATTTTACCACTGTAGAAGTGTTCCACAGCAACCTACTTGAGAACCTGTTTGCAACCCAACATAGCCGCCGCTGCCAAGCCGTCTCCGACACGACCACACCGCCGCCAGAATCAGAAACAATAGAGAAGGATTTCACACAAGAACCCACTTCTTAGTGCTCCAGATCCAGATTGCCGCCGAGGACCGTGAGGCTCTTATACCAATTGATATGCCTAGACTAAGATCAATCAACAAACAGTAAGATTCAGAGTAAACCACAGCAAATAGTGCCGAATTCAGACGAATTTATTACTACCTCCGATCCATATTAGTGGGCACAACTTTGTCTATATACACATGTATCTAGTCTAAATACTTAACTAGATACATATGAATTTAGACAAAGTTATGTCCACTAATATGGATCGGAGGGAGTAGAGTAATTCGGAGGAATTCAGTACAACGAGGCCAGACCAAGAATAGTGGCGGCTAAGGAGGGATAAGCCATATCCAAAGATGTCTCATTACAGGCCGGATCGGCATAAATAGCAAAGGAAAAAGAAATTAAACGACAAACAATGGAGTGGTTGCGCGCGCTAAAGTCCCAGCTGGAAAGCAAGTTCAAATAGCGATGCTTCAGATCATCGCAGTCGTTCTAATGGAGATCAACGGCCCTCATTGCTTCTTGACGTGAAGTGGTAAGTAGCAATGTGGTTCGTTGTTCTGTAGATGAGCGGCTGACCGACATCCCGGAACGGGAACAGTATATGAACTCGACTTCTTGATCGACACTTCATCAGAGAATAGCATTGGGGCTTGACAAATATATGTCTGATTTATGAAATAAATATCAAGTTACGAGGTTTTATAAATATCAAGTTGCAAGTCACGTAAATACCAAACTTACATAACTGAAAAGAAATCTACTCCCTCCGTTCGGAAAAGGATGTCACAAAAATGAACTATAGATAGACTATTTTTGTGACATCCTTTTCCGAACGGAGGGAGTATAAAAAAGGCAACACATGTCGCTTTCCTTCGGCACCACTATAGCAATCACCAAAGGGAAAGTGGACATATCACCTCTTCACCCGAGCTCGACGCGGCCTTGATGGATCAACAACTTTACTGGCCTCCAAACTAGTTTTCCAGATGCAAAACAATTGCCGTTGAAAGAACCAGATCAATCAAGGCAGAACGAACCCAGACGCACGCCATCGAACTTCAGATCTGAAAGCCCCGCACGATGACATTGGAGTAGGGAATCTAAATCGTCAGTCTCCAACCACGAACCCAACACAAGATGCATCATCTACACAAGATGCATCATCTTCCTGTCACCAGCGTAAAAAACGTCTGCGCTTAATTCTGGACGACCTCTCCAGCTCCGCTCCAACGTTGGAGAAAACGTCGTCGCAACGAATAAGCCAAAAAATACAAGTCCACGACAAGGATGTCGCCGTTACCACCCCATTCACGCTTGAACAGACTACAGTCCAGATCCTCGACGGGCGACGGCCACATAGTAGAACTCCAAATCAGAAGAGAATCTGGAACACTTTTATTCATCACCGACACCGACTTCGCCGAAACCAACACGTCGAGTGGCCGAAAACCTAAACTACAGAGGGCCTACCCTAGAGCTACGCTGGTCCACACACGTGGAATCCGGCGACCCCACTCACCACCAAACAACCAGGAGGTTGTCAGCGGAAGGGAGCCGCCGGAGGTGGCGGCGGCAAGCGAGATCGCTTTTCTCCTCTCCCTGGCGGCACGGAGGAGGAAAACGATTGCGATGGTGCTCGTCATACCTAGGTATACGTTGTTGTCTCATCCAGCGTATATACCCTATGTAATTGCCGTATCTGCGTACTTTTTATACCTAGGTATCGGTGGCTTTAGGATTTATGGATGGTGTCGGCGAGGCGGCGGCGACGACTCCATCAGATGGTTTTTTTCCTCCTGCTCTGTCCCCGTTGCTGCGGCGTTGTCTCCGGCGCCAAGGTGGAGCAGAGAGGATTCGTCCAGGAGTACGTGCAGACGGTGGTCTGCACTGGTGACAGCTGGAAGATGGTGCACCTTGTGGTGGGTTCGTGGTTGAAGGCTGACGGTTCTGGTTCCCTACTCCGACATCGTCGTGCGTGGGTGTCAGTGCTGAAGTTCGATGGCGTGTCCGGGGACATGCTGCCCCGGTCTGATTCTTTCAACGGCAATGGTTTGTCCTATGGCAAACTACATTGGAGGTCCGAAAAGCTGATGATCAGCGATGGAGCCGCATCGAGCTCGGGTGAAGAGGTGATCTGTCTATTTTTTCCTTGGTGGCTGCTACGGTGGTGCCGAAGAAAATGGATAGGCGTTGATTTGTCACATAGGTTTATCCTATCTTTCCAGATCTATAAGATCGGTGTATACTTACTTTGTATCTCTTTTTTATTTATCAATGAGAATCATATTACCATGCAAAAAAAAACTAACCCCTCACGAAGTCCTAATTGATGACCGATACGGTTTAGTTTAAATACACGATCGAGCATCGTCTTCTATGCGGCGAGTAAGCTGCCAACAAGCTAGATCGATCTAAACTAGCTAGGTCGATACGCATCATGGCTGACTTGGAGAACCAAAATTTCCTCGACGAGCCGCTCGTGGTGCCGGCGGAAGCGGAGCCCGACGAGTGTGCCAGGTGGGCAGCCATCGTGCTCGTGGCCGTCCTCACGCTGTCCCTCACGGCCATCGCATGGGTACTGATCGACGTCTACGAGTACGACCACTCCCCTGAAACGAGCATGTTGACCGTCGCCGCCCTTGTAGTGGGGATCCTCGTCGCTGCCGTCGCGTTCTGCGCGTGGATCGTCCTCTTGTTTATCCTCGGCGAACTGGAGCTTGGGAACCCAGAGGGGTCTAGATTTGTAGATACCTTATTATCCATCTAAATCAATCCGGCCGCGCGCGACCCATTAATGCACTTGTATCTTCGATCGGCCGGACGGATGAAATCAATCTATTGATCAATTCATATGTGTATATACATATGCAGTCTGTCCCTTGTATATATGTTATTGAACCTTCGTTGTATAATTCACATTTTCCGAAGCAATATCCGTGCATTACGGGATTCCGATTATTTTACCAAGTGTTTAGATCTTTGTCAGAGTGTTTTTCATCGAGCACTTAAAAAAGTATGTTATATACCGTGCGCCTGATAAAAGACACTCGACAAAGAGGCGGTACTCGATAAACAAGGTACACGGACACTCGGCCAACAGGCCAAGTGGGACATGTGTCGTGAATGATAGAAGGGGACAACCCTACCTGTTTGCCAAGTGTTACAAACGCAGCCGCTCACATACAAACACATACACTCACCCCTATGAACACACAGACGTAAACGCTATCACTATGAGCACCTCCGAAATACTGTGCCGGCGGATCGAGTCTTGAGATTGACGAAGTCACCACGGATGTTTCGCTGTCGACGGGAACGTCGCTTCCCACTGAAAAATATTTCACCTAAATGCAACACACGGATGTAAAACCTGTGATTTGAATTCTGGTGGGCTGAGGGTACAACCACCCTGCTAACCATCCAACTTGAGGTTGGTTTGCTAGATGACAATTTTTGTGTGACATAGTTCATGACAATGTGTCTATTTTTGGCACAAACGTGCATCATGTCATGCAAAACAATGTGCCAAAAGGAGTTTTTTGTTTTAAAACACATTTCCCATTTTTAAATGCCAAAGATATTTGGTGAAACAAATACATATAATATGGTGTAAAACTGCACCTCTCTAATTTTTTTAACAAATTAGACCATATTAAATAGCTAATGCCCAAAAATTTGAATTTTCTAACTTTGTGTATAATTTTCCCCATTTAAATAAATTTTAGCCGATTATTCTAAAGTAATTCAAATTTAAGCAACAAGTACGAGTTCACAGGAAAATGATAAATTTGAATTCTGAAACCATTGAAAAAAAAAGCTTCATAAAATGGCCTACCATGAAAGCCAATGATTAAGGTTATGGCCATATTCATAGCATATTTCATGACAATGTGTTCACTTTTTACACAGAGGTGCATCTTGCCATGCCAAACAATAGTGTCAAAAGGGTTCCATCTTATAAAGCTCTCATTATTTATGTAGAGGTGTGTCTTGCCATGTCGAACAATAGTGTCAAATGGGTCCAATTTTTTGTAAAAAGGAATATTTTCCATTTTCTAAATGCTAAAAGGGAGTATTATGTGAAGCAACCACAAATGATATAGTGCAAAATGATAACTCTCTAATTCAGAGAAAGTATACCATATTGGATGGCTAATACCCAAATATCCATGTGCGGGGGATATTTTTGGGTCCATTCCTGGGGGGTCTCAATTTGGCACAGCAGCCACAAAATCAAAGACCACTATAAGCGGGGACACAGATATTAGCTGGGTGATGGTTCTAAAATTAGATTCTAAACTAACATGTGACATGGGGAATCCCCTCTTAGGGTTTGTTTCTTGCTTTTGTTTGAGATTTGCTCGGCTCCGAACATCTTGGACAGCCAGGCCAACAGAGGGGAGGGCTAGCTAATCAACTTTTGTTAAAACTTTGGCCCAACCAAATCTGAAAAGTATACGAAGCTTGTAAGCGATATTGGGTCATGAGTGCAGATGCACCCACTACTCAAAAAACAATTTTTTAAATGTTAAAATTTTGAAAATAAAAAATTTCGGAACTTCAAGATATTTAATGTTAGCATAAAAAGTTTCGCGAATAAAAGACATTTTTTGTGACTTGTGCAAAAAGACAAATCCGGGCGCTCCAAAATGATTTTGTACGAGAATTTTTTTTTGTCTTTTTTGCACAGGTCATAAAAAATGTCTTTTCTCCTAACACAAAATGTTCTTATATATCCGTTTTTTTCCGGAATTTTCTTAGTTAAAAAAAACGTTTAACACAACGGGTGCATCTACACCCGTGCCGAAACGCCGTGTCCGCTTGTTAGGAGCTCCAGTGTGGTGGGCTGCACCGAGGCAGCTGGCTTGGAGCCCGTCTCCTTCGCATGTACAGCTGGTGGGTTGGGCTGCACCATGTTAGCCACCGAATCCCCAGCCTAGGCCTTTACCGAGACGACGTTTCCACCCCTCGGAGACGTACACTAAGGTCGAGCGAAGAAGCACCCTGCAGCTGCTCATCCGACGACGACCGCAAGTTCACCGGAGTCACTGCAGGCTGCATCCCCTGCTCATCGTACTCCGATCAGTCAGGCCCGTAGCGCGATGAGTGGGCTCGCAACTTAAAGGGGGAGAGGGAATCGAACGGTTATCGAGGGAGGAAGTGGGCAATCAATGCAATCACACCCCACTACACCCGAACGACCTTGTCTTTTTAGCGTGCCCAAGACTCCTAAACAGAGGGAGTACAAGACTTGCTCACAAAACCATGCAAATTGAGAGAACTTGTTTGTGACAAGATGGTTAGGAGGGTGGTTGTACCCTCAGCCCACCAGAGTTCAAACCCCAGGTTTGCCACTGGTGTTTCTCATTTAGCCGGAATAATCTTCAGTGGGAGGCGACGTTCCCGTCGACAGCGAGGCGCCTGTGGTGACTTCGTCAATCTCAAGACTCGACCCGCCGGCTCAGTCTCTCAGAGGTGCTCATAGGGGTAGGGTGTGCGTGCGTGCGTTCATAGGGGTGAGTGTGTGCATGTATATGTGAGCGTCTGCGTTTGCACTGTGTTTCGCAAAAAAAAAATTGAAAACAACAAATTTAAGCTTGCATTTCAAATTGTTTGTACATGAAAGGGAAATGCAATCCCTTTGGATGAATACACCATCGATAAAGGAGCGACCAATCTAGTGTCAAATACCGTGAATTATATGCTACACTCATACGCCAGGTTGGGAGGTTCAGACGACGAGAGCACTGACCATCTACTCTATTGGTAGAGCACTCATAGTGTCCAACACGACCCTGGACGTGCTTGTGCTAACCGTCCGACTTCCTTTGCGCGTACTTACCGACCAGATAGCCCTTAGAATCTGAAATCCGGGTCCACATCCATCGCCCATCCGAATTTCTCGAGAATTGTCTTGCTGAAAATCTGTCATGAAAAATTGACAAACCAAACAGGTTCTGTTAAGGACTAGCTAAGAAATGACCCTCGCAAGAAATAAAACAATGAAATGGTAATAATCAGTCGAGTTAATTATTTGAAATATTATATCAAAGAACAAGTATAAAATACAATTAATCCGTTTTCTTATAAAATATATCATTGGAAACATAACTTAAATAGAAAAGAAGGTTATATGGCTTGCTACAACTTCTGATTTTTCGTATAGCAAGAAACTTTATCCTGTTATATACCATTATGGACACAATTAGGTTGGCCACCCTCCAGGTGTTAGAGACTTAACCAAAATATTTTGAGTAATATTCCAAAGCCAGAAACATCAAGTATGACATAATAAATGCATGCTATGAATGCGCAATATAATTGCCGAAAAATTAATAGCCATGCGGAGATCTCATAACAGAAGCGAGACTATTGTACCTCATTCTGAATACGGACTTCATGGTTTTGCACCACGCCACAGTAATTCTAGGATCAAGGTAGTTGATCTTTGATGTTCCAAGTGCAACTGTCTTCAGATCCTCTCTTTTGTTCTTATCGCGTCCTTCTTCTCTATCTCGGTTTCAATCATAGAGATCTTTTTCTCCAACCTGCAAGTAGATTTATGAGATTTTCTTAGACAAGTATAAAAATATGATCTATCTGTGATTGAGATATGTACACTTGGGGGGTCAATTTCCTCTTTCGCTTCCCAACTTTATCACCTACTCGAGGCTTTCCTTTCTTTGCTTTCTTCAAGTCTACTTTCAACTGGTCCCTCTGGGCCTGGGGAAAAAGCAAATGACGTCAAAATATTTATAGGAAAAAACATATTTGAGCTAATTATTTTCAACCAACCTTTAATTGGTCAATTTTTTCATTCAACTTTGTAATCTGGGAATCATGTGATTTGGGGACAGCACGCTGATGGTTACATATTATAGCAACCTGCAGATTAAATGAGAAACATCATTGAGAGTCAAGAATAGTGATGATGAAAGTATTTTTCTCCCTCAAGAGTGAGTGACAAATTTTACCTCTTTGTTTGCTTGTTGATAGACGGCATGTTTTTCATGAAGGGTTCTATCTTTTGTTTCTTTGTTCAACTGCAATACCATCACACACACATATATATTTATTAATTCAATAAAAATATATTACGATAACATTGTAGTTACATGAACACATTCTTTCTTCGGCATATATGAAAAACAAAGATAACTGCAGTAGCTGTAGATACCACGATCTCCGTGTGTCATTGACAAACTATGTAAGGAACATCGAAATTTGCATTGAACTTACGATAGCGTCCAAAGTGATGGAAGCATTGTATGTACGAAACACTTTCGCAGTAAGGCCAGGCATCAAGTTCTTTAGATGAGCATTTAGTTTTATCGTATCAAGCTTACCAAAGACATGCTCTCCCTTACTTTTGCCTGCAAACCAGTACCAAAAAATATGTCAGTTGGTTATCTAGTGCAGGAAGAGATCGACAGATGGAAAAGAGCGTTGAGAAATACCAGCACAGAATTCCTTAATCGCCTCGTATACAGGTAGTTCAACAACTACAGTGTTTAAGTATCTTATAGAATCCTTACCAAGGAAGTCAAACTGAAAAGGTAATGAACGAACGAACATCAGGTCGCATAAAAATTAATTTCCCATTGTGAGTAACCATCAAGTATAAATAAAGAAGATCAAGACCTGCAGCTTGTTTGGAGGCAGACAAGTAACATTTTCAACTTTCAGCGTACAACAACCAACAGTATCAGCCTCATCATCATCCTAAAAGGATTGAAATATTATGATAACATATGTCAATAAATCTTAAAGCTAAACAGATAGTTAACACCAATTGCACAAGTATGATGAAAGGAATTGATGTCAGGAGAAGATATAAATTTCTCGTTGCCGCTAATCCTTTACAGATTAATCTTGATGCAAACGGTTTTTTTAGATAATAATGTCACTGTTTCTGATGACACATATATTTATATAAAAGAAACAGACATTTTTTCCCAACATTGTAGCATAGAATGGAAATATCATTCAATAACTATAAGCCCAGTACTCCAGTAGGATATACCTTTTCATTTCCAGCTCTAAGGGCTAGTTTATCTATAAGGTATGTTGCCACTGCAATTTGTTTCTTCACTCATCTTTGCTCCTGAAATCCTTGGTGTAATTTACACGAATATCGTCTATGTGATCCTGACATGGCCACAGAAAGACAGTCACATGGGAAAACAAAACCTCCGTGATTCCGAAAACAAACTTCCTCACCTTCAATTTCCGGGCCTTCTCGTATTTCTCCTTGTCACTCTGTCCCTTCAGTGAGCTGCTTGCCGCAAGGAAAACATACTTGCTATCTTTAGGGCTTATGGGTCATTCCAAAAGGCCAACCATGTAACTGTATTGTCATGTCTGACTTCTTTCCAGCTGCAGAAGGCATGACCAATAAAGAATATATATACATGCTAGATGCCCCATTAAAAATATAGTTTAGCATCAAGAACTTTAATTTTAGCGTACCTTTCTCCAGTATAGGACACACTGGGACTGGTGCCCCTTCTCCGATGTTTATTGTAATGTCGCTTGGCCGGATTCGTCGCTTCAATTTTCCCATCTAAACAATTTAATAGAGCCTTAAACCGAAGGGCCTGACATGAAACAAAAAAATGTGATAAATGTTTTCTCATATATACCTTTGGATGATCTCCACGTCCCCTGAACAAGCCAGGTGGTTCTACTCTGAAATTGCCAACCTGAAATAAGCAGACAATTTTAGCCAGGAGGACACCACAATTGCTACATAAGAATTAGAACAACAATGCAAGTCTTCATTTCCACTAACGAAACTTTTTTATTAAAGTAAAATTCCATTTTCCGCATCTGGTGCAATTTTTAAATTTAGTTAGAGAAGAGGATTTTCACCACAGTTTAACTTAAAAACACACCACTGGCAATGTGAGGCAGAAGCTAAACTAGGTTCGATAGTACTAGTGGCATATGTATAAAATTCCCAAAGGAAAAGAGTGTTTCTAGGATTTATGAAGGCCTATGTTATATGAAAAAAATCAGTAAAGAAATGTACCTTCTCTTTAACACCGTCTATGAAAGCCCACATAAACTTCTCCTCTTGTTTCGATTTCTCTTCTCGCAATGTTTTCTTCTCCTGTGAAGAAAGAGTTATAAAGCAAAAATACTTCAGATATGCAGAGGTTTGCGATGAAAAGTCATAAGAATAAGAATCAACCTGTGATGTCATATGTTTTTTCTTCTCCTTCTCTCGGAGGTGCCATTCGTAGATCGGCGTGAAATCACAAAGTTCGAACTTCTTGATAATATGTTTTTTACCAAGAATATTTCTCCAGTCGTTGAAGAAGTTGTTGACAAACGTTTCCTTGGATGCGTACTCTGTGTCTTTCATCATTGCAAACATGGTTGCGACCTGTAACATGGAGAGTTAGCCGAGGAGCAGAAAGATCGGATGGGCGATTTAGACAACCGGGGAGCAGCCCGATCACGACTTCATTCTATATGCTACGAAACTTCAGTTGTAAAAAAAGCAGCCGACAGCTAGTGAGCTCTCTATATGTACATTACCTCCTCCTGTTCTGGAGTCAGGTCAACAGGTTTCCCATTGTAAAGCATCTTGACACCATGGGCTTGTAGGCAGGTGGAAAAACAACACCATTGTGCTCCAAGGTAGACCATCTCTTTCGACCGCCAGATCCTTGATACCTCTGTCTCAGAGGACTGTGAATTTTCCTCTGTTTTCATGTTCACCTTTTGGTCATCCTTCTTAAAAGATGACGTACTTTTGCACAATATTCTTTGCAGGTTGCTTGCTCTTTGAAGACTCACAAATTGCCAGTCTTCGTGCTAGAGGTATGTTGTCATCGTCATCATCGGGTTCTCTTCGACACTCGCCGAGGCAGAAGTATCTGAAGTCTTTGCCTTCTTAAGAGCTGATCTTGTCTGCCATCACCTGGCCTTTTGACTGAATTCCGAGGAGCACTTGCATCATGGTTTAACCCCCTGTCGCTAGGAGACTCGCTTGCGTTTGGTACTCGAATACTCGCAGACGCACGGCGAGTACCTCGTGAAAACCGGGCAGCCAATGTCGTATCATCTTCTGAATCGTCATCATCATCACAGACATCACCTCCACTTTTCAATGCAGCATTGTGAGACAACCTTGTGGCTAGCGGCTTCTCGTCATCTGAATCGACACGATCATCTGGCACATAAGGTGTTTTCAGTTTACCCTTTGACAGTGTCGTGGAGAACTGTTTGGTTTCAGGTTCCCTGATGAGGGGGTGTGCCTGTTCTTCAGCAGAGGTGCTCGACCTCTTGAAGCAGATCGGACCGTCGAATTCATCGTCGTCAATGTCTGTCATGTGGACATCCGGCATTGCTTCTTCCTGGCAGGGGCAGACGCCAGACGTAGCTCGTCAGCCAAAGTAGTTAACCTGCACAGTTCATGTATGTTTTTAGATTTCCAGGGATCGCTCCGCGGTTCCAAGACGGTGATTAATTAGTAGGAGTAGCAGTTTATGCCCAATTCGCGTCATCTGGGAGGTAATTAATTAAATCGTGCCCATATTTAAGTTCCCTTGATTCCGTCGTGTCTTCAATCAGACAATCACACACTCGGACAGACGAAACCCCGGCTCGCTCGGACGCCGACCTCGCCGCCGCGGCCATCGCTGGCACGAACCGGACGGAGCATCAACGCCGGCCACGCCTGGGTACTAGCTAGTGGACAGGGAGGGAGGGAGGGACGTACTCAGTGAGGCGCGTGCGTGGCAGAGTCCGTCCCAACGGCGACGCGGTGGCCGGGAAGTGTGTCGAGCTAGGGTTACCGCTGGCACCGGTGCAGCTTAGCTATCTCTCCCCCTCCTCGAGCGCACGGCTTCTCCGTGTTCCCGGCCGGGCTGCTCCATCCTATTTATACCTCGCTCGGCCGTCTAACTCAGGCCGGGTTGATGTCGGTTTGGGTTAAACCGTGCCTCTAAGAATATGAGTATATGACACTGACATCCTGGTCTTGGATGGAATTCAAAGACTTCTGCTCTCGTTTTTTTTTCCTTTCCTTTTTTTCAAAGAGACTTTTATTCTGGTTGCCGTGGCAGGACAAATTGTGCCAATTGTATGTTGAGATTTTTTTCTACGGCATCGTGCTGTCGGAGTATTATTTTCTGTTGCATTCCCTTTAAATCAATTCAAAGATATTGAAATATTTTGAATTCATGTAAAAAGAAGGATATTAAGCTATTGGAGTTTACTCGATGGTATCCGCTCAATTTTTTTACCCAACGCTATTATACCTACCAGATTTAGGGGTGCGTACTGGCGCACGATGCCCCGATCACTCTATCGACAACACGTCATACATGATGCTAACAATTAATGGTTAGAAATTATAATGTCCATGTGTAATATGTGTTGACTCTAACACTCGGGGACGCAGATCTCTCATGTAGTCTCATGTAGTGAAAGAAAACCTAACTATAAACATCACCAACAATCTATGTAAAGTAACAAACAGATAGTCCATATGCTAAGACTCATGACAACGCCAATACAACTGAAACGGAGATAAGGATATGACGATAAATTAAATTACGAACGCATGAACATGCACGTGTGTGGAAGATGAAAAATTAAGGCCCCCACCGTTTGCAACTGCACTAACACGTGCTTCTATAACGTAGGGTACGTCATATTGGTTGGCACACATGCAGTTAAGGCGACGTGGAAAAGGAATGAGGGAAAGTCACTATGACCTTCGTAGCCACCCCTCAGTTCCACGTGGCCAATAAATAGAGGGGCGTCATGCGATGTAACTTGCACTTCTTCCTCATTCCACCTTACGACGGTGCCGGTGGTACTCCTTCCACATCCATGGCTTCACCACACAAGTGCTCTCCTTTCTCAAGGTAGATATGGTTTTAATTGTCGTGCACATTTGTCTGTTATTTCCTTCTGCTTTCATCCTTTATTAGTAATTGTTTTTGCAATTTCCCTTTTGTATTTGCTTCAATTCACGATCATCTGGTCAATCTATGTACATGGAAGGCACAACGGCCAAAGAACTCACATCGTCCTGAGGCTGGAGGTGAATAAGTTACAAGATCAGCTAGTAGAAACCCTGAATACTGCAAGCCAGTACATGGACGAGACGATAGAAGTCATACAGCAGGTGGAGAAGGCTACGGGCATCGCGACTAACATGTTTGATAACCTAAAGAAGGAGAAGGCCAGCAACTTTGACCTTCATAAGAAGGTTGCAGACCTCCGGACGAAAGTAGAGCTCGCGCGCAAGGATGCTAATCTCCCACGCAAGGAAGATTTGGTCACGGAGAGGAACGCATCGCAAAGAAGATCGAGAAGGCCAAGAAAGCTCATCTTCAGGAGAAGCAGTTCTTCAGGAGTACGCATACCAGCAAAGTACATCCATGGCCTCATATGCATTTGTTTCACAACTTTTGATTAATTCACTATATATTCATGTCATATCTTCCTGAACGCTATCATTTCAGAAATTCAGGACTCTACAAAGTTTGTCAAGCACCCTTCATAATTTCATCCAGCCATGTTGGGATAAAAAGTATCTCACCGTATTCTCCAGTCTGGTACACACCTCCGGTCTCGATGCCCCACATGTTGCAACTGAGACCACGAACGGAGAGTAGCAGTAGTCATGTAGATAACCTGCATAAGAGAACAATTTTTATCATTAAAAATCTTGTCATTTCTACATAGCCAAAGCGACTATATTACGGCAAGCGCTGCCATCCTAATAAGTTGTTTAAACCTATTATCCATCCCGTTCAGCCGGTTGCCAAAAATATTGGCAATGCTTTTGGGCGGGTAAATAGAAGAACCTATCTGGGCGATGGACCATATAGAAATAACAAATTTGCATTCTAAGAATAAGTGTTTGATCGTCTCGTCTTTATGACAGAAGACACACTGTTTACTCCCATGCCAATTGCGTTTTGCAAGGTTGTCTTTAGTAAGAATAACTCCTCGACGAAGATACCATGCAAAAAGTTTGTTTTTTAGTGGTATCTTCATCTTTCAGATTTTCTTATTATTATCTACCGACACGTCAGGCTAGATTAGTGCTGTATATATGGAGTCCACAGAGAATTTACCAGTATTGTGTAAATTCCACCAAAACTCATCGGTCCCTTGTGTCAAATTGACATAATGTAGACGTTGTAGCAACTCGTGCCAAGCTACTAGTTTAGGACCAACAAGATTTCTTTTGAATGTCACAGTTGGAGGATTATGTACCAACACCTGAGCAAGCGTATCACTCTTGTGACGTCCAAGGACAAAATCATATAGAGCTGGATATTATTCTCGGAGCGAGGTAGTTCCCAGCCACCTATCCTCCCAGAACCTTATCTCCGACCCATCCTTAATGGAGAAAGAATCATATGGGAAGAAGAATTTCTTCGTCGCCATGAGGCCAGCCCAAAAATGTGAAACACCTGGTTTCCAAGTAATCTGTGATAATGCACTTGAGCCTATGTATTTCCTCCTGAGAAGAGTTTGTCACACCCCCCCCCCCCCCCCCCCTTCAGTCAGTAGCTTAAACAACCACTTATCAAGGAGGGCTCTATTCTTGACCTGGAGGTCATGAATCCCAAGGCCACCATGGTCCTTAGGGCGGCATACTACGTCCCATTTCGCCAGCCGATGTTTCTTTTTTTCATTATCCCCTTGCCAAAAGAATCTAAATCGAAAGTAATCCATTCGATGCAAGACTCCCTTTGATAATTGAAAGAAGGATATCATATACAGCACCATATTAGTTAGTACTGAATTTATGAGAACCAATCTGCCACCCAGTGATAATAGTTTTCCTTTCCAACTACTCAAACTTTTTGGTAATCTTTCCTCCACATGCTTCCATTGAGCAATCGTTAGCCTCCTAAAGTGAATTGGGATGCCAAGATAATTAATTGGGAACTGGCCAAGCCCGCAGCCAAATAGCTCAGCATATTGGGCAGCCTCGTCCTGAGCATTGCCAAAACAAAACACTTCACTTTTATGTAAGTTAATTTTTAGACCGGAAAGTTGCTCGAACGCTGATTATATTAATTTCAGGTTTCTTGCCTTTTCCATGTCATGTTCCATAAAAAGAATTGTATCGTCAGCATATTGGAGAATGGATAAACCGCCATCCACTAGGTGCGGAACCACTCCAACAATTTGCCCGTCCAATTTCACACGCTCAATGATTATGGCTAACATATCAACAACTATATTAAATAATATAGGTGATAATGGATCGCCTTGTCGTAATCCCTTTTTTATCTGAAAGTATCTACCAACATCATCATTAACTTTGATGGCGACACTTCCTCCGGAAACGAAATTATGTATCATTGCGCGCCACTCATCCGAAAAACCTTTCATTCTGAGTGTTTGTTGTAGGAAAGACCATTTGACTTTATAATAAGCCTTTTCAAAGTCTATCTTTAATATAACTCCATTTAGTTTTTTCCAATGCATCTCATAAACTGTTTCATGTAATATCACAACTCCATCGAGGATATTGCTACCTTGCATAAAAACCGTCTGAGTGGGTCTCACAACATGATCAGCCACCGAATTAAGCCTGATAGTAGCGGTTTTAGTGAAGATTTTGAACCCAACGTTTAGAAGATAAATAGGTCTATATTGCTGAATCCTTTCTGCTCCATTAACCTTTGGCAACAAAATAATCTCACCAAAATTTAGGCGAAATAGTTCGAGTTGTCCAGCATGCAAAGCATGAAACATCTCGATCAAGTCCGTTTGGATTACATCCCAAAAAGTTTGATAAAACTCAGCAGGAAAACCATCTGGACCCGGTGCTTTGTTGTGTTCCATTTGGAATACCGCCTTCTTCACCTCCTTCTCAGAGTAACGAGCTGTCAGATGGGCGTTTTCCTGAACGGAAACTGCGGAATATCATATGTTTGGGATTCGTCTAGCGAGAAATTATCTGCTTCTGGCTCACCAAACAGATTTTTGTAGTACTTCGAGATTTTACAACACGAGAAAAACTAAGATGACGATGGCTTGTGCTTCTACCAGGATGGTCAAACCGAGAATCAAACCCAGCGACGCTTCCTCTTCATCGAAGGAGGTGGACAAAATAGGATCTGCAAGCTGTGATAAAGCTTTCAAGAGGACGTCGAGACATAAAAAAGTGTCGATGAAGCTTCAACTTCTATCTCCGGTAAGCATAACCGATAAACATGATGTCGCGCTATGGTAACATAATAATGGATAGCATACTTTCCTATGCTTACAGGAAATTCTCGATATCGTATTATCGAGACTATCACTCAAAGAAGTCGCGAGGTTGAGCATGCTATCGCGAGAGTGGAGGCGGCTAGGAATATGCCACCCATATATTTGTTGTAGACGAAATGCGTTGTTTCGTGAAATATGAGTCGAAGGAAGAAAGCTCAAAACGTGAAGTCTTATTTGTTTTCGTCCAAGGTTTTGTCTCTCCATCTAAATAGGATATTTCCCTATTTTGTTAGGATTTCCAATACGTGTTCATGTTAGACCTTTTATTTAAGGAGCACGTGCCTTCCTTTTATTCGTTTTGCTTTCCCATGATAGATGCATTTGACCGGCCAGGATCGGGTGTTTTTTCGTTGGATCGGCTGAGCCGCACCGGAGGACCGATGATGGATGGATTTGGGCCACATTTTCCATGTGATCTAGTGTCGTGGGACCATCCAATTTGGGCCGAGATTGATTCGTGCGGAAGTAAAACCTGGCATGCATATGGACAGATCATCACCATCACCACCTATCCAAACTTAATGGTAAAGATTTTAAAAAAATTGCTTGTACTAACGAGTATAATGTATCATCACCAAATTCAGGCGGTGTACAACGTCTTTCGTCCAATATGGAATACGTCTACAACTATAAAACTACTACAGTGGATGAGTTTGTTGCCGAATTCCACTTCGCTAAAATCACGGAGATCACATCGAAAAGTACATTTATTTATTTCCATCTTTGATTTGTCTTATGTCCATCTAGACCACCCTCTAATTATTATTTTATAAAGAAGGGGATTGAAAACTGCTAAATATATTGTGTGACAGAGGTTGTACTATATATCTATTTCAAAATAGATAACGATCTCGAAAGCTTTTCAGACGAACTTGCTTAACTTTGATTATGAGTAGTGAAATAATATCATCAATAGGCTCTATCTTTTTTTTTTTTGAAAGGAGCTCGTGTACAAGATCAAGAACAGATCGAACACACACGCACGAACGCCAGCAAGATCCACCCCACAGACGGGAAACACGGATCCAACACACACACCACAAACCCTAGCAAACACCTCGACCAACCTTGTTGAAGAGCCGCAAGATCCATCTGCCGCAAGCAGCAGAATCTGAGCGATGAAAGGAAATCGGCGTCGAGCCGCCGCCAGCGCCCCGTCGCCGTCTCACGCCGGAGACAGGAACGAAGGCGCCCACCATCTTCCGCGAAGCCCACCGCGTCCACCGACGAAGAGCAGCATCCCACCAGCAAACTCCTGAAGATCTTGAGCAAAAGCACGGCCAAGCACCGAGGTGAAGGCCACCGAAGCCCCCAGACAAGAGAAGGCGCCGCCATCACGACCACCAACTCGGGGAAGAGCACGCCGCAGCTCCGGGGAGCAGCGACCGCGCCCAAGACGGCAGATCCGGCCCCGGCCTCCACCGGAGCACCAAGAACGGAGGAGAGGAACGCCGCCGCCAAAAGCCTCTCCGACCACGCCGCCAACTCCTCAGCGCCGCCGGCAGGCACCCTACACCAACCTAGATATGTACACGCACGGGATCCGTCGATTCCTCGACCTCCCGCCGCCGGAGCGGCCGCGGAGGCGAGAAATCGAACGGATCGCCGGCGGCGATCTGGTTCGCACGGGCGTCGCCCAAAAATGACCTCCTTGACACTGTAGATGGGGAAAAGGAGAGGGGTCGGGTGCTTCAATAGGCTCTATCATTAATTAATGTCAAAGAACATTTCCCTTTTTAAGATATATTTGCTAACTCTTTTGGCTGCATATTCATTGAAACATAGTAATTGTCATATTTGCATCTTTGAAGCATGGCCAAATCATAATATATTTCAGTATTTCAGAACAGCTGTAGTAAATATGAGAAAGAAATAAAAATAAAAAAGGAAAACAAAATTATCATTATTTTGTTGTCCTACCTGTCAAGTTTTTTGTTTTCGCCTCATTATGCATCTGGACAGATATTTAGGATTTTGTTTTTGCTGGGAACTTTTTTGCCTGAAGCTGTGGTGATGTTTTACTTTTGCCTCGTGATGAAGCTATGCTTTTGCCCGTGAAAAAGTGGTAGGTTATCGCTCACTTTTTTTCTGGGAGAAAAGTCAGCGTTTCGTGTCCAGTTGTATTACGTCTTGCAATATTTTGTTTTTACGCGAGCGTCTAAGGCCCGCCAATGGGCGGAGGCGGGCTATCAAGCCACACACAAACATGATTCACAATCAGTCTCCAGTGGTTCCCTCCCTCTCCGGATTGTCATAAAAAAAAGTACTAGTTTCCTCTCCGTTTCTCCACTCCATCGCCCAATCTAGTTTCACCGAGCCGCAGCCGCCCCTTCTTCTATCTGGAACGAGAAACTCGCGTTATCTCAGTGACTTGGATCTGAGATCTATATTTCTACACTACGGAAATGGCCCAAAACGCCGACGGCGGCCTCGTACGCCGACGGCAATACCGTCGGCGTATGAATGAAAAAAGTTAAAAAAATTTGAATTTTTTTAAAATTTTGAATTTTTCAACTTTTTTAAACTTTTGTTTCTATTTCGAATTTCTAACTCAGCTACATACTAAATCTCTAATTACACATTTAATCATAGGTCAAAGTATTTACGCTGGTCAAAGTTCCCGTTCGGTCACCCATCCTCAAATTGCTCCAGCCCAAGCACGCTTAACCTTTGTGTTCCTTCATTGTTAGCTTCCAAATGAGAAATGAGAACTTACTAATATTTATATCATATCAATCATGTTAACCCCTGATTTAGGATGTTACACTTTTTCATTGTTTAAATTTAGAAAATTCAGTTGAATAATTAACAATGATGGTAGAATAGTATATTTTTAATAGAAGAAAAAATAAAATTATTTTTATTTTTATTTCCTTTTTTACATTTAATATGGAATAATTCATATCTTTAATTCCGTTAATCGAAATTTGAAAAATATAATGTCTATGTCAATTAGAAAAATGAGAGGAATTCAAATATGACATCCATATCATCCTTTGCATTGTATAAACATCGATGGTTTTAGAAAATTGATTATTTTTTTCACAAAAATCAAATAAAGTGGAAAAACCTCGAAAAAAAGGTATCATTTGACATGGAGTCCTCTTATGTGTACTAGTTGCTAGGAAAAATTATAAACTTGAGTTTTGACAAATATTTCAAAAAATGCTTACAAAAAGATCTATCATCTATGGACATGTATAACTTTCGTGTCAAATGACCAAGTCATCCCCATACTAGTTGCTAGCACCCATCTTATTGTCACAAAGGGCACCCAAAAATATGTTGCATAAGTATGTGATAGTTTGGTCTAATTTTTTTACAAAAATACTTTCTAGGTACAAAAGTAGTGACTTTATCACAGAAACATCGATATTTTTAAAAAATGTGACCCTTTTCAATGAATAGACACGACGGTCATTTTGACCGTTTTTTCACAAACTTAAAAGAAATTGAGAAACTACTCAAAAGATGAATTCCTTTCACATGGAGTCCTTTTATGTGTACTAGTTGCTAGGAAAAATGATAAACTTGAGTTTTAACAAATATTTCAAAAAAATGCTTCACAAAAAGGTCTATCATTTATAGACATGTATAACTTTCGTGTCAAATGACCAAGTTATGGCCATCCCCATGCCATAGTTTGTGATAATGTGTCCATACTTGACACATAGGGGTGTCTTGGTATGGAAAACATTGTTGACAAAAATAATTTCCAAAATATTTTAGTAAATATGATTTTCCATTTTTTAAGTGTAAAAAATGACTTTTTAATTAAGAAAGTAACAAACATATGTTACAAAATGTCATGTGCACGGTAAAAAGATTTTATGGATGTTATATTTGGATTCCTCTCATTTTTTTAATCGATTTAGACATTTAATTTGTTAAATTCCGATTTACGGATTTAAAGATATGAATTATTTCATATTAAACGGAAAATTGAAAAAGTATACGCCGACGGCTGCCGTCGGCGTATCAAATGTAAAAAATTGAAAAAGTATACGCCGACGGCCAACCTCTACGCCGACGGCCAAAATCTATAGGCCGACGGCAATGCCGTCGGCGTATCTAAAAAAACAAAAAAGATCTCGGTTGGCCTGGTCGGGGTCTACGCCGACGGCCCCGACATTTGGCCGTCGGCGTATGTCCTGGCCGTCGGCGTTTTGTGGGTTTCCCGTAGTGCTACTCCGTAGCTAACGAACCCTAACTTGCTTGGATTGATCAGGTATATTCTTTTTCCCAAAGCAATTGTTAGTTTTCGGGATGCGCTCTAACTTGCTTGCGAGGATGAGCTTTTTATCGAGGGAGTGGAGACGGCTAGGGATATGCCACCCATATCTGGTTTTCAACAGAAAAATACCATCGTCCGTACGAAACGTGTAACTACGGACGTCGACCGGACATCAATGTCCAATGAAACTCGTCACCGAAGCCGACAGTATACTAGTGTAAAACGGGACAGGCAGTGGCGGAGCTAGAGCAAATTCAATCAGGGTGCACTACCATGTGTTATGTAGTGATTTAGCTCACCAGGCTGCACTAACCATTGATTACAGGGGTGCACGTTGTGATTTTCTAGCTAATTACAAGGTAAAAACAAAACCTACCCGGGTGCCTGTGCACCCGGCTGGTAACATGTAGCTCCGCCGATGGGGACAGGGAGTATGAATCGTCTGATTCTGAACCTCTCTAGTCTCTTGTAGTTGTAGCCGTCAGAAAGACCGTCGCTTCTTCCGTTCACGGCGGGTGGCAGGATCGATAACCCGGAGGGAAAACCAATTCGTCTCCCAGGTCGTCGGCGACAGCACCGATTCCGGTCAGTTACGCTGCACTCTTTGGCCCGTCGTCTGAATCATCTCTGTCCAGCAGCAGGGTATCATAGATTGTCGCCGCAACGCGCGATCCAGCATCTGCGCCATGACCACGACCATCGCGTACGTGTCACCGTGCCGGGCCGTTGCACATGCATGTGCGGCTCCAGAATCTCCGTGACGGGGAGCAAGCAATCATGGCGCCATGGACTGGAGCGGCTGTTTCCATCCGAAATTTGTGCGTCCTTTTGGGTTGCGAGATCACTTCATCTCCTCTAAACCTAGTGGTCTATTGCACGATTACATCATTACAGGTATAGATCAGGTCTTGTTCTTAGGCCCTAAACACCTAAATAAATGTTAATTGCATACACTTTTTCCTGATCTATACAGGCGTGGGACAGATGCGTGCATCGTCCTTTCGGGTGCTTAATTAGTTGTACTAACCGTGGACTACCAAGTACACTACTGCGTACACTACTAAGCAGTACTGCTTTTGATTGCTAGCATGTTCTTGGATTAATTAGATTACATTAGATTTGACAGGCTAGAGTAGACCCTGAGTTTCTGCTCATGGTGCTACCCAGCTAATCTGAAAATGAAGCGCTTTCTTAATTCAGTATCGTACATATATAGTACTTCCTCCGTCCAAAAATAAGTATATCAAGTTTGATACACTTATTTTTGTACGGAGGAAGTATCAAACTAGCAAAAACCATACGGAATCTAGTACGCGCATACGGCTAATGCTGCTGCGGCGTCAGCCACATGCTCCCATATGCCACACCACGACAAGTGTTACCACGACGGAGTCATCGTTCCCATTTGCAAGGCACCCACGACGTATATATGCTAGGTAAACAAATCATGACGACCTCAAGTGCGTAATTAGCGTGGTTACTTGACACGTATAGCATCTGTGAGCGCACATGACAAAGCTCGATTTGGTGCATGCATTCCAATATTCCATAATCCATATGATTAGCAAAATTGGACGACAAGTGAATTGGCCTATGATGCCTCCATGTAGTGATATAGATCTTGCAATGTTGTTCCATTGCATACTTCTCTGATGCAGAGGGGAATCTCTGACCGGTGAAAGGATATAAAGATCATTGTATTAGGTAGGCTTAATCATTTTGGGAGCTAAGCATTGTTCGTCAAACAAGGTGCTATTTATAGACATATGTAGCTTCAAAATGTGTGTCTCTAGCTCATCAGGCATGGTGTTCAACTTCAACCTCAATAAGAACCAGTCGTACGTGGTAGTTTACAGCAAAAGAACAACGGAAATTTGTGCTATGCTTGTCAACCACTCATGTAGTTCCTCAATTATGTGTTCGGTGTTCCCCATATTTTGAAAGTTCTTTTTATACTGTTCCGTTTCTTGTCAAAGAATAATTATCTTTTACGAGAGCAAACTGCTCTTAGAGATGCTTGGTTGTATCCTCTGGCCAACGTGGAATAAACCGTAATTTTGACGTCCTGTCTATCTCATCAAGATGAATTGTTGTTTTGGTATATAAAGCTTGTGTTTCTTTAGCGAATAAGTCTTGACTCCACAATATGCCACGGTTTAAATGTTTATCATTCGAGGCATTACCTTGAATTTTCTCAGTAAGTAATTTATTTAGTTGTAATTAGTTGATCAATGTGAGAACAGAACAAATCCATCGATCAGCACATAAAGCATGCATTATTGTTCTTATTTGTTTTTACTAGGTGAGTACGTGTCAAACTAATCGTTTGTGACTAATAATTATTTTAGTCTAAGCTTGATATGCTATACAGCTTGAAATGCAAAAGGACAAATGACACTCTGTCCTAAAGCGAGAAAGAATTCTTTCTAATTCATGGGTACACACTAGAGCACAACCACAACTTACTCGGTGCACTGAAGTTGACAAGTACCATTAACATTGTCATGTTCCTTTTCGCCCGGCTTCGCTGGCACAAAAGATGCAAAGGCCTTTCGTCCACTTTTTGTTGCACGCACTTCTGGCTCTTTACATGTCAAGTCGTTGGATAATCTTAGCAGAAACTAAAGGTTGGAAGCATGTGCTAACAACTGATGCTGTAAACTGGCATATTTCATGAACTTGTTTATGGACTCGCTACCTGCAAAATATATTTCATTTGGTTTGATTTGAGTTCTCACAGTTGCAGTTCTTATGCTGAATCTCTCTCTGGCTTGATCGAAAGAACAAAACGTACCATGTGAGGAGAGAACAAAATCAAGAGAACAAAAGATCCTGAAGACAAGAGGCAAGAAAATCAAGTGACAAGTATATCTGAATACTGATAGTTATTCAGGTATTGTCTGCTAGGTGGCCCAACAAGTCAATTTTCATAATTTCTACAAGATCTGCAATTCATGATATAATGAAAAATAAGCATGATACTGCATACTGGTGAAACCAAAACAGAGGCCCCATTCCAAAATTACGGTTATGTTATTAGCTTTTGACATTATCACTCGACCGGTGACACTGCTTAACAGTTGGTTAGGATGCAAGAGAGAATACTGAAAAGTGATGCGTCATCGTCTATCATTCGCGGAGGGGTCCATCCTCCCCTTCTGAAGAAAATTCAGGTTAGAAACAACAGTCCGACTGGCCGGCCACTAGCCAAGGGCGAGTGTATTAAGCTGCAAAACTACGAGAAAAAAATAGACTTGTTTAGTTTGCTCCATTCCTTTACATGTAGCTGAATACAAAACTAGATGTCCAGCCTGAAAAGGTAAAGGCTCAAGAGTTTTATTTCTTCTATGGGTATTCCCCCTTTAAACTTTCACCGGCCAAGATGTATCTGAGATTGAGCTTAATTTATATTTTTTTCGGGGATCTTTGAGCTTTAGAGTTACTCTGGTTGTTCACATTATTCCATATTAATTTTGGTCTTAAAGTTTGACCAATTATATAGGAAAAAAACATCAACATTGACAACACCAAATGCATAGATTAGGAGAGTATATTTCATAATAGTATAAATAATATTGATTTGATATTGTTGAAATTTATAAGTTTTTTCATATACAAGTTTTATAATCTACAAAGTTTGACTTTGACAAAATCTAACATACGAGGTAGTTACTAATCATATGCTTTATCTAGGGGTAAATTGCAGAAAAGAAAACAACACAACTGGCGCATAGTTATCAGCGCCTCAGTAAAAAAAAACACCACATCTTGCGCATTCTACTTGGTCCTTGATGACTTTGCCCAATTGAGGTATTTGTTTTTACAATTTACTGTTATCTAGGCGAAGTTACATGACCCCATCATTTCTTGACACTGGTTTACTGACCGTGTGTGGTGCGTATTCCTGTAGCCGGAAGAATACAGCAAAAACGGCACAGTTTCCGTGATTTATTCCTCACTCTAGTGTGCTCTGTGCTGCTACTCCTCGGATTTTCTTTCTTTCACGCGTTTCTTCCGTTCTCCCAGTCGGCGTGTTGCGTCCAGCTGCAAGCACTGGAAACCAGAGAGGAGCTCGTCTTGTTGTTGTTTTCGATCGTACTGTTCCATGAAGTAGAAGTACATATACGTACGTGCCAACTTGTGCAGTTGTTTATCTTGGGGAATTCGGGAAGAACATGGCAATGGAGCCAGCTATCATCCGAGAGATGGACCGCGCGCGCGGTGCGTACGATTCTGTGTACGATGAGAAAGCGACCCTTGGCTTGTGTCCCGCTAAAAGTCGCTAACTAATCCGCAGTCCCGGTGTATAATTGCGGCCATAATTAATCATTGCCTTGCAAATGATGCAGTTTGCGCTTCCCTTCTTCTGTGTCAGTGGGAGTGTGGACTGTGGAACATAACATACGAGCTTCAGTTTGTTCATAGGATTGTCAGCTTGCAGCACCAACAGCGTCTGGTGGAGACGTGGACTTGGCAACCATGCATGGCAGAGCCCCCCCTGGCCATGCAAATGCCTGCCCAAGATCGACTACTCTTATCGGTTTACAGAGGAGGTACGGAAGGAACGGCCGCATCGTCCCAACAACAAGTCGCCGGACACATAGATGCATGCACCCGACGCCTAGTTGCACACCAGAAACGTTGCCGGCAGCTAGCGTAGGTGCTGGACCAGGTTTCCTCCGGCAGGACCAGCCTACCGGTGCCCATGCACACGTACTCGCCGCGGCGGCGAACAACCCACAAGCCTGTATACACGTTCGAGCGAGGACGGTGAACGCAGCTAGTAGCAGCCCCAGCAACCACCAAAGCGGCCGGCAAGTTAACCACCAGAACGGACGGATCGCATGCACATCCTCCATTTTCTTTCTTCTTCGTCTTCGGGCGCGCGGAGATAATATAAAGAGGAGCCGCGCGCGCCCACGGCGGCACATGGGTGGTCCATCACCCGCCCGCGGCGCCCATCGTATCTCCGGCCTTGCTTGGCCCTGCTGATCGATCGCGCCGGACGAGGCAGATCGCCGCTCGGGCATATTCCCACACCTGCTCTCTCGGCGCAACCAACCGCTTCCAACGGCGACAGCTTAACGACGACCGCATCGTGATCTCCCGCCCGTGTCGTCGAGCCACGGCGCCGCGGCGCGCGGCTGCACGTGCTGCGCGTCGCCGGCCGCGCGCGTTCCACTGAACTTGGGCGCGCAGGCGCACCACCGTATAGATTCGTATCTCTGAGTTGTGAATCTCGCGGATCGCGGGTGCCCGTTTGTTTGACCGGAAACGACGCCACGCGACGAGCTAATCCCAGTCAGGGTGTCTTCCTCTGAATTCTGATACTGGCATGTTCAAGCAGTACACTACTGAAGGAGTATTCTGTAACCTTGCGCGTGCTGGAGCGGCGAATAGCCGGGGTTTTGGATCTGAGCGGAGTTGTTTTCCAATCAGACGCGGATACGTGCTGCGTGATTTCAGTACCGTCGCGTGCATCGACAGTGCCTGCCTGCATTTGTCCTTGAAGAAATAGTAGAACTTCGCCTAGGCTGAGGGCTACCTAGCTAGAGTCACCGGAATCAGTTTATACTTGAACGTCGTACGTAAGTTGCGTAGGTAGGAAGCTTGTCTCGTTAGCCGAGGGCAGTTAACCGGTATCATGGCCTGAATTGGGGATCAGATTCTTCAGTCACCAGCCAGTACGACTTCATGGGCGGATCGATGATGCTCCTCAGACGTGCTTAAACTGTTACTACTCCAAAACAAAGACGAAAGAAACTGTTACTCCAATAGAACTAGCTAGCCATTGATAGATGACTAGGTAAATGTGGTGCGGCGTCACGCCGCACTCGTGGTGATAAAAAATATTTATTTGAGTGTATGGTCATTGTTGTTGGAAAGGGATAGAAGTGCAAATTTTGGTATATTATTTGTATAATAAAACTGATCAAATATGCTCTTTTTTTCTTTTCATAAATTTGTAATTGAACTTCATAGTCGGAGGAAATATTTTGTGTTAGCATTTATTAAATTAAGTCTGTAATTAGAGGAAATAAATTTGTATTTGCTCGAACTATCTAACTATTCAAGCATTTTTAAATTTAAGTAGAAAATTAGAGAGAATTTAGTCATATTACCTCTAATATGTTAACTAAACTGAAATGGTAAAATATGTTTTCTATTTTGCTATAAATATTTTATTTAACTTCATAATCAGAGGAAGTACATTATGATTATACCAAAATATTCACCAATTTGAGCATTTATTAAATTTAATTGCATATTTGGAGAGAGTTTAGTTATATTATCCTTAGATGTGAACCATTTTGAAATGATATAGTATGTTTGTATTTTGACTTAAGTGTTTATTAAATTAATTTTATAATTAGAGGAAATGAATTTGTATTTGCTCCAAATATCCATCTAATCAAGCATTTTTAAATTTTAGTACATAATTAGAGAGAATTTAGTCATATTACCTCCAATATGTTAACTAAATTGAAGTGATAAAATATGTTTTCCATTTTGCAATAAATATTTTATTTAACTTCATATTCAGAGGAAATACATTATGATTATATCAAAATATTAACCATTTTGAGCATTTATTAAATTTAACTGCATATTTAGAGAGTTTAGTTATATTATCTCTAAATGTGAACCATTTTGAAATGATATAATATGTTTATATTGTGCCATAAATAGTTAATTAAGCTTCATATTCAGAGGAAATACAGTGTGTAAGTATTTTTTTTGGGGTTCAATTCCATTTAATCACAGGAAGTGCATTTGGATTTTCTCTAAATATTTACCGATTTTAAAATGTCCAAAAAATGTTTGTATTATGCTATAAATAGTTAGAATTTATTTTTCTAATTATTTCGATATATTTTGTATATTTTTCTGGTAGATAGATTTTAAACTATTGATTTTATAGTATTATTAATTTTTTTTTTGCAAATTGTTTAAGTGAACTGGGCCCAATTTAAAAATGACCAAAAATGTTTGTATTTTGCTATAAACAATTTGAATTTATTTTTCTGATTATTTTAATATATTTTTCATATTTTTCTGGTAGATAGATTTTGAGCAATTGATTTTGTAATATTATTCATTTTCTGCAAATTGTTTAAGTGAACTGGGCCCACATGTCAGGGTTTCAGCAAAAAAAAAATTCGTGGAAAAAGAATACGACGCTGACTAACCGGGCCCACCGCTACGTCGAGGTGACGTAAGCAGTGGAGATGGCGGCCACGGCGAGCTCGCCGGCGTCGATCCAGTGCGAAGTAGGACACGCAGCTGGGAGCGTTGGAGGCGCGTGGACGCGCTCTACCGGAGCCACTGCTATTTGGTCGCCGGAGCGTCGCCGGAGGCGAGAAAACGCGGCGGCCCGAGCGAGCACGACGGTGTCGATTGCGGCGCCTCTGGGGCGGCCCGGCACGCGTTCGTGGGTGAGGTGGGAGAGAAGGAGGCGGCGGAGCTCGCCATGTCCGTCGATCTGTACGGGGAGGAGCAGTGCGGTGGCGTGCGTGGTCTGCGAGTTCCGAATGGTGATTTTACGTAAACCCGGGGACTTTTTTGTCAAATGGCCAGACGGACCGTCAGATCCGGATCGGACGGCGCGGAGACATGCGGTACTGTAGCGGGCACAGTGATCGCGGGTGGAACAGTGAATCAATGTGGGAGCTCCATTTTTGGTGCTCCTTAATATAGTTAGGTAATCACAAATTAAGGAATTAGCGTAAATAAAACTCGAAACCGATTACTGGAATGGAATCTACTCATCGACGCGCATATATTTCGTATATATAATTTTTGGAAAAGACGAAGTTTTTTTTGCAAAAAAAAAGACAAAAAAAAGAAGATGCTACAGTACCGATTACAGCTAGTTTTTTTTTGAACAACGGACTGTAGCTAGTTAGTCCAGCTCTCTCAGCTCCGATCTGGTTGTTTTCAAAAAAAAAAGACAAAAAAAGAGGACGCTACAGTACCCCCGGACTGTAGCGGAAAATAGTACCCGGGGTGGTCTTTTATATAGTTAGAAATTTGCAAAAAAAAGACAAAAAAAAGAAGACGCTACAGTACCGATGACAGCTAGTTTTTTTTTTGAACAACGGACTGTAGCTAGTTAGTCCAGCTCTCTCAGCTCCGATCTGGTTGTTTTTGCAAAAAAAAAGACAAAAAAAGAAAACACTACAGTACCCCCGGTACTGTAGCGGAAACATTACTTCGGGTACTGTAGCTAGCTACAGTCGAGCGCTGAGAGAGCTGCGATCTGGTCAATTTTAATATATTTATTACTAGGTAAATTTGGTGCGGCGCACGCCGCACCTGTTGGGTTTTAAAAAATGTTGAAATGCGTTGAAATTTGAAGTGAAAATCGAAGGAAATACATGGTAAAAGTGTTTGGAAAACTCTTATATTTTTGTAAATTTTGATATGTTGTTTGAATTCTCTTTCCATTTATTAATTGTTCGTATTTGAAATATTTTAATCTGAATTTAGATTGTGTGGTATAAATATTGAACATTTTGTTTTGTATTCATGTTTGTTATGTTTGTTATTTTTTCCCTGTTTGTGTGGTGAAATCCATTTTTTTGGAAAGATGCATATTCGAAAATTGTTTAAGCTTAGAAAATTATTGAAATTGAAAGAAAGTTAATAATTATTCACATTTGGAAAGTACTATAAATGTTAACAAATTCAGGTAATGTTTGATATGTTTGTTATTTTTTCCCTGTTTGTGTGGTGAAATTCAAATCTTGGAAACATGTATATTCGAAATTTGTTTAAGCTTAGAAAATGATTGAAATTGAAAGAAAGTTAGAAATATTAGCATATTCAAATTTGGATTTTTATCACACGTCATGAATAGCTAGTGTTTTATGTCATTTCTGAATCCTATTTGTATTTGTTAAATGATTATATTTGAAATGCTTCCAAAAATTGTATTTGTTAAATGATTATGTTTGAAATGCTTCCAAAATTGTGAAATATTACAATTTGGATTTGAAGCGTATGATATAAGTAGGTAATATTTTTTTTTGTGATTGTCCATGTTGATATGTTTGCCATATTTTCCCTTGGCTGTGTGGTAAAATTCAAATTTGGAAATGTTCAAACTTGAAAGGTGTTCAAATTTGGAAATTATTTAAATTTGAAAGATTAATTGCTTATATTTGAAATGCTTTCAAAATTTTAATTTTTTTATTATATTTTAATTTTCTTTGCATTTGTTAAATGATTATGTTTACAATGATTGCAAAATGCATGTTTAAATTGTTTGAAGATCCTTATTTTTATGTAAATGTTGATATATCATTTGTTTTATATTAAATTACGGTTTGAAAATTACGAATTTAACAAAGATCATCCTTTTGTATGTAGTTATTATTATTAAAGGTCTGACTAATGGGACTCGCACATCAGGAATTTAACAGTATAGAAAAATAAAAAATATGCGTAAATAGTGAGAATCTATTTTACTGTAAATTTTGACATATCACTTGTGTTATTCTGAATTACGGTTTGAAAGTTATAAATTTAAAAGATATCATTTTTAATGTAATTATTATTAAAGTCCTGACAGATGGGGTCCGCGCGTCAGGATTTTAATTATTTGTAAAAAAAATCGGGAAAAACGGGAGGCTGACTGGTGGGGCCTTGCTGACGTCACCCGATGACGTCAGCAATGGCAACCTTCTTCCCCGTACGGTGGTGTCGACGATGGTGGCGGCGTTTGAGGGCGTGAGAGGAGGCGTGGCGTAGTGCGTTCGACGCGGCGCGTCGCGGGGAGTCGAAGGGTGGCGGCACTGGGCGAGGCGAAGTCGGGAAGACGGCGAATCGAGGCGTGACGGCGGCGGACGGATATGGCGAAGAAAACTTCGCCGCGGGCGTGTTCGAGCTTCTCAGCTCGCGATTTGCGCGAGGTTGGAGAGGGAGGTGAGGCCGGTCCGCGGCTGTGCTTAGATCTGGACGGGAGGGCCTGCAACGGCGGAATGACGCGGCGGCGGCGGCGGTACGCTCCGGCCAGCACGTGGAAGAGGAGGAGGTGAGGGGGTATGTGGTGGTCTTCTTACGAAAAAGAACCGGGAGTTTCATGAATTTGCGAACAGGTCCCTCGTCTCGGGGGACTGTATGGTGCGAGGTTCGGATGGCTTTTGTTTGCAAACTTGAGGACTTTTCTGCGAAAACACCGGCAGGGACCGTCGAGGATCGTCGGATCGAGTGGATCGTACGGCGCGGAAGCGCTCTGGTACTGTAGCGTAGAACAGTAACCGAGTTTCTGTAGCTAACTACAGGGAATGAATGTGGAGGCGGCATTCTTCTCGCCGCACCTGTTGGGTTTTAAAAAATGTTGAAATGCGTTGAAATTTGAAGTGAAAATCGAAGGAAATACATGGTAAAAGTGTTTGGAAAACTCTTATATTTTTGTAAATTTTGATATGTTGTTTGAATTCTCTTTCCATTTATTAATTGTTCGTATTTGAAATATTTTAATCTGAATTTAGATTGTGTGGTATAAATATTGAACATTTTGTTTTGTATTCATGTTTGTTATGTTTGTTATTTTTTCCCTGTTTGTGTGGTGAAATCCATTTTTTTGGAAAGATGCATATTCAAAAATTGTTTAAGCTTAGAAAATTATTGAAATTGAAAGAAAGTTAATAATTATTCACATTTGGAAAGTACTATAAATGTTAACAAATTCAGGTAATGTTTGATATGTTTGTTATTTTTTCCCTGTTTGTGTGGTGAAATCCAAATCTTGGAAACATGTATATTAGAAATTTGTTTAAGCTTAGAAAATTATTGAAATTGAAAGAAAGTTAGAAATATTAGCATATTCAAATTTGGATTTTGATCACACGTCATGAATAGCTAGTGTTTTATGTCATTTCTGAATCCTATTTGTATTTGTTAAATGATTATATTTGAAATGCTTCCAAAAATTGTATTTGTTAAATGATTATGTTTGAAATGCTTCCAAAATTGTGAAATATTACAATTTGGATTTGAAGCGTATGATATAAGTAGGTAATATTTTTTTTTTGTGATTGTCCATGTTGATATGTTTGCCATATTTTCCCTTGGCTGTGTGGTAAAATTCAAATTTGGAAATGTTCAAACTTGAAAGGTGTTCAAATTTGGAAATTATTTAAATTTGAAAGATTAATTGCTTATATTTGAAATGCTTTCAAAATTTTAATTTTTTTATTATATTTTAATTTTCTTTGCATTTGTTAAATGATTATGTTTACAATGATTGCAAAATGCATGTTTAAATTGTTTGAAGATCCTTATTTTTATGTAAATGTTGATATATCATTTGTTTTATATTAAATTACGGTTTGAAAATTACGAATTTAACAAAGATCATCCTTTTGTATGTAGTTATTATTATTAAAGGTCTGACTAATGGGACCCGCACATCAGGAATTTAACAGTATAGAAAAATAAAAAATATGCGTAAATAGTGAGAATCTATTTTTCTGTAAATTTTGACATATCACTTGTGTTATTCTGAATTACGGTTTGAAAGTTATAAATTTAAAAGATATCATTTTTTATGTAATTATTATTAAAGTCCTGACAGATGGGGTCCGCGCGTCAGGATTTTAATTATTTGTAAAAAAAATCGGGAAAAACGGGAGGCTGACTGGTGGGGCCTTGCTGACGTGACCCGATGACGTCAGCAATGGCAACCTTCTTCCCCGTACGGTGGTGTCGACGATGGCGGCGGCGTTTGAGGGCGTGAGAGGAGGCGTGGCGTAGTGCGTTCGACGCGGCGCGTCGCGGGGAGTCGAAGGGTGGCGGCGCTGGGCGAGGCGAAGTCGGGAAGACGGCGAATCGAGGCGTGACGGCGGCGGACGGATATGGCGAAGAAAACTTCGCCGCGGGCGTGTTCGAGCTTCTCAGCTCGCGATTTTGCGCGAGGTTGGAGAGGGAGGTGAGGCCGGTCCGCGGCTGTGCTTAGATCTGGACGGGAGGGCCTGCAACGGCGGAATGACGCGGCGGCGGCGGCGGTACGCTCCGGCCAGCACGTGGAAGAGGAGGAGGTGAGGGGGTATGTGGTGGTCTTCTTACGAAAAAGAACCGGGAGTTTCATGAATTTGCGAATAGGTCCCTCGTCTCGGGGGACTGTATGGTGCGAGGTTCGGATGGCTTTTGTTTGCAAACTTGAGGACTTTTCTGCGAAAACACCGGCAGGGACCGTCGAGGATCGTCGGATCGAGTGGATCGTACGGCGCGGAAGCGCTCTGGTACTGTAGCGTAGAACAGTAACCGAGTTTCTGTAGCTAACTACAGGGAATGAATGTGGAGGCGGCATTCTTCTCAATCTTAATATATTTAGGTAATTAGGTAATATGACTAGCACACTTATTAGTCGACAAAAAAACTTATGGTTCGACGGTGACATCAAAATCCGCATAACGATCTTGTGAAAGCTACGATTCCGGCATGCAAAGCAATGATCGATAGTGCATCATCATCCCGCACGCAAAGCAAAATCCAACGCAGAGATCATGTCAGACGATGCCAAAAGGAAGCCCGGGCACATGCAGCCCGGATCGACTGCCCGCCGGCCACCGGACAGAGCCCGGTCACATGCACGAGCACAGCGCCTCCGCCACCTGACCAAGCGCCGCAGCACCGGATAGGCTCCACCACGGCCCTCTCATCGCCGCCTCGTCAGACGATTCCTTCATCATCCCGACCCCAACACACGACGATCTGATGCGATATGACAATGGGTTTTGCTTCATGCAGCACTGTGCATATGCATTACATATTGGCAGATCCTGATTGTTTTGCCTGAAGCGTTTCCATTTGTAGCTGATTGGCATAGACGGCAACAGTGAGTTTGATATCCCAATGTTCAGCCCATGATCGGACTGGTTGGCCAAGTGCCGAAATGTGGTAGACAGAGCCTCGTGTGATCGGCTCTCTACTGTAACTGATCTAGAAAGCTCGCAAGACCTCTATCTGTACGTGGCAATTTTAGTGGCGTTCCGAAGCGTATACAACACTATGGGAGATATATCAATTGATTTTTTTTTAAACGAGGCAAAAGTTTTCCTTTTATATTGATATATGAGATATATAAATTGATATATGGGAGGACATTATATACAACTATACAAGCGTGTGTCCAGTTGGAGGTGGATATATCGTCAGGTTCAAGTTATCCACGCGGGAAATTAAATTGTATGCATGCATGACGAGGAAATGTTGTTCGACAAAAAAAACGATCACAAGTTTTGAAATGCTATAATCATACCACATATTTGGCGGTGGCATTTGTAACATGTATAGGCACTCTATATAACTAAAATGTCGTTAAGTCACGTGACAAGAAAGAAAGTTTTTGTGGATTATGTGAAACATTGCAAATTTACAGCATATGCAACAGACACGAAATGGACACACGTATAACCTACTCCCTCTGTTCCGTATTACTTGACACTAAAATTGATGTATCTGGACTTATTTTAGTGCTAGATACATCCATTTGAAAGTCAAGTACTATGGAACGGAGGGAGTATATGTGTATTGGTACCGGTTCGCTTCTGAACTAGTGAAATTTAGAAAAGTGTGAAGTCAAACCTCATTGACTCTGGCATTCGTAAAAGCTATTTCATGGAATGCCACATTAATGTTGTCTACAAAAATATTTCATCCTACCATTATGTTTCGTATGTACTTTGTTACTATCATCGCAAAAAGGTCGGGTAAAATCACTAAGACATCAACCACGCCTAAAATGGCATCTCTTCACTAGGGGATAAACATAAGGAAACACTTGTACCTCGTCCATAATCTAAATTACCAACATTAAATACCATAATAAAAATGTCTACATATAGGAAACACAAATTTATTTGTATATTTATCAAGACTAAGGAAGCTACAACATGATTCTTTTGCATTTGTAACACTAAATGCAGTCCATATTTACATGTAAATATGTTTGGCAAAGATACGCTACATATCTCCGGAGAAAGGAGCAACATTTAGCATTGTTTTTTTTATTTCAGTAAAGGTTAAAAATTACTGCATAATTTTGGTGGGTTCCAAAAACATTTTTCTTAAAATTTCAGTCAAGATTCATACCAACTTCAAGTAAACTTATACTTTCCCATAATCGACTTAAATTCGATGAAATTTAAACGGAAAAGTTCCAAGTTGATTTCCAATTTTCTTGAAATTTTGGATAATTCAGTTGGTCCCGAAATTGCCTTCAACGAGGTTGAAAACCCAATATAGTAAAAGACGATTACAAATGAATGTAGTAAGCATCTCGACTGAACAATGTAGCACTCCGAATGTAGTAAGCATCGGAACTGAATATAGTAAAAGACAATGACAAATGAATGCAGTACATATTTTAGAACGGAAACATGATAAGAATGATATACTAGGAAAAACAAATTTAGACGGTAGAAGAAAGTCCCGTCCCCTTCGGACAGCACAGATTATTTATTCCAGGCCAACTGCCCGAACCAAAGTCCTGTCCTATAAAACCTGCCACCCTCCCCTCCACGAGAAGCCAGCTCCATTCCACCAACTCCATTGAACAGCAGAACAGCAACGGCAGCTCAGCTCCGCTCTCAACCGCCGATGGCGAAATGCAGCAAGATCCGCAACATCGTCTGGCTCCGGCAGACGCTGCGGAGGTGGCAGTCCCGCGCCGCGGCGCGCGCGGCGTCGTCCGGCGGTAGCTCGCTCGTCCCCGCAGGGCACGTGGCGGTGTGCGTGGGCAGGTCCTCGCGGCGGTTCGTAGTGCGGGCGGCGCACCTGAACCACCCGGTCTTCCGGGAGCTGCTCCGGCAGGCGGAGGAGGAGTACGGGTTCCCCACCGGCGCGGCCGGCCCCATCGCGCTCCCTGCTGCGACGAGGGCCTCTTCGAGCACGTCCTCCTCCACCTCTCCTCCTCCTCCGCCGCCGCGCGGTTCGTCACCCTCGAGGACCTCCAGAGCGTCGCGCTCTCCTCCTGCTGCTGCGTCGCCGCCGGCGACGCGCTCCCGCTCCTACGCGGCATCTCCTCCGACAAGTTCGTCTGGCGATCCAAGATTCCGAGCTGAGCTGCGTACCCACAGCTAGCCGCGCGCGCGCCACGCCACTGTGGTGACCGTCGTGTTTTTTTATCTTCTTCTTGTTTTTTGTTCTCCCTCGCTCCATTGCCGAGAGGAGCTGAGACGCGCGCCGCGACGGAGCGAGTGGCGGCCGGCCGGAGGCGGTGAAGCGAGATGGCTGAGACAGTCTGGGCCTTGAGACGCCCAGGTGTAGCCATCCATTCATTCTGTCAATTCCGGGAGGATTATTTAGTGCATGCCGGGAACTTATTCATTCTTCTTCTTAAATTTTTTCCACCTACTGAATAATTCAGCGTTGTAAATAGCCTGCCTGCGCCACGGCGATTCGGCTAACATTGCAAGTGAATTCAAATGAACCATTTCTAAGCTCAGTGTGTGTGTGTGGACTGTGGTTCAGACTTCAGAACACTGAATTTTTCCTTGATTCCTGAAATGTTTTAGCAGGTTAATGTATTTTGCCAGATCGGGACTACTGTTAACTTTTCTGAACTGCATGTGGTAGGGCTAGCTTAAAGATGATTTGAAGTTGCATGGTTTATTGGGAGGAGAATAATGGAGTGGGAGCTCAATTAGTAAGTAAGTACTATAAGGTTTACGAGTAGAATATGTGTGTTCACGCTGTCGCTAGGCTGGTGGCAATGATTATGGTATCATCATCCACCAGCTATAACAGCTACAAGCTCCAATTATAAGGATTCGCCAACATAAGTATTCCCAAAATCGCAACTGCCAAAGCCACTGTGCGGTCAACTAATTTTCAGAGTCTTTGCGGACAAATATTAGAGATAAAACCACAGCTTCTTTTCAGTTAGCGCGTCAGGATCCAAAAGTAGTGTTCGTTCACTCATCAACGGTGATCTTCTTCAGAGCTGCTCGATCGACATGTATATCTGGAACCTGACGCAAAACGTCCACCTTTTTTCTTAACAAAACACCGACCAAAGCTGCACTGGATGACTCCATTTTCTCTCCCTCAAAGATCATACGTACCAGGTTAGCCTGGAAAGAGCAGGCGATCATGAGTGGTCGGCCACTGCATTATGGTCGCAGCGGCCCATCATAATCTAGTTATCCAGATGAATTAACAATGGTAGTACATCATAATTTAAAGCTGTGTGTAAAGAGAGAGACTGATGCAGAAGTCACTGCTGATCCGTGAACCTCTTTCTCTCTCTGGCTGGTGACTTTTTTCTACTGTGGGCATGGCCCTACCATGGTCTGCCGCTGGTGAGTGGTGAGGACGCCGGACGGAGCATGTGGGCGGTGGGCCAGGCTGCATGTGTGCTGATGCTCCTCCGGGCCGGGCCGGGCCCGCGACCAGAACCGGCCTCCGCCCCGTCCGTGGTCCTTTCTGCTTCTAGTAGCTTTCCCTTTCGTTCCCGACGGTGGGCGTACGGAACGGAGTTACGGACAACGGCCGGCAGTCTCCTCAGCGCCTCACGGGCCAGGTTAAGCTGATGGTGACTGCTTCTATCTACGCCGTTACAAGGTAGTCGTTTGACGGTTGCGAATAGCCGCGGCTTTTCGATTTTTCACTCCAGTTCCCTCCCTGTGGCAGGCCGTGCCCACAACGCTGATGGTGTTACGTTGCACGCCGACCATGTAACTGGTCGGCTCGTCACTTGTCAGTCATCACAAGCCACCTATGGCAAATTCATGCCATTGTTGTTTATTTCAACTGAACTACCTGAATGTAGTCACGTTCCCACTCTATATATGCAACAGTTCCAAGTAACTTTAACAAGCGCCCCAATGTAAAAAGGTGATTTTAACAAGCAACCGTGAGGACTAATTAGCATACGGTGACAAAACGACCTTTGTACTTGTAACAACAGTAGAATGGGAAAATCACTTGACAAAGTCGAAATCTATGCCAAGTGCGACACTCGGCAACAAATGGCGACACTAGGAAAATAGCATGGCACGTATCCCCTGCTGTCGCAACGGAATGGAACAATGATCGACGACGCTGTGGAGGTTGCTGAGTACCACGCCAGTAGCACTCGACAAAGATCACGTCGACATTATATGTCGAGGGTTGCTAACGTGGCACTAACTAACACCCCAAGCCGAGCTAATTCAGGTCAACCATGGACCGGGGCCGAAAGGCCAAAATCACTACCGCATACTCCAACCCCCGACATTGGTAGATCTAGACAAACGCGTGAGGGATGGCCAATCACCGGCAGTCGATTCACCAATAGCCTTGGAAGAGAGGCAGTCCGTCGAGCTACCAATGGCCATGCTATATATATTGCTACTGAAACCATGCTACAAATGTGGAATTTGACCTTCACGCTTAATTACTATGCATATTATGTCACCAAATTCGAAATTTGAAGGCGGTACCAAAACAAATGCATACTATATACGTATTTGCCATGGTGTTTGTCGCGGTATGTTGTAAAATCATAGCGTGTCCCTTTATGTTGAAAATGCCACCGCAAAGTAGCGTGTGTGTGCACGGATATATCACGGGAAAACACGTGATACAAGAAATTTCCTTGTCACCCACATACACATCTTAATGTTCCGGCGCGGATAACATGATCCTAACACCCAGCTGGAAACAACACACACACGCTTGCATAGTATGGGCACCTATAAATCTCCAACAGTGTTGCACACTTGAGAATGCACTTGGGCAACGGTGTGCCGGGTCAGTCTGGTCATGGCCGGAATACTTCGACATCAAGCTCACTGTTGCCGGCCGGCCGCTGCCAGTCAGCTAAACGGGAACGCTTCGGGCAGAGACAACCAAAACCAGAATGGGAAGAAAATATGAAAATGTCATGCGTGCACAGTAGTGCATGATGAGAAACCCATGCATGCATGCGTCCGGGAACAGTTGCGGACGTTGGCTTACGAAGCAGGCTCACATGGATGGATGGTCAGATGCATGGTTCACATGATAGCATCGGCGTGTGTGTGCGCATGTTTTTTTTTAGCAAATACCGAATATATTAAACCAGCAAATAGTACATGATTAAATCGATTACAAAAACAATACTAAAAGAGACGAGCAAATCTTTGAGATCTTTTCTTTTTTCATGACACAATCTTGTACTTTCTGAAGCAGCCGTAGATCAACGATGAATACACAAAACCACAGACCTGTGAATATCAACGAAGCTTCTCCCCTTTTAATTTTGAGCCGCAATGTCAAGGCTTTGTGCACGCACGCAGCCATTACATTAATCAAGCAACATCGGCAAGACCACCACCACAGATATTTCAGGGAAAAATAACCAAACAATTTTCGTTGGGAGCCGAGAGAACGAATCACCATTGCCGAGGACGTATTAGCCGGGACAGATATTGCGAGGAAAATCCTTCTCGTGGCAACCATGAGAAACAATCCAAGATTGATCTGGCAAAGCAAAATCTGAAGAACCATACCTAGACAAACTTAATCTTTTCCAAAACCACCGTTGACGTCGGGAAGGAGATCTTGCCGTCGAACGAAAACCGAAAGATTGCTTATTGTAGAAGATGTCTTCTTCATTGATAAAGACGACGACAAACAAAACCTTAGATTGAAACACTAATTTTATTAAAAACTCCACTCATAGATCGGATTCCCCACCCATCCCGACGCCGACAAGGCCGGCCGGAGGAAGGGGAACCGATCTACGGTGGAAGAGAAGAAGTGGCGGCGCCTAGGTTCTAAGCGGCGACGGAGGCTTTTCTCGTGGAGTCTTGTATGTGTGTGTGCGCATGTTGGAGAAAGCGGGCGAAGGAATCGTCTGGATTGAGCCTATCTGGGGAGTGGATATCGCTGCGGCGCTTTGTCAGCTGGCGATGTGCTCGCGCATGCGACCGGGCATCAAGATGCTGGCGTCGCCGTTGGAGGAATATGCCCAAGCGCGCGGCGGCTCCCTCGCGCCCCCGGGAGCGGCAGGGCCAAGGCCGGAGATACCATTGGCGCGCGGGTGCGCCCACCCATGTGGCATGCATGTGCCGCCGTAGACTAGAGAGTAGTGGGCGCGCACGGCTCGATCTCCTCCGGTTTTATTTAATCTCCATCGATCTCTCGAAGCGGCGGAACAATGTGCAGGCCGACGACGGCATGTCCCGGCGAGTTGGTCCGTTCTGGTGGCCGTTAGCTTGCCGGCCGGCAGCTTGGTGGTTGCTGCCTAGCTTGCCGCCGGGGCTGCTATAGGCCGGTCGGTAGCTAGGTGCATTCACGCACGCGCGTTCCGTCCAGTCGATCGGTACATCACGAGTCATGTGGGCGTGTACTTGTGTGTATGCATGGGCACCGGTGTGAAATTTCACAAAATTAACCCTTTTATCAAACTTAAACAAAAAATAACGAAACTATTTCCAAATTTGACCCTTTTGCATAGCGCCCAACCACGGGTCGCTACACTCTACGTTATAGCGCCCTGCAACGGGTCGCTATGGTGCTGCCAGCGTGGCACGGCGGGCCCAGGGGACCAAAGGATAGCGACCTGGACCGGGGCGCTATGCTTCATACCATAGCGACCTACCTTGGGTCTTTATGTTTTTTGTATTTTTTTAAAGCATGCGAGCATCGTAGTATCGAAATTTGGTAAAGTGAAGGGATACCGTTGTGAGCCGGAATGTTGCTATTGGATCTATTCTTTACTGTACGCAGCAATTTGTATGTACTTGAAGTGAAGGGATAGCACCGTAGTATAAAAAAATTCATCGTCTTCTTTACTCTAAAAATGGGTTGAGAATCCTAAATTTGTCTTTGCTCTTGCTTATAAGATAACAAGAGATTTTGTTGATTCCATGGATGAGATACTACAACCCCTTGTAGATAAGGCCAATCTTATAAGGTATAGTTGCAGAGAGGAGTGAATTTCAGGAATCGTTATTGCCTTGTCCACATACTTGGCGAAAGAGATATTTGATAACCTGAAAGCATCAGTGCAGAACGAGATAAATTGGATTAAGAGAACTGAAAGAGCAATACTCGAGTATGGATCGGATGACTACAAACCTCCAGCAATAGCTGGTGCTCTCTAGCAGGGCTTGTCTTTACTAATTGATCGTTCTAGACTTATTCCTAGCATTCCACTAAGGGAAGAATTCATTAGGAGTTATGCGTCACCCATAATATCAGAATTACTTGGTTTCATGTTTCAGAGGTGTCAAGAAGCAGAGGGGCCAACTGCTTTGGCTGATGATGATGCTTTGATCAAAGTGTCACAGACCGTTAATGCAGCTCGGGACGCTGAATCCACGTTGACGTAATGGTGCGAGGATATGTTATTTCTTGAAACAGAAAACCTAGCTCTAGTTGGTGAAGGTGAGAGTGTACTCCAGTAAGAGATAGATCATCTAAAAGGGTTCAGATCAGAATGGGTGGACAAGATTTCTACTGTTATTCTTAGGGCATTTGATGGTCGCTCCCGTGATTATTTGAAGAACATGAGGCAATGGCATGAGCATTGATGGATCACAGACATGAGGTGTAGCGCCTCCCCGCGGTTCGCTATGCGTCAAAGGGTAGCGCCCCGGCTCACAGCGGTATCCCTTCACTTCACCAAATTTTGATACTACGGTGCTCGCATGTTTTTAAAAAATACAAAAGCATAAAGACCCAAGGTGGGTCGCTATGGTATGTAGCATAGCGCCCCGGTCCAGGTCGCTATCCTTTGATCCTCTGGGCCCGCCGTGCCACGCTGGCAGAACCATAGCGACCCGTTGCGGGGCGCTATAACGTAGAGTGTAGCGACTCGTGGTAGGGCGCTATGAAAAAGGGTCAGATTTAGAAATAGTTTCGGAAAAGGGTTATTTTTTACTTAAGTTTGATAAAAGGGTTAATTTTGTGAAATTTCACGGCACCGGTCTCCTGGTCAGCTGGTCCAGCACCTACGTAGGTTATGTTCCCAGGACTGTACCGGCGATGTTTCTGAAGCGCCACTAGACCAATATATATAGCCGCTTGCCGGGGCATGCATCTGCCCGGCGAGTTGTTGGCTACAAATACCTTCGTCAGGACTCTGTAAATGGGATACTTCGATATACTCTCTCCGTTCCAAATTAGTTGTCTTTCATTTGTACAAAAGTGGATGTATCTATACTTATAACCAAGTATAGATATCTATACTTGTAACCAAGTATAGATACATCCACTTTTATACAAATGAAAGACAACTAATTTGGAACGGAGGGAGTAACATGGAGTCAGTTCAGTACCAGGCATGCATAGCAATATAGCATGGGCAGATATAATTTCGCCTTTGTTGCCCAGTCCACATCTCGGGACGACGTTGGGTGCTGCAAGCTGACCATCTTGCGAACAAAAACTCGTCGTTTCTGTCGCTACCACAATAGAGAAGCTAGCAAACTGCAGTCGCCAGACAATCATTATGCCAGAAATTAGTTATATAGCGATAGTGGATTAATAAGCGGGGCAAGCCAAGAGTTGCTTTCTCATCGTACACAAGAATCGTACGCACCGCCATCCATCTCTCACGTACGGATCGCCCAAAATAATATACTACCTCCAATCCATATTAGTGGACACAACTTTATCTAGATACACATGTATCTAGTCTAAATACTTAACTAGATACATATGAATTTAGACAAAGCTATGCCCACTAATATGGATCGGAGGGAGTACCGTTGTTGAAAAGTTCAGTTCGATCACTGTACGTAAGTACACACCCAGCCTGTCAATCTTCCGAGGAGCAACCAAACCGCCGACGATTGAGGTGATCCATCAACTAGGATAACATCTCCGGTTTCAGTCCATGGACGCACGTTGCCATTTGCCATTTTGGCGGTGTTTCCGCAGCTGGACAGAAGTAGTACGTCCATAGAACGACGGAGTAAACAAGAAGAAGAAGACAAGCAGCCCTAGGTGGTTTTCAGTGCGGTGGGAGCGTGTGGGTGCAGCTGGACGCACACCCGACTGGGTACATGTACTGTACATATTTTTGTTGGATCCGACAACAGTAATACGCACCACCCCAGACGTATCACGGTGGCTCCGTGGAAGGGACCACCGCCTGGAGTGAGTCGCCACCGCCATCTTCTGCAAATCCATTTTCAGAGTGTAGATCAAACTCAAAACACCTATTAGGCCTGCCATGGAGTCCGCCACAGCGAGAAGGCGCCACGGCCAAGCTTGTGTACATTATCACACGTCTGTCGCCAAGACTCTGCAACACCACGTCTTCGAGACTTGCCATCGTCGATGCGATAAAAACAATACCGCTCCACCGCAGAACCATCCAGTGTACTGGTCCCTTGGGCCGATGCACGCCTCCAAGAATGATGCCTCAAGGGGGATATGACACAGAAGTACCGCCATCATACGATCAACAGATTAAGGCTTTCCCACGGAGGCAGCAAATGGAGATGGGGAGCTTCACCTCGGTGATGCCTTCAATAAGGAGACGACAACAAAGACGTCGCCATCACCGACTTTGGCCACCAGCCAAAATCAGGGTTTTCACTCAGATCTACTCCATGAACCTCCATGCATCATCATTTACACCGGACCAGCCGCCTTCAGAGATCTTGACGCCGCCCAAGACAAGCCAGACCAATCGGGCCACACGACCCCAATCTAGAGCCACCTCCAGATCAAGATCAGACACCGGAGTGTACCACCTTGCAGCCATGGCACGACACCACCATGAACAGTGTGTGTGTGTGGGGGGGGGGGGGGGGGGGGGGAGGGGGGGCAAGGACTACTGCCAGAACTGCCTCTAGTCGGAGCAGTGGGAGACTACACGAACAGCTGCATCGCCGGGAAGCCTGAGATCCAAGCAGCGCCACCAAGAAACCGAATGTGAGCCACGCTCGAGCACTCACCGTCACCCGTGTCGCCCGTGGGGGACGATAGATCTCGGATTAATTATAAAGTGTATTGTAGAATTAACATAGGAGTTAGTTTTTTTTTTTTGCGGACAGAGGAGTTACATCAGCTCGACAAACTTACAGATAGATCCAGAAACAAAAAGAAATTACAATGAGGTCCACTGGATCCAGCAACGGAGACGACGACGAAGCTGCCATTGACGCGCCGCTGCCCAAGCTCCCAACCTTGGTCGTCGAAGCCCACCACGAGACAGACGGGAAGTCTCCAGCACCGCCTCCGAAGAAACGACTACTGCCGACGCCGCCACCGCCGCCGCGAAGAGCTGAAGCAAGCACCTCCGAATCAAGCTCATCCAGATCCGCCGCCCCCGGATCTGGCCGTGGTGAAAGGAGCCGACGAAATCCACCGATTTCCGGGCTCCGGGAAGTCGCGCGCGTGACGACCGGCCTCCATGGAGCACCGCCGCCGAAGGGGGACCGCACCGACACCAAAACCTGCACCGACAGCACCTCCACCTCCCAGTCGCCGCCGGCCGGACACCCACCGAACCCTACCCTATGTACACCGTGGGACGGGCTTCCCCCACCCTCTCGCTGCCGAAACGGCCGACGGAGAGGGAGGAACCCACGCCCCAACGGCGGCGAGGATGAGACGACGAGGGACTCTCAAAAATCGCCTTTCTCTGGTTACTGTAGCGGAGAGGAAGGGAGAGGACGACTCTCTTAACATAGGAGTTAGTAAACTGATGTTAGAAAAAAAGATGTGGCTAAATTTGCGTATGGTAACTTTTCCTAGATAAATTGTAGGGTTTAGTAACAGTAAAGCTCAAGCCTCCCTACAAAAATACTACCCCGGCCTAAATTAAGCCAAGCCTGCTGATCCGTTGTTGCCGGTAAAAGTTTAAAGGCCGGGACACCAACGGAGAAAAGAAGTCTTCGACCTTTACCTTTTCAGGCTGGACCTAGTTTTGTACATTCAGGTTCAACCAAAAAATAACAATTTGAATGTAACTGACTTAAGCAAACTAAACAAGTCTTCCTTTTTCTCGCAGTTTAGCAGCTTTATCCAATCATCCTTGGCCGTTGTCCCCAGTCTCAATGACGATGATGATGGCTCAGTTTCCTCATTTTCCTTTTGCATCCTAACCAACTGTCTAGCACCCTAAACTCCCATTGATTACTAATTTAATTGTGCTAAGCCGTGTCGTCAATCGAGTAATGATGTAGAAAGCTGCTGGCAGCTTTTAAATTCAGAGTTAATGCGGCATCTATCAAGGTCTGACCTGTGCAGAAAGTTGCATCCTGAATTTGCAAATCGTGAAGGAATTTTAAAAATTGGATTGTTGCGCCACGGAGCAGACAATACCTGAATATGCATCAGTGTGCTGTGTGCAGATATACTTGTCACTAGAGTTTTTCTGCCTCTTGTCCGCATGATCTTTTGTTCTCTCGATTTTATTCCCTCGTCACATGGTACATTTTGTTCCCTCGATGAAAGCCAGGGAGAGATTCAACTTAAAGATTGCTACTGCAGAACGTCAGACCAAACAACAAAAAATATATTTTGCAAGCATAAAATACATAAACTAGTCGGTAGTTAGCAGATGCTTGCAACTTTTGATTTCCGTTAAGATTATCCAAGGACTTGACATAAAGAGCCAGGAGTCCGTGCAACAAAAGGTGGGCGAAATGCCTTTGCATCTTTTGTGCCAGGGAAGCCGAGAGAAAAGGAACATGCCAGAAGCTAATATGTTAACCTTACATTCATCTTCAGTGCACCGTTAGTTGTGGCGTTGTACTCCTGTGTACTATGGATTGGAAAGAAGTTAGGACAGAGTGTCACGTACTTGTCTTGATGCATTTCAAGCTGTATAGCATATCAAGCTTAGCCTCCATTAAATTTTAATATTAATACCCAAACGATTAGTTTGACACGTAGTCACCTTGTAAGAACTATAAGAACAATAATGTATGCTTTATGTGTTGATTGATGAATTTGTTCTGTTCCGACGTTAATCAACTATTTTTAATTTAACTCATTATTTCTCTTTAGAAAAATACGAGGTATCGTCATACAATGGCAAGCATTTATTCCATGGCATATATCTTGGACTCAAGAGTTATACGATGAAGAAGGGGCTTTGTGACATACATCAAATGGAGAATTCATCTATGGATGCGATATACATAGTCAAACTACGGTACTTGAAATCTGTTCTCGTTGAGCAGTGAAAACAGACCATGGATACCACCATGTCTAAGAACAGTTTGCCTCTCGTGACTTTTTTTTAGAATACATTGAATGGTACTATAGGAAACATGGAAATATAGTAGGCACACATAATTGAGGAGCTTACTTTTCTTATTATTGTTTTGTTGTATATTGTTAAATAAGGGCAGTGGTTGACATATATGGCACAAATTTCCATTGTTTTTTTGCTGTAAACCACACGAGTGAACTCATTGTGGTTGAACAACGTGCATGATTAGCTAGCTAGAGACACAAAATTTGAAATGGTGTACGTCTTTAACTAGCACATTGTTTAGCCGAAAATGATTAGCTCCCAAAATGATTAAACCCACCAAAACTGATTAGCTCCTTTCACCGGTCGTAGATTCCCTCTGCATGCTAATGAAATAATATTGCAAGAAGATCTTATAAGCCAATTCATGGTCTAATTGTGCTAAATACATGCACCAAATCGAGCTTTGTTATATGCTTCCTAGATGCTCTACGTGTCAAGTACCAAGCAAATTACGCACTTGAGGTCGCCGCCATGGTCTGTTAATTTAGCATACGTAGTGGGTGCCTTGTAATTGAAAATGATGGCTCCATCGTGGTAACACATGTCGTGGTGTCGCATATGGGAGCATGTGGCTGACGCCGCAGCATTAGCCAGTTTCGAAAGTATGTACAACACTAAAGAAAGCGCTTCGTTTTCACATTAGCTGGGTAGCATCATCTGCAGAATCTTAGGGTCTAATTTATCCTCTCTAATCTAATCTTGCCTAGTTAAACTAAGAACATGATGTGACATGCATGTGTGGTGGTGCAATCAAGAAGCTTACAAGTTAGAGCATCTCCAGTCGCGGCGCCCAAATGGCCATCCAAAGGCCTTCCGGACAGACCGTTTGGGCGCCATCCAGACTAGTCGCTGGGTTTGGGCACCGTCGCTCCCCACTCGCGACGCCCAAAGCCGGCCCAATCTAGGTTTTTTTATGAAAAATTCAAATTAGAGGGTCATTAAATAATGTCGGGAAATCGATGTTTCAACCGCCAACGGCCATGGTAGGCAACAAAGTAAGAGTTTCGGCCACGATCGGCCACAAACCGGCCAGAAATTAAGAGTTTCGGCCGCGATCGGCCACACTTGGCCACAAACTCGAAGCAGGGCCATCAAAATACGCCAATATATGCCGGGAGATGTCGATGTCGGCCACAGTTTGTCGCTGCTGCCGGTCTAGATGGTGTCGCCGGGCTGGGGCACGTAGCCGGCACCAGACTGGGTCAGGTCGGGGTCCTCGTCGGACTGGACATCGTTGCCGTCGGTCGCAGGTGTAATGAGCCAAGCTCTTGCAGGATCGCGGCGCGGAACATGTTGTGCGCCGCCCTCGCCAGCGGGTCCATGCCGAAGACGTCGGCCGTCAAGATCAAGAAATCTTGGCTCCGCTTCTTGATGGCGGCTTTCTTCTGCTCGAGGTCGATCTTGACGTCGGCCTTTTCCACGACGGGAAGATGGTGTAGGGGTCGAAGCGACCGTGGTACTGCTGCTGGCTTTCACCGTACTCGGGGGAGAACTTGGAGCGGGGCCAGCCGGCGGCGCTGTCCGTGAAAAAGGACGACTCGACGGCGAGCTGCCGATCTTGCTTCGCAGAGGGGCGCTGCTCTCTTTGCTTCCTCCCATGGCGAAGGCTTGGTTCAAGGCGGCGACGGTCTTGTTCATGGCGGCGATGCTCTTCGCCGTCAATGGCGGCGGCGGGTCGAGCAGATTCCGGGCTCTCTGCTTCCCGCGATGGCCGCCACGGCTCTACGTCTCGAATCGGCGCCGGAGGACGTCCAGGTCCCAATCGTGCTGCGAGATCCCTTCCGGCTTTTCCTTGGGCGCGGGGGAGGGGGGAGGGGGCTTGCGCTGCTTGCCAACGCCCAGTGTCTTCCCCGCCGCCTTCGTCCTCTCCGCTATCTTCCCCTTCGCCTTGGGTACCTTGGGCACAGCCGGCGGCGCCATGGAAACGGAGGCGGCGCAGCGCAAGGGTTTTTGTTTGGCGGGAAGAGTGGCGGGGAAATGAGATTTGGGGGAGAAATTGGAGGGAAGCTGACATTTATTGCTTTTGCCGAAAATGAGGGCATGGGCTAGGCGTGCCGGACCAAAAATTAGGCCACGCCGGACACAATTCGAGTTTGGACGTCGCGAGTAGTGGGACGAAAAACTGTTCGGCACACACCAAAAACGTTTGGGAGGCCGTTTGGACGCTCCGACCGGAGATGCTCTTAGTGGTACAGTACTTGGTAGTCCACGGCCAGTACAACTAAGCACCAGAAAGGACGATGCATGCATGCATCTGCCCCACGCATGTATACGTATACATCAGACATAAAGTACATGCTTTTTTTATGTGTTTAGCAAGCTAAGAATAAGACCTGACCTCTACACGTAATCATGAAGCTTAATTAGAGGAGTGAACTATGTGATCTCGCAGCTAGCCCAGACGCCCAAACGTTGCGGCAAATTTTAAAGAGTAAAAAGAAGCACCGAACGTCGTGGTCAACTTAGTCATAACTGTATGAAAATGCATATGTAAGTCATAAAAATTGATAAGTGGTTTACCTTACCACAAGTCCTATAGGCTGACTTCTTTTGGGCTTATGCTTATGCATAAGCCTGCTTATGGATTCGGTGGGCAGAAACTGCGGTGGGTAGAAACTCCAGAAACTCCTCAGGAGACTTCTTTTGGGCTTGTACTGTTTTGGCTTATTTCATATGATGAGTTGTGAGATGTCTGTTTTGCCCTAAATTTGATATGTACACTAATTTGACAGTTCTAAGTGATACATATGCTAGTTTTTAGTTAAAAAAGAGCCATCAATAAAAAAATTTGAACTACTCCTGACATGATAATAAAAAGCATAGTGTAATAAGTATGATTCATTACATGCCAAAATAAAAGAAATGTCATAATGATTCTGAAATTACAATAACAAGAACTACTCAAGCTACTGTGGATTCAGCGATGCTCTGTCGTAGTGCTGCCATGAAGCTATCAGATGAAGATGGATTGGCTCCACCGGTAACAGATGCGCTCTCCTCGTGGACATATGGGCACCGCAAGCATCATGAACATATCAAATTCATCGTCAGAGTCATCATTTGCAGAATTTATCTGTGATATGAGAAGAGCAAACAATTGTAAGCATGAATCAAATAGGAAATGACATACTTCATGAGTGATACAAGTTCCAGTAAGCAAATGAGATAGTTCATGAGAGATACAAGTTCTAGAAATCAAATAACATAGTTCACTGAAGCAATACAAGTTGTAAGCAAATAAAGATACAAGTTCCAGTAAGCAAATGAGATAGTACATGAGAGATACAAGTTCTAGAAATCAAATAACATAGTTCACTGAAGCAATACAAGTTGTAAGCAAATAAAGATACAAGTTCCAGTAAGCAAATGAGATAGTACATGAGAGATACAAGTTCTAGAAATCAAATAACATAGTTCACTGAAGCAATACAAGTTGTAAGCAAATAACATAGTTCATGAGAGATACAAATTGTGAACAAATAGCAAATAACTACTTCTTGTTATGCTGCTCCCAGGTCATCCTAATCCAATCAATCCTCTGGGTAGGCGTTGCGTCCTCCACCAAACAAGCAAACATTTCACGGTAATGTTGTAAAAGGAAAAGTTGAGTCACATAGAAGTATTCAAGACTCCCAGGTTTAGCTCCATCCTCATACACTAATGCAACCAACCGCCTAATCTCATCCCTCGAAGACTCCTTAGCTCGTTCTGGAGATCACTAGTACAGAACGACACATCGAAAACGGGCCAAAAACCCCATCGGAAACAGAAAAAAGGTCCGTGTCCCCGATCCCGTTACTGATGTGAAGGCCCTCATCGGTAACGGAGGCGAAAATCCGTCGCTGATGAGGCGTCGGTTTGGCAACGGTTGTGCACAACCTCCGTTTCTGATGTGTCGGAACATCAGTAACGGAGATTCTGTTTCTGCTCGTTTGCATTGAGGTTTCTTCATAAGCCTAGAGCAGGAATAGATTTGGCACTGGACATTTAAAATTTCACAGCAGAAGCACAAAAAGGCTAACAAATTCATTCATTCATAAGGTATAACAAATGTCACCGATACATTGCATCACAAGACAACCAATTACTTATCTTCATTGTCATGCCTCTCTAAATCTATCATTGACATGTCTAGCTAAATCTATCTATGTCATGCCTCTCTAAATTTATCATTGACATGTCTAGCTAAATCTATCTATGTCATGCCTCTCTAAACTTATCCTTGTCATTTCCAACTTAATTTATCTTCATGACTTGCTGTTAGAGTTCATGAATTCAATCTTCTTCTTGGACGGTGTCGCCAAAATATAATCAATTCGCCGCTTTGTCCCCGACCTTGTATTTAGCTCATTTAAATGAGCTAAACGGATCAGCACCATGCTCTGCACATAGTGCAATAAGCGAGTATGATGTACTGAAGGTGCCTCTTTTGTAAAGTGGTCACTGAAATGCAAAGAGAGAATATATGACTCCATGTTAGCTCACTATACATCTAGCATAAAGGACATACAACACAAAAGGATGCATAAGACAGAATAACAAACTTACAAATCCATTGCATAGTTGTTGTGTACCAACAATTATGCCGGACGACAAGCGCACCTTGGCTAAGGACCCGGCTTTTTATACAGTGTCACCGAAATGTACATCTGTTTTGCAAAGGAGATAAGTCAGCCATGAGTTTCATACACTACCGATTTGTGCTAGTTATGTTCTTTTCGAGCGACACTACGTAGTCGTCCTCAGTGGCGGAGCTAGAACATATTGAACCAGGATGCACACATGTTACCACAATACATTTAAAACAATTTTTAGGGGTGCATATGTGATGAAAAATTGCTAATTTACAAAGAAAAATTCCTTCTCCCGGTGTCATGTGCACCCGGCTGGCTCAAGGTGGATTCGCCAGTGGTCGTCCTCATCGTCCTCGGATGTATTACAACCCTAGTTCTAGTTCTGTTCATGAGTGTCCTATGGAAGAAAACCTAATCAGAACAATGACAACAACCCATGTTCGTCGGCACGACGACCGGTCACAAATAGATGTATTACCTTTGGATCTGGCGGCGGGAGTACGTAGTCGTCCTCGTCGTCCTCGGATCGACACGCCATGCGCCTCCAACTACAGATCAGGCGACGAGATCTGCCCGGGTGGAGCAAAGAACGGGTACGCGCTGCCGCGGTCGGAGGAGAGGAAGATGCGCGCCGACACGGTCGGAGGAGAAGAAGATGCGCGCCGCCACGGTCGGAGGAGAGGAAGATGCGCGCCGCCACGGTCGGAGGGAGGGAGATGCGCGCCGCCACGGTCGGAGGGAGGGAGATGCGCGCCGCCACGGTGGAGCTAAGATCTGGTGCTGCGTGTATGCGCCGCCACACTTTGAGAGTGAGGCTGAGAGTGAGCGATAGAGTTTAGGGCTGTGTGAAGGGCGCATTTATAGGCAGAACATCGGAAACGGAGGGTATAAACAACCGTTTCCTTTGATTTTTTCACTGACACACTGGGCTTATACTGATCTCTACTAGTATTGAAGTTGAAGAACATAAAAATAAATAACTATAACTACTCCTCGGCCTCCGCCTTCTCCTGCTCGTATGCGAGGAGAGCCGTGTAGTCGTCCGTGTCGTCGTGCGGCTCCTCGCCGACGATGTCATCGCCACCGTGCGCCCCTCCCACATTCTCGTCGTCGTCGTAGGCTGGATTGTCGCGCAGCTCCGGCGGGAGAGGAGGAGCCGGCGGCTCTGAAGCAGCTCAACTCTTTCCGGCGGCATAGGCACCGACGCGCGGTTGAGGTGCCAGCCACCGGGTAGCCGTACCTTTGACCATGGCACTGGCCTCCTATATTGCCAGTGCCGCTCCGCGACGGCCTGCTCGACGATGACGCGGTTCCATCCAGGCGACCGCGGACGAGCGTCTCTCCGCCGCGGCGAGCGGCTGCGGTCGCGGGCGCCCGAGGATCCCGTGTCCTCTTCCGGCGGCATAGGCACCCTCCTGTGGTTGACGCGCCAGCCAGCGGGGAGGCTAACATTTGACCAGGGCACTGGCCTCCTATATTGCCAGTGCCTCTGCGCGACGGCCTCCGGCACGACGACGCGGTTCCAATTCAGCGAAAGCGGGAAACTGCTGCGGCGAACGCCGAGGAGTTGCTAGGAGTATCCATGGCTGCGGCGAAGTGGCGTACTGAGATAGCAGGGAGATCATGGGTTTTTAAGGAGTAGTGGGCGGTGCCGCGGCGCCACTACGCCACTACGCCATAGCAGTTACTCCGCTCGCATCGAATTCCAAGAAGATGGAACGTGTCCACATTGCACACGGACACACAAAAGTCTCCGTTGCTATAGAGGCACATATCGGAAACGGAGCCAGAATTAAGACCGTTGCCAATACTATGGGTAACGGAGTTAATACTTTCTCCGTTACCTATGTTGAGGGCCAGCCACGGCCCAGGTCAGGTTTGTACGCACTGGCCGCGCGGAAAGCGCGATTCTCCGTCGCCTAACGCTTGCCGTTTCCATAGAGGGGTATCCGATGTGTCGTTCTGTACTAGTGGATGTCACAGAACCCTTACTCTTCTCTTCTTCCATCAGCCTCATACTCTTCTCTTCTTCCATCATCCTCAAACTCTTCTCTTCTTCCATCAGCCTCATACTCTCCTTATTTTTCTCCCTCTTTTCCATAAGCTCCATCATACGATCGAACTTGGAGGCACTGCTACTACCGGTACTCATCTTTGGTGCGGCTACGAGAGTCGGTGAGTAGGGGCATGCTCTCTTCTTCTGTCCATGTGGACGCACGGGTGTAACAATGGGTTCCTCTTCACCTTCACAACCTGAACCGTCTTCGTTAGGGTTGATTGTAGACCCAGAAGTTCGATTGTTTGCAACCTGAACCGAGAAGTGGGGGCACCCTAGCAGCCACATTGGTCACAACATTCTTGTCAAAAAGTATCTTCAGGTCTCCTCATCTTGTAGTGGAGCTATCTTAAACTTGGCTGCATCTGGACACATCTGTAAATTACAAAATGTTGTTAGATAATGAAAAGAACAACAACAATTGCCAAAATATACAAAGAATTATCAGTACCTGTATCTCATTTTCCCACAATCGTCGCTAGCAGCAATGGTATGAGTGACAGGATCTATACCCAAACCGGATGCGTGTTGAAACAATCCCTTCCAAACAGTGTATTCTTTTTTGAGTGTCTCCACCTATTTTTCATCTGACCTTATCATAGTTTCTCTTCGTGCGACCGTTGAACTTTTTAACCAAATTCTCGTAACCGTGTTTGGTCAAAACATGCACAGGACGATTGTTTGCATTCACCTCTTCGATGCACACTTCAAGAAATACACGATGCGCTACGGCATCCCAACAAGCTTTAGGCGCTTTCGGCTTCACAATCTAGATGCACAACAATACAATTATCCACCAATTTTATACAACACCCATCGCATACAACACAATGATTTTGGACAGCACCAATTTTATCCACAAATTTTGAACAGCACCAATTTTATCCACCAATTTTATCTATGCGTACAAGAAGATCAACCAATTTTATCCACCAATTTTGGACAGCACAATGATTTTGGACAGCACCAATTTTATCCACCAATTTTATACAACACCCATCAGTTATTACACTACTGTCATCTATATTATTAACAGTTCATGATTTTGGACAGCACAATGATTTTGGACAGCACCATGCGTACAAGAAGATCAACCAGCATCATACTAGCATCTACTTAGCAAACATCTCTAATTTTAGGAGAGAATCGAGCTGTTACCTTCGCTGCGGAGGTCGACATCGCAAGACGGCCGGGCGGAGAAGGGGACGAGGAGCTTGACGTCGCCGGAGGTGGAGCTGACGGAAGGGCGGAGGAGGAGCTGATGTAGGAGGTTGACGCAGGCCGGAGGAGGAGCCGACGACGGGGCGGAGAACAGTGGGCGACAGGGGCGGAGCCAATCTTCGGGAGCTGAAACAAGCACCGGAGGCGCGGCACTGGAGGCGCCCGCCTCGGATCCGGCAGAGCCGCGCCGAGATCTGAAGGTGGCGGCGGCGGGAGAGCGGCGGTGGGGATGGGGGAGCGGCGGGGGGGGTGGTGAGCGGCGGCCGGGGCTGGGAGAGAAGGTGAGTACGGGGTGGGAGGTCGAGGTCGGATGGGGAACTGGGGATTCGTTTTCCTTTTCTTTTTTTCCTTCGTACCGGTTGACTCAGACGAGAGGAGAGAGAGAGGCTCGACGCGGGGTGGCAATTCTCTGTAATTCACGCAAATGACATGTCCTTTTCTACGGAACGTTTCGCCAGGGGCATGGAGAAGCTCGGGAAACTGCTCGCTAGCAGTTTCTCTCCACCGTGTGTAAACTAGTTTCTGGGGAGTTTTACGGTGGGTGGAATTTGGAGACTTCTTTTCAGCTTATTGGGTTTGGTAGCTAGAAACTAGTCCAAAAGCCCAAAGAAGTCAGCCATAGAGGTCTTAGGCCCCCTTCTTTTCAGCTTAAGATTCTACATAAGCTGGATTTTGGAAGATTGTGGGAAGAAGCTGTGGTGGGTAGAAGCTGGCAAATCTAGTTTCGTATGTTCTTTTCAGCTTCTAGGCATTTGACTTGTTTGATGGGGTGAGTGGTGAAATGTCTATAGCGCCCCTAGATTTAATTTGTAAGATAGGTCTTAGTACAAATGAGATAGAAATGAATACATAAGTCTTTTTTATTACAAATTCCATACGTTCTACAATTCTTCAGTTGCCAAATTAAAATAAAAGTCTTTTTAAGTGATTCAACAATTACAATTAGAATACTCTTCATGCAACTAAACTTTCAGCAATTGCCTGGCGCATCCCACGCATGACTTCATCGGAAGAAGATGAGGCGACTGTCCCGACATAAGATGCACTATCCACATGGATATATGAGCCTCGCTAAATCGTGTCGAAATGGCCATCATATAGCTTACTATCACAAATGTAGTTATGCAAACACATGCATGCAGTGATTGTCGGGGGAATGCTTTCTGGATTAACCCGGGCCCAGTGCGACTTACTCGCACGGACAAAGGCCCACTTGGGAGCAAGCCCAATATTGAACCGCCATAAGGGGAAAGATCTAGAAGACATATCCCGGAGGACGTGAAGACCAAGTAGTCTCCGAGTAGGCCTCTGTGGACGTATTCCTTATGGGGGAAGTTTCCTTTTGTAACCTAGCGAGCCTCTGTGTATATAAAGAGGACTCGCAGGACTTAGAGCGGGTCAAGCTATCAAGCCCTAAACCCTAGCTCATACGGCGAGTACCAGATCGGATCGCCTCCATTGTAACACCTCGATTATCATATCAATTCAATCTAGGGTAGGCAGGAAGTAGGTCTTTTACCTCACATTGAGGGGGCCGAACCTGGGTAAATCTGTGTTGATCTTTGTTCCTGCGATCCCAAGCTCGGAGATGCTTGACTCGCGTAATCCCACACCTACGAAGTCATCTATGACACCTGACGTGACAAACCCACGACAGTTGGCGCCCACCGTGGGGCCTGCGGTCAAGAGCGTCACGTTCCGCGCAGGATCCATGAAGGGAGCTGAAGATCTTGTTGTTGGCCATCATCACGGTCAATGGCACACCCCTCATCGACGATTCAAGCTGGGGGCCGGAAGCAGATTATTTGGAGACCGGCCACGTCATCCCGTTGGATCCATCAACGTCTTCGTCGGCTTCATCGGTGGCAGGTCCGTTAGATCGGTCCAAGAAGGCGATTCAGTAGAAGAAGTCGCCGATGATGGGGAAGAATCCGTGGAAAGCATGGACTCGCAAGAGTTTGGGTCCATATACCTGCCTTTGAAGAAAGTTGCTGGGGTTACCCACCAGAAATCACATCACCAGATCAAGAGATGGCACAAGTCGCGGTTTACATGGCCGGAGGAGCAGGCGCATCAGGAACTGCTGGAGAAACCGAGGCATCGGCACCCCCAAGCAACCCACTTCTTGTCCCTGTCAGCCACGAACGCCGCCCTCCGTGCAACAGAAATTGAGGCCGCCAGGGCCGAGCTCCTGTATGAGGTTCGAAGGATGGAAGAAGAGCGCCGCAGGCTCGATCAGATAAACCAAGGAATCCAACAGGAGCGGCAGAGAGTAGCCGCGCTGGCTGCGACTCAACGACAGGTTGACCCGCAAACACAACTGCGCGCGACTCAACCAACAGTGGAAATCCCGCTCACTCCAGCCGCGGGACGGGAATCCAGACGACTGCGGAAGGAAGGGTACCAACAAATCAAGAGACCCAGCAACAACCAAGGAGGTTTCACACCCCGCAGGGCCATTACCAGAACCCTGTCGATAATATGTATGCTGCGGCTAATATCTTGACTCAGATGGTACCAACAGGCGATGACCCGGTCAATGCTGAGGCGCGGCGCGCGATTCAGATGCTAAGTACGGCAGTCCTGCAACAAGCCAATAGGGCGGAAGCCGAAGCACAGCTGCCCCTCGTACCAGCCAATCACAGGATTGCAGCAGAAAGAAGCGTCCAAAGCAGGCCACCAGAGATCAGGAGTCGCACAGAGGCAGCAGGAGCAAGTCGCAGAAGCGCAGGCGAATATGCCAGTGTGCAAACGCGGCCCGCAGATAACCCCGCGGGCGCGCCCACAGCCCTGTCCTCGCGACTCAAGGGACCGGCGTGTTTCACTGAAAGGATCAGATCGGAACCTTTTCCTGAAGATTTCAAAGGGCCACGCAAGGTGGCAAACTACAACGCCAGCATGGATCCAACCACTGGCTGAACAATTACGAGATGGGATGAGCATTTGAACGCTCTGAAGAAATATGTGCAAGGTACCTCAACATGATGCTAGAAGGTGCAGCGCACATATGGCTGCAAAATTTGCCTCCCAACTCTATAAATACTTGGGAGGAACTGAAGGATGCCTTCGTTAAGAACTTCCAAGGAACTTGCAACGACTCTGCAATATAGAAGATCTAGAGCGTTGTGTCCAGAAGGAAGGCGAGTCAAGTCGCCATTGGATGAAAAGGGTGGCAGAAATAATACACTCCTCAGATAATATACCACCAAGCTCAGCCGTCCTGGTGATGGAGAAAAACTGCAAGTTTGAGCCGCTGATTCATAAGCTGGGTCGCATGAAGGATAAAGTCAAGAGCCTCAGCGAGGTGATGGCTGCGGCTAACAAATATGCCAGCTCAGATAAAACCAGAGACGCGTCAGACGGAGAAGAAGAGGAGGTTGCTGCAAAGGAAAGAAAAACTCCAACAAGCCCCAGCAGCAGCAAACAAGCCACAACAACGAATCAAAACAAACGCAAAACGAAGATGGTCACTCAGGGCTCGTCGCCAATGCGTGGAGGATTCAGAGGCCAGCGTGGAAGGGGTCGAGGATACGGCTCCCGTCCAATCAATATGCAAGAAGTTTTCAACCGGCCATGCGACCTTCATGCGACAGGTGATGGACGGCCAGCGGACCATACCAAGGCGCAATGCACTATTACAAGAAGTGGAAAGAAGAGAGCCAACACAACGGGGGGAATTCCCATGAAGGAAACCCTAGTGCGGCTCATAACACAAATATTGGGCAGCACGGCGCGAGTAACCCCAGCAACGGGGCAGTATCACACAATAGTTATCGATACCTCCAAAAGGGAAGAGAAATTGAGCCAGAAGTCAGCAGGTGAACGCCGTGATACCAGCAACACCCAATTGGTTAAGGTGGTCAGAATACGCGGTAACCTGGAGTCGCGACGACCACCCGCCACAAGTACGGGAACCTGGCAAGTTGGGCTGGTTGTGGCACCGTACGTTGCAGGATACAAGCTGACCAAAGTGCTTATGGATGGAGGAAGCAGCATTAATATCTTGTACTACGATACGTTCCAGCGTCTAGGACTCAAGGATTCCAGCCTGCAGCCCACGTCAACAGTATTTCACGGCATTGTCCCAGGAAGGTCCGCACGGCCAGTGGGGAAAATAACCCTAGGGGTAACTTTTGGAACAGAAGAGAACTTTAGAAGCGAATTCCTAAGCTTCGAAGTGGTAAAATTCCAAAGCCCATATCACGCCTTGTTTGGAAGAACGGCCTTTGCTAAGTTTATGGCCAGGCCATGCTACGTGTACCTACAGTTGAAGATACCAGGACCAAAAGGGGTCATCACAGTGTACGGAGATAGAGAAAAAGCAATAGAATGTGAAAGGAGATGCGGCCTTCGCAGAATCCGCCTGTCCGCGGAAGAACTAAAAGGTTATAAGTCGCAGGTGGACCCAAACGACATGAGTGTGGTTACCACGCCATCTGCCGAGCCACCAATGAAATTCAAAGCGGCCCAGGACACTAAGCAGATAAATCTTGTTCCTGGCGACTCATCCAAGCAAACAGCATTGGAGCACACATGGAAGAAGACAGGAGAAGGCCCTCGTCGCTTTTCTCCAGGAAAATAAGGACATCTTCGCATGGAAGCCGTCAGATATGCCAGGGGTACCAAGAGAATTAGCAGAACATAGCCTCAAAGTGAACCCTGCGGCTAAACCAGTGAAGCAGCCACTACGGCGTTTCATGATGACAGGAGAAAGGCAATAGGAGAGGAAATAGCTCGCTTGCTGGCTGCAGGATTCATCAGAGGTATACCATCCGGAATGGGTGGCAAACCCAGTATTGGTTATGAAAAAGAACGGTACGTGGCGAATGTGCGTTGATTACACCAGTCTTAACAAAGCTTGTCCAAAGGATCCATTTGCTTTGCCGCGAATCGACCAAGTGATTGATTCAACTGCTGGGTGCGAGCTGTTATGCTTTTTGGACGCCTATTCAGGCTACCATCAAATCAAGATGAAGAGGGAGGACCAAGAAAAGACGTCCTTCATCACACCCTTTGGAGCTTTTTGTTATGTCAGCATGCCCTTTGGGTTGAAGAACGCAGGTGCGACTTACCAAAGATGCATTCAGAATTGTCTACATGAGCAAATAGGTCGCAACGTTCACGCCTACGTGGATGATATTGTGGTTAAGTCGCAATTAGAATCGCAAGTTAGCCAGGATTATTAGTGATCTGCAGAGACATTCACAAATCTCAGAAAATACAACATGAAGCTCAACCCCACAAAGTGCGTCTTTGGAGTACCAGCAGGAAAGCTATTGGGATTCATAGTATCAGAAAGAGGCATTGAGGCCAATCCTGAAGATAAAGGCCGTGATGGATCTCCAAAAGCCAGAAAAGATAAAAGATGTACAGCGACTTACGGTTGCGTAGCAGCTTTGAGTCGCTTTATATCAAGATTGGGAGAGAAAGCACTACCTTTGTACAGACTGTTGAAAAAATCAGACACCTTCGTTTGGGACGCAGAGGCCGACGAAGCTCTGACAGCCTTGAAACATCAATTGACAAATGCTCCAGTTCTGGCGGCTCCAAAGATAAAGAGCCAATGCTACTATACATAGCGGCAAATTCCCGTGCTGTGAGCTGTCATGGTTGTGGAGAGACAAGAACGGAAAGGAATACCCTGTCCAGAGACCAGTATACTACGTGAGCGAAGTCCTCACAGCTTCCAAACAGCGTTACCCACAGTGGCAGAAGTTGGTGTTTGGAGTGTTCATGGCGAGTCGCAAGCTGAAGCACTACTTCCAAGAACATCCAATAACTGTGGTTAGTTCAGCACCATTGGCAGATATCATTCGTAATCGAGAAGCTACTGGAAGAGTCGCTAAGTGGGCGATCGAGTTGGGACCACATCACATCAGCTACGAGCCGCGCACATCAATTAAGTCGCAAGCCCTTGCAGATTTTATTAACGATTGGACAGAAATCCAAGTCGCTCCTAGCATGGCAGAAACCAAATACTGGACCATGCATTTTGATGGGTCAAGACAGTTGCAAGGCTCGGGGGCTGGAGTTGTTCTAACATCTCCCAAGGGAGACAAGCTGCGGTATGTGCTACAGATACACTTCAACTGCACAAATAACGTGGCGGAGTACGAGGCACTGCTTCATGGTCTACGTATAGCAAAGGAGATGAACATCAGTCGCATACGCTGTTTTGGCGATTCAGACTTGGTGGCACAGCAGGTCTGGAACGTGGGACAGCAAGGATGCGAACATGGCTGCATATAGAAGAGAGGTGGACAGAATTGCTGGACATTTCACTGGATACCAAGTTGAACATATTGATCGGAGACAAAACGAAGCTGCAGATGCCCTGTCTCGGCTTGGATCCAACAGACAGTCAGTCCCACCCAATGTTTTCCTGGATGAACTGCACAATCCATCAGTCAAACCTCCAGCAGAGATTGACATTGCAGAGCCAGAGGATGATTCAACTTTAGTCGCAGCCCTGCATGAACAGCCAGGATGGACAGAGCCATACATGGCATATTTAAGTCGCGGAGTGCTGCCGGACGATGAAATTGAGGCGCGCAAAATCATACGACGATCAAAGGCCTATACAATCATCAACAACGAATTATACAAGCGCAGCGTGTCAGGAGCATTCCAAAGATGTGTCTCACCAGAAGAGGGACGAAAAATCTTGCACGAAATTCATTCAGGCGATTGTGGCCATCATGCTTCGTCAAGATCTTTGGTGGCAAAGGCGTTCCGACATGGATTCTTCTGGTTAACAGCATTAGCAGATGCAGAGCAAATTGTCAGAGTGTGCGATGGATGTCAAAGATACGCTAGGCAAGATCATATGCCAGCTCAAGCACTTCGCACAATACCCATCACATGGCCTTTTGCCGTATGGGGTTTTGACATGGTAGGGCCTTCAGACGGTCTTCAAACGGAAAAACTCACCTCTAGTCATGGTGGACAAATTCACAAAGTGGATAGAAGCAGAACCTGTGGGAGATTGCGAGGCTGAAACAGCAGTCAAGTTCTTGAAGAAGGTCATATTCCGCTTCGGTACCCCCATAGTATCATTACAGACAATGGGAGCAACACCTCTGAAGGGGCTACACAGATATTTTGCGCAGACAATGGGATAAGATTGGACCTCACGTCAGTAGCACACCCGCAGAGCAATGGACAAGCTGAGCGAGCTAACCAGGAAATTCTCCATGGAATTAAGCCGCGCCTTATTGAAAAGGTCGAAGCATCTCCAGGATGTTGGGTGGAAGAACTGCCAGCAGTACTGTGGAGCTTAAGAACAACCCCTAACAGATCCACAGGATTTACACCATATTTCATGGTCTATGGAGCAGAAGCAGTCATGCCCAGCGACATCATACATGATTCACCAAGAGTTGCGGCTTACATCGAGACAGATAATGAGATAGCTCGGCAAGACTCGGTGGACACATTAGAAGAGGTTAGAGACTTGGCAGCATCAAGGTCAGCGGTATATCAACAAGACTTGCGACGCTATCATGCCAGACGCATCAAAACCCGCACCTTTCAAGAAGGCGACCTAGTACTGCGACTTAAACAAGATCACAAGGGAATGCATAAGCTGTCCTCTCCATGGGAAGGACCCTACATCATCAGCAAGAAGCTAAACAATGGGTCGTACTACCTGCTGGATGTAAGGGAAGAAAGCAGCGAACGCCATGATTTCGAGGATCGTCTCGAGGCACCTCGCCCTTGGAACGTCGCACACCTGCGACCGTACTATACATAAGAAAAGGCTAATCAGAGCCAAGCATCATCCTTTCCAGCTTTATAGCTGAGTATCATCACAGCCACTCAGGGCTAGAACTTCAACTTTGGTCGCCACCTAGGCGCGACCTATGCAACATCTGATCGCCACCCAGGCGCGATCGACCCTTGTATCAGAAACCGGCTGCCACCTAGGCGCGGCCGTAAACTTTGTATCATCTCTGGTCGCCACCTAGGCGCGACCGACCCCATGTATCACCATGGATCGCCACCTACGCGCGATCCAACCCTATGTATAACACTCGGTTGCCACCTAGGCGCGACCTTATGTGTCATCATAATCAAAGCTTATCATAGCTTAGCCTATCATGGCAATATCATTATGTTTCTTGGGGTCTTTGTTACCCTGAAACAGCCAATTTATTGGCAATTATCAAATTTACCTTAAGTTGGATTGCTACTCGCATTATGTGGCCAAAGTACTGGGGTGTGGCGTCAATCGAGCTTGATTGCCTATCATGGCCGCTCTCGACCCTGAACACACATGTTCCTAGGAAATACTGAGTCGCGCGAGTGCCCACTTAAGGATTCAGATGGCCTAACTAGAGGTCGATGTACTGCTTATAGTACGGCAACACCAATTACAATTACTTGTATCTTAACAATTGTTTTATTCATGATATCAAGTTACAGGTGATGACCTTCAGAGTTCTCTGAGAAGAATTGAGATGATTACCACATACATCCTCTCAATCCTTGGGGGCTACATCATATTATCATCAAAAATTTGAAGATAGATCGTCATCAAGTTCTGAAGCTATCAGGATACTCTAACAAAGAAGCTCACGAAGTCAGATGATCTTCCAGGTGCGAGTCAAGGCCAAATGCACAATTATAAGTCGCGAAACAAGGAAAAGCGCGGCCTAACATTCAAGATCAAGAAATACTATGAAGTTCAGGCCACGCTTGGGGGCTAATGTCGGGGGAATACTTTCTGGATTAACCCGCGGCCCAGTGCGACTTACTCGCACGGACAAAGGCCCACTTGGGAGCAAGCCCAATATTGAACCGCCATAAGGGGAAAGATCTAGAAGACATATCCCGGAGGACGTGAAGACCAAGTAGTCTCCGAGTAGGCCTCTGTGGATGTATTCCTTATGGGGAAGTTTCCTTTTGTAACCTAGCGAGCCTCTGTGTATATAAAGAGGACTCGCAGGACTTAGAGCGGGTTAAGCTATCAAGCCCTAAAACCCTAGTGTCGGGGGAATACTTTCTGGATTAACCCGCGGCCCAGTGCAACTTAACTTACTCGCACGGACAAAGGCCCACTTGGGAGCAAGCCCAATATTGAACCGCCATAAGGGGAAAGATCTAGAAGACATATCCCGGAGGACGTGAAGACCAAGTAGTCTCCGAGTAGGCCTCTGTGGACGTATTCCTTATGGGGGAAGTTTCCTTTTGTAACCTAGCGAGCCTCTGTGTATATAAAGAGGACTCGCAGGACTTAGAGAGGGTCAAGCTATCAAGCCCTAAACCCTAGCTCATACGGCGAGTACCAGATCGGATCGACTCCATTGTAACACTTGATTATCATATCAATACCAATCTAGGGTAGGCAGGAGTAGGTCTTTTACCTCACATTGAGGGGGCCGAACCTGGGTAAATCTGTGTTGATCTTTGTTCCTGCGATCCCAAGCTCGGAGATGCTTGACTCGCGTAATTCCACACTACAAAGTCATCTATGACACCTGACGTGACAAAACCACGACAGTTGGCGCCCACCTTGGGGCCTGCGGTCAAGAGCGTCACGTTCCGCGCAGGATCCATGAAGGGAGCTGAAGATCTTGTTGTTGGCCGCATCATCACGGTCAACGGCACACCCTCATCGACGATTCAAGCTGGGGGCCGGAAGCAGATTACTTGGAGACCGGCCACGTCATCCCTTTGGATCCATCAACGTCTTCGTCGGCTTCATTGGCGGCGAGTCAGAGGATCCATCGCAACATGGCGACTCAGAAGAAGGAGTCGCGGTAACAGTGGACCAAGAAGAGGAATCTATCAACTATGAGTCGCTGCCCCTTGAAACGAAGAAGGCCAATCCATTGAGTATGTCCTTGAGGAAAGGCTATGCGGAGGCCCTGTGGATAGTGGCTCGCCCTCTGTAGAAGATCGGCACGTTGAAGGGGTCTACAGGACCACAGAAGCTGACGAAGGGCATGCCACAGGCAGCTTAGCCCCCACACCGCCGGAAGCAGCAGAACAGGCTGCACAAGACGCATCAGGAGTCGCGGCATCCGCTGCGATGACGCCAGGAGTCGTGGCCTCAGGAGTCGCAAACAGAGAGACTCACCTGGAGTCGCGCCTGCGGAATCAGGCTCAAGGGTAGCCCCCAACGCAGCGGTCACGCCGCCACAAGGAAGCGTGTTGCTTACGCCAATATCTGCGGTTAACGCGGCTGCTAGGGTGACAGAATTGGAGGCTACCAGGATCGGGCTATATGATGAAGTCCAGAGAATCACGGATGAGAGAGCCAGGCTGGCGCGTGAGGAACAGCGCCTCCAACAGGAGCAACTGCGACTCATCAAAGAAACCAATACTGCAAGGAATACAGGCCACCTTGCCACACAGACGCCACGCGAGTCGCCTGCAGCAGGAACAGTAAACCCTATGGAGCTGTTCCAATCGCCTACCGCTGAGCCAGCAATTGCGGTTCCATCAGTCGCCACCGACACGATCCCATCAGTCACCACCAACACAGCGCCCCCGGTCGCATGGTCAGGGGTCGCACAACCTTCAGTCGTGTACCCACACACATGGCACCATCTGCCATGGTCATGCGGTCCGTGGCCCCATTAGCTGCGCCCGCGGTTCAAGCAATCGCTGTACCATCAATCGTATCAGCGGTTCCATCCTTCGCAGCACCAAGAGCAGCAGAGATACCTGGATCAAGGGCCATAGTGCAGGCTAACAACAGGGCCATGATGCCCCCGCCATTGACGCAGCCAACCTTTGTTCAGCAGTCGCCACAGCAGACTCAAAGGTTCCACACGCTGCAAGGGCATTATGTAGCCAGTGGAGAATTCTTTTGCGGCCACAAACATCTTGGCCAGATTAGCGCCAGCAGGAAACACGCCAATGGACAGAGAGGCACGGCGCGCCATTGAGATGCTGAGCACAACAGTAATACAGCAGGCAAATATGTCCGAACACGCAGGACGGCTGCAGTCCACCCCTTACAATAGCAGAGCAACGGCAGAGAGAAGCATCCACGCAGAGTCGCACACGTTGCGACTTCGAGTTCGGCTAGGCGACAAAGGGAAGATCAACCTGCGGTTCAAAATCAACTTCAGCAGTTCAACCCATAGAGATTGTGCAGCCGCGCGCGGCGGCCAATCCACTAGGAAGGCCAGCTTCGTCCAAACCTATCGTCGCGACTCAAAGGCCCAGTCTGTTTTTCAGCGAAAGAATCAGGTCTGAACCGTTTCCTGCAGATTTCAAAGGGCCTCGCAAGGTCGCCAACTACAACGCAAGCATGGACCCTGTTACTGGCTCAACAATTACGAGATTGGCATGAGCATCCTAAACGCATCCGAAGAGATATGCGCGCGTTACCTAAACATGATGTTAGAAGGCGCATCACATATGGCTGCAAA
>CAMZMU010000046.1:63368882-63430866 GCA_947311845.1 Poa pratensis
AAAGTACTGGGGTGCGGCGTCAATCGAGTTTGATTGCCTATCATGGCCGCTCTCGACCCTGAACACGCACTTTTACCTGGGAAATACTGAGCCGCGCAAAGGGCCTAAGTGAGGAAAAACCGAGACAAATCATAAGGACCAGCCTATTGGTCAAAACATGTACTGCGAGAGTACTTAAGCCAAACCATAACATTGTCTTATGACACATAAATTCTAACAATTATTACAGGCCGCTAAGGGCCAAGATCATAAAAACATTGTTTCCATTCTTCATTTGTGCGCAGCTTTTGACCCTGCGGAAGGAGAACAGGCGGCTTGCCAAGCTTGCCAGAAGGAGCAATCGCGGGCTCGCTGGACGGGCTCTTCAGTCGCGGGCTTGGGGCTGCAGAGCTGGATACGTCCTGGAAGGAGGGGTTCTTTTCTGCGGAATCATCGCACTAGATGACGGAGCGGGTAAACTTCTCCCATTTGCTTCCATCTGCATTATACTTGCCCATATAGGTCGCAAGATCTATCCCCTCCACCAGTTCAGTCGCGTGGCCGCGCATATCCTTCCAAGTCGCCGCATATTCTGAGGCCGTCAGTTCGGTGCCATCCACCTTCTTCGAGGGCCTACCTTTTGCAATCTTGGCAGCAAAGAAGGATAGTATGTCTCTTGGCCAAAGCAAGAACATGAGCCGCGCCGGTGCGAGCTGAGGACTCCTTCCAGTCCAAAAAGAACTGAGGCGCCCTAAGCAGTCTTTTTAGCAACCCTTCAGAACACCGGGGACTGGCTTGGTCGGCAGCAGGCACTTAGACAGTGATTTCATGCATCACAAGTTCTTCGCGAAAAATCGCGAATATACTCCAGCTGTTCTTGAGTACTGCCGCGCTGCTCTTTGGCATCTTCACCTACATCGAGGCATGTCTCCGTCAGCTCTACAACATACAGCAAAGATAGTAGAGAAAACAGATGCACATATGAGTCGCAAAACATACCAGTTAACTCTTGAGTCATGATGCACACTTTGGCGTGGACAAGGTTATGGCATCAGAAACTTTTTCAACTTTTTTCTCAAGCTCGCCAATGGAAACAGCCTTGAGCCTTGCGTCCTCGTTGGCATCAGCGATGGCGTCTTTCTGAGCACTGATTTGAAGGTCCAGTTGCTGACCCTCTCTTGAAACTTCTCTTCAACCGTTTTAAGCCGCAGCTCGGTGGCTTTGGCTTGTTCAGATAACTGAAGCTTTCATCAGATAGCTCGCCCATCCTGGTTTCCCTCTTCTTCAGCTCAGCGTCACGCTGGCCAAGGAGTCGCGAAGCCTCTCCAGTTCAGAAGGAGTATCCCCAACTGCTTTCCAAGGCGAGTTTGGCAGCTGTTATGGAGCTTAGTTCCTCCTACAAAGAGTACACATCAGTTAGTAAGTACATCTAAGGAGAAGCATCAAGTCTCCCTTTAAAGTCAAAGAAGAAACTTGATCCTTGGGGGCTAGAGACAGATAAGTGGAGATAGAAGTTTACCTTATAAGCCGCAGACAGGTCAGACAGTGCCTTGCGGAGCTCCATGGCTTGCTTGTCATTTGAGGCAATGATGGCCTCTGACAGTTTCTCAGCGCGGCTAATGGAGTAGGGAGCAACCTCAGCACGCAGAATTGGCGACCGCAGGCTGTCAGTCCGCTGGCGACTCAATCAATGGCGTCAGCATCCTTGGCCATTACATCTATGGAGGAGGGGTTGACCTTCTCCACGTCTTGGATCGTAAGGGATCCGTTCTATCTTCCAAAGCCACCTCTTGGGCAACTGTGTCAAGAACGGGACCGTGGCCAAGTCATCTGTGGTGGCCACGCCCTCTACCATGGCGGTATGAGCCGCAGGTGATAAGCGCGGCTCAACCGCGGTTTCAGAAACAACTCCATCAGCCGCGGATTTAGCCGCACTTCTGCAAAAAGCAAGGGCATTGTGTAAAGAAGAAGCACGTAAGCCAGAATAAAAGTATTATGAGCGCAAGGAAAAATCACTAACTCTGGAGCCATCTTCACGAAGGCCATAAGCTCGCCACTTGACGGTGAGGACAGGCCTTGGGTCCCAGAATCTATGAGCAGAAGTTTGCGTGTCAATAGAGGAAAAAGAATAAATTCAAAATGACAAGACAACAGAAATTACCAGAGTGGGGACCCATGTCTTCTTCAGTTGAGGCGGTGGGTTTGTACACACGCGCTGGCAGCGGAGAGAGGTCGCGCCCGTAGCAGGCTTGCGACGCTTCGTGGCCTCAGGATTCTCCAGAGCATCAAGCTCTGGCTCCTCACGAGATAGCCTCTTGGAGGCTCTACGGGAGTTGGTCCAGCGCGGCAGCAGAGCTCGCGGCTGGCACTGGACTGTCATCTCGTCCAGTTCAGTCTCTTCACCTTCTGAGGCCGCAGAGGCGACAGAAGGGATATCAGCAGTTTCGCTGCCCTCTAGAGTGGGCAGCAACTTCTTTCGTGCGGCACGCTTGGGAGCAGCAGCGGGCCGGCGACGGTCGCAGACAGCGACCAGTAATTCTCATCAGCCTGGATCAGGAAGATATAAGTTGCAGTATTAAGAAAGGAATGCGACTCAACTAAGAAGGCAAAAAGACAGAGAAAGGAGTTACCTCAAAAGGCTTGTTGTTAACACTGAAAGGGGCAAGCCCCACCTTATCGAAGGAGATGTCCTTCTCCTCAGTCACGCGGGTGACGAATTCCACCCAATCCTCAGACCTCCAGTCCGAAACCTTGATACGGTCGACGTCAGCAGAGGTGCCTGTGCACTCAAGGAAGGATCGCTGTCGTGGACTCACGGGCTGAATGCGCCATTTGGTCCAGCAAGAGAGAAGATCAAGGCCAGTAAGACCATGACCTATTAAGGCGCGGACCTTGATCAGCGACTCATTGATGAAGGGCATGGCCGAGTCACGAGGTTTTGATTTCAGTGCCTCGGTAGGCACGAAGAGGGTGTTAAACCAGGAGGGAAGGCGAGTTTCGCCCTCCGGTGAAGTATCTTGGCAATAGAAGAAAGATTTTTGCCAAGCCCTGGGTCGATTCGCCAGGGCTAGCTTGGGAAGGCAAGAGTTTCTATGGCGTTGAAGAGAGATGGCGCCGACCTGAACATAGGCGCCACCCTTGGAGACAAGTTGGCTGTTGCAGGTGAAAGAGGCCAGCCATAGATCGATGTTGGGGGCTATGCCAAGATAGTCTTCGCACATCACATGAAAATTGCTCACCTGGAGCATTGAGTTGGGCCCGATGTCGTGAAGACGGAGGCCTAGGCGTTGCAGCAAATTGCGGAAGAAGGGAGAACCTGGCGGCGTGAATCCACGCTCCACGTGCTCCACAAACATCACCAGCTCGTTGGGCTTGGGGCGCGGCTCGATTTCATCGCCTGGCGCCCGCCAGACGCCGTCCTCCTTCGGCGGCAAGAAGCCAGCTTCGACCAGATCTGCAAGAGTTTCCTCCGTCACCCAGGATCCTTCCCAGTTGCAGGAGATCCTACGCTTATCATCAGATGGCTTCGCCTTGGGCGCCATTACGAAGGGGAGATTGGATTGGGGAACTAGGCTTGGGTCAAGGAAGAAGACGGCGCGGCTAGGGATGAGGAAATTGCAAGGGCAAGTGAATGATAACCTAGGCGGCCGCAGCTTATAACTGAAGGGGCCCGCAACTAACGGCACGATCTGCGCTCGCAACCAACGGCACAATTTGCGCCCGCAAAACGAGTAACGATCCGCAATTAAAGGAAACAGAATTTCCAGAAGGGGAGATGAGTCGCGCAGATAGGTCACAGCTCTGAATCACATAAGTCAGAAGATTGGTCAGAACGTTTGCAGTGCGGCTCAGAGACCATTTCAAGAGGTCAGAAGATTCTCACCGTAAAGTCCTAACCAATCTTGGGGGCTAATGTCGGGGGAATACTTTCTGGATTAACCCGCGGCCCAGTGCGACTTAACTTACTCGCACGGACAAAGGCCCACTTGGGAGCAAGCCCAATATTGAACCGCCATAAGGGGAAAGATCTAGAAGACATATCCCAGGACGTGAAGACCAAGTAGTCTCCGAGTAGGCCTCTGTGGACGTATTCCTTATGGGGGAAGTTTCCTTTTGTAACCTAGCGAGCCTCTGTGTATATAAAGAGGACTCGCAGGACTTAGAGCGGGTCAAGCTTTCAAGCCCTAAACCCTAGCTCATACGGCGAGTACCAGATCGGATCGCCTCCATTGTAACACCTTGATTATCATATCAATACCAATCTAGGGTAGGCAGGAAGTAGGTCTTTTACCTCACATTGAGGGGGCCGAACCTGGGTAAATCTGTGTTGATCTTTGTTCCTGCGATCCCAAGCTCGGAGATGCTTGACTCGCGTAATCCCACACCTACGAAGTCATCTATGACACCTGACGTGACAAACCCATGACACCTAGCTCATACGGCGAGTACCAGATCGGATCGCCTCCATTGTAACACCTCGATTATCATATCAATACCAATCTAGGGAAGGCAGGAAGTATGTCTTTTACCTCACATTGAGGGGGCCGAACCTGGGTAAATCTGTGTTGATCTTTGTTCCTGCGATCCCAAGCTCGGAGATGCTTGACTCGCGTAATCCCACACCTACGAAGTCATCTATGTCACCTGACGTGACAAACCCACGACAGTGATGATCTTCGACTGCGTCTCTTCTTCTGGAAAAAATGGTATCCCGAGCAGAATACGCCACTTCATTTTAAGAACGCCAAATGCTCTTTCAATGGCATTTCGTAGAGATGAATGAAGATGGTTGAATTTCTCCGGCATGTTTTGTGGAGGCGCACCTTGGAATTCAGGAACATGGTAGCGTTGCTCTTTGAATGGGGCGAGATAACCAGTTCTATTGGGATATCCAGAGTCGACAAGATAGTATTTTCCTGCGAGTAGCAAAAACATCAGAACATAAAATATATATTATGAGCATATATTTTGTTTGCATAGTACATATGCGAAAATATTACCGTGAGGAGGGTGTGGATAATTGGCAAACCTAGGCCGAGCATCAGTCCATACACGGTTATCATGAGCAGATCCAGGCCATCCAGGAACAGCAAATGTGAACCTCAAGTCAAAATCACAAATTGCAAGGACGTTCTAACTTGTATAGCCTTTCCTGTTAGTGTATCTTTGCTTGTCCTTCGCAGCTACCAAGACAGGAATATGTGTTCCATCAATTGCTCCAATAGCATTCTTGAAATGGGGCCAAAATCTTCGTTGCCTAATTTTTTCATGAACTTGGGTGAAAGTAGGATCATGGGGTCTGACGTAATCACCCGCCGTACGGTCTACACAGTCTAACACCTCATGAAACTTCCTGCTTATAGTAGAAACACTACGCTCAAAACGATCTGCAGCCTGACTATTGGACTCAGGTGCCCCCAACATCCATAGAAAGATAGCTAGTGCTTCTATACTGGACATCTGAGAAGTTGACTGCAGACCATATGTAGCAACAAGAGTTTCATGCAACATTCTGAAAACTGACCTCCTCATCCTAAAACAGTTGTAGAATTTCTTTGGATCTTTCATCCTTTCCTCAACCCATTGTATCCCTGTCATCTGGGGCAGACTTCTAGCCGCATAAGGTGCCTTTTCATCCTCTTCTGCAATAGCAGCCGCAAGCATGTAGTACAAGTCCAAATCTTCATCATCAGAATCATCATTTGAATAATTCATCTATAAGTACACAAAAAACATGTAAATCCAGGGTCATAATAAAAATACGCAAGCTGATAAAATAATAAAAATACACACAAATCCATTGTCATACGTAGGGTACGTACAGATAACATACAAGTTCGAAGCAAATTAAAATAGGGTCATCCGAGATACAAGTTGAAAACAATGAAAATATAAAAATATGTATCTCGTCCTAAGCCAACTTCTTGTTATGCTGCTCCCATGTCATCCTAAGCCAATCAAGCCTCTGCGCCGGTGTAGCATCCTCCTCCAAACAAAGGAATACATCACGGTATTCCTGTAGAATAAATAGCTGTGTGGCATAGAAGTACTCCAACATCCCGGGCTTAGCTCCATCCTGGACTATTTGTGCAACCATCCGCCTAATCTCCTGCCTAGCAGAATCCTTCTTGTCCTCTTTTTTTTTCAGGAGATGTCACCGAGTTCCTACTCTTCTCCTCCTTCTCTTCCTCCATCAACCTCGTCTTCTCTTCCGCCTTCAACCTCCGCAGCTCCATCTTCTCCTCCTTCTTTTCAATGAGCTCCATCACACGATCAAACCTCGAGGCACTCCCAGAACTTGCCTTTGGAGTTGCTGCCGGGGACGGTGAGTAAGGGCAGTTTCTCGGTTTCTTCTTATTACGCAAAGGTGTAATAGTAGTCTCGGTTTCACCTTCACAACCTGAACCATCAAGTTCCTCAAGATTGACAACATTGTTCTGAGAAGCTGCAGCCTTAGCAGCTCGGTCGTGAGATGATGGTGGCACCCTAGCAGTCACATTTGTCACAACATTCTTGTCAAATATTATCTTCAAGTCCTCCTCATCTTGTAGTGGGGCTATGTGAAACTTGGCTGCCTCTGGACACATCTGCATGCATAAATAAACATCAGTATAGCACATTAGAAGAAACACCTAAGCCAAACATTTACAAAGTGCTCAGCAATATCATTACCTGTATCTCAAGTTCCCACCAACCATCATCAGCATCAATGGTATTAGTGATAGAATCTCTTCCTATACCAGATGCATGTTGAAGCAATCCCTTCCAAACAGTGTAATCTTTTTTCAGGGTGTCCCACCTATTTTTCAATTGAGTCCAAACATAGTTTCTCTTCGTGCGCTTGTTGAAGTTTGTTGTCATATTGACTTTACCAGTGGCATTCAAAACATTAACCAGACGATTATGTTTATTCACTTCTTCGATGCACACGTCAAGAAAAGCCCAGTGAGCTACTGCATCCCAATTTGCTTTCGGGGTTTTCAACTTTTCTTTCTATCACACAAAGTACCATATAGCAGTAATTAGCACAATAGCAAGTCCAACAACAGGACCAATTAATCAGTTCCTACTGCTAGTTAAATTACCTACTGCTAGTTAAATTGCATTATCATATTGACATAAGTTTGTTTTCAACTTTTCTTTCTATCACACAAAGTACCTACTGCTAGTTAAATTGCATTATCTACAATAATAAAATCATGTTTAGCTAGTCCACAGACAGTAGCAAATCTGGCCACAATAGCACAAAATCTGGAATTACACTCTAATTAAATTGAACTGCAAGCAACACAAGCAAATTGCTATTCGATGCTAGTGATTTAGAAATTACAGAAGCAAATTACACAAATTGCTAGTCGAACTGCAAGCAACACAAACAAAGGACCAATTAATCAGTTCATTTTACACAAATTGCTAACTAGAGTACCTATTATCACTGCTAGCAACAGCAAAGAACAAAGCAAAACAGGGGACTGTCTCTTGTACCTGCGGTGGGGGCTGGGAGGAGGACGGCGGTGGCTGGGAGGAGGACATGGCGAGGTCGGCGGCGGACGGCGTCGTACAGCGGCGGAGTGCGTACGAGCGGCCCAGGACGTCGGGTCGGGCGGCGGGAGGCAGACCGGGTCGGGCGGCGGGAGGAGGAGCGGGTCGGGCGGCGGGGGAGGAGACGTCGGCGGCGGGAGGAGGAGCGGGGTCGGGCTCAGCGGCGGCCCACGCTGGCGGCGGCGGTGGGGACCGAGGAAACCCTAGGCGCCATGTTTTTAGGGAGAGGAGGAGCGACTCGGGGGCACGGCACGAGCGAGTCGAGCAGGCTGCGAGTTCTTTTTTTTTCCTTTCACTCCCTCGGCGGTGGCAGTTTTCTGTAAATAAGAGGCAACGTTATGTCTACAATGGATACCCTTTCGATTCACTTGTGGGAATCTCTCTAGAATCGGCCCGCGAGGGGATTCTCGGTAGAGGAAGGAAATGAGCTTCTCGGTGGAATTAAGCGGCCCAGAATCAAACGCATTCTTTTCAGCGTGTGCGATTTTAGACCCAGAATCCCTCCAGGAAGCTAAAAAGAAGGGGGCCTTAGAGCAAGTCTAGCAGATAATCAAAAAACTGGTCAAATCTTGAAAAGTGCAGTTTTGGTCACACAAAAAAATGAATAGATCCAGTAAAACTGCATAAACCGAAAAACATTTTCTATATCCATGGATATTATCACCTCCACGCCTTATACAACCAGTTTTTGGAGGTCACAACTATTTCTTATCAATAACACATTTATCTGACCGCGAACTTGATACATATTGGCTCTAATACCATATGAAATTTGGCACACTGACCAATCTACTGAAAAACTTGAAACTGGTGGGGAAGAGGGGGAAATAAATTTTAGCACCTGCGGCCGCTTTGCCATATTCCATTTTGTTGACATCCGAAACTTATGCACCTCTCATCTACTCGCTCCATTTTAAAAAGGATGACTTTCATTTATGTGTATGCGGATGCATCTATACATGTAACATTTCTAGATACATCCAAATGTATACAAATGGAAGTCATCCTTTTTTAACGGAGAGAATAGTTTGGTGGGGAAGAGGAGAGCACGGGTCACGAGGAGATGTGTTACGCATTTTGGCACTTGGCCAACGTGTGGCAGGGCAGTCTGGTCATGGCCTGAACAGTTCGTTATCAAGCTCACTGTTGCCGGCCGCTGCCAATCAGCTAAAATCACACAGTCAATCTGTATGGGAAGAAAATATATCGGTATGGGCTTTACGCAGGCTCACATGCACATGCTCACATCACATCGGCCCGGGTTTCTGTTATAAACGATAGCAAATAAACGACGAAGAGCGGAACGATCAAACCAAAAGGGGACACGAGATTTTAACGTGGAAAACCTCTCCAAACAAAGGAGAGGGAAAAACCACGGGCGCCAGCCAGCAATACTTCACTATATCGGGTGTGGTTACAAACGCTGTGGTTTTACAATGTGTGGCTTACCCCAACCGGCGGCTTACAAGATGAATATATGGTGGCATAAAACCCTAGGTCGGCTGCAGTCCGACCCGGAAACGATCCGTACCGTACCGCGGGGGGCTGCCGCCCCCCGCACCCCACTCCGTGCATACCCCACTCCGGGGCGCTCCGCTCTCCTTCGTCACAAGTTGGCCTTCATCAGTATAGAATTTGGATCATCATATAACAACACTCCACCTTGAGACAAATTCCATCTTGTAGCATGAACGGGAACTTCACCTGAAACAACAAAGAAAACACCTTCGGCGCCAAATAGCCTCTTGGGCTAGACAGTGATACCAACTAAGCCCGAGCAAAGCTCGAACTTAGTAACAGGAACTGGCTTTGTCATCATATCAGCAGGATTATCATGAGTACTTATCTTGCATACCTTCAGCTTACCTTTTGCAACAACATCACGCACATAATGGTATTTGACGTCAATGTGCTTTGTTCTCTCATGGAACATCTGACTATCACAAAACAGGTTAATGCAAGTATCATCTCCACAAAGCTCAGCAAACAAACCTTTCAGCCAAACCGATTCTTTACATGCTTCAGCAATAGCCATGTACTCTGCTTCAGTGGTAGACTGGGCAACAACAGATTGCAACGTTGCCCTCCAACTCACGGCACAACCACCAAGCGTGAACACATAACCTGTGAGGGATCTCCTCTTATCCAAATCGGCAGCAAAATCTGAATCCACATAGCCTGCGAGTCCCTCATCAGTCTTGCCGAACTTGAGGCAAGCATTGGATGTGCCACGAAGGTACCTGAAAATCCACTGAACAGCCTTCCAATGTTCTTTACCAGGATTAGCCATATATCTACTAACCAAACTCATAGCATATGATAAATCTGGACGTGAGCAAACCATGGCATACATTAAAGAACCAACAGCACTAGAATATGGAACTCTAGACATGTACTCAAAATCCTCATCCGTACTAGGACATTGTTCAGCTGACAATTTAAAGTGAGGAGCAATAGGAGTACTAACAGACTTTGCATCATGCATGTTAAAACGATGAAGAACTTTCTTAATGTAATTTTGCTGACTAAGAAACAACAAACCAGAATTTCTGTCACGGGTAATCTCCATACCTAGAATTTTCTTAGCAGCACCAAGATCCTTCATCTCAAACTCGCTACTCAACTGTGACTTGAGAGCAGCGATATCTTTCTTGCTCTTGGCAGCAATCAACATATCATCAACATATAATAACAGGTATATAGGTGATCCATTAACAAACTTAATGTACACACAGCTATCAAATTCAGACCTCTTAAAGCCATGTGACAACATAAAAGAATCAAACCTTTTATACCACTGACGAGGAGATTGTTTCAAACCGTATAAGGACCTTTTCAACTTACACACAAGATCCTCCTTACCAGGCACTATGAACCCTTCTGGCTGGTCCATGTATATCTCCTCCTCCAACTCTCCATGCAGAAACGCAGTCTTTACATCTAACTGCTCAAGCTCAAGATCACGCATAGCAACAATACCAAAAATGTACGAATTGAACTATGCTTAACAACTGGAGAGAAAACATCATTATAATCAACACCTGGAATTTGACTGAAGCCTTTTGCAACTAACCTTGCCTTAAACCTCGGAGGCTCGCTAGGAGATAAACCCTCCTTTCTCTTGAAGATCCACTTACAGCGGACTGCCTTCTTTTTCTTAGGCAAGCGCACAACTTCCCATGTGCCATTCTTATCGAGTGACTGCATCTCTTCTTGCATAGCAGCAAGCCACTTCTCGCGGTCACCGGAACCAATAGCTTCAGTATAGTGGACGGCTCATGTCCGTGCTCCACCTGTTCTGCACAACTCAGAGCATAATCAACAATGTTACACTCTTCAATTAAACGTGGTCGAGGACCACAATTCCTCCTGTTCCTACGAGCAGCAATAGACTGTTGTGGCTGCAAAACAGGGGGTGAGTTCTGAACATTATTATTATCAGAATCAGAAGAATCAGAATCATCAGAACCAGCAGAATCAGGATCAGAATCATCTGAAGTAGCAGCACCATCATTGTCAACAGTGACATTTTCCTTTTCAACAGAGTGCTCCACCTCGACACGAACCTGCTCCTCAGAAAAATCTGGCAAAACATCTGAGGACAACTTATCAAAGTACATAACAGATTCATTGAAAACAACACTCCTGCTCATAAATGCCTTGCTAGTTTCGGGATTCCATAACTTGTATCCTTTTACACCCGAACCATAACCAATGAACACACACTTAATAGCTCTCGGCTCTAACTTTCCATTATCAACATGAGCATAAGCAGTGCAACCGAAAACTTTAAGCTGTGAATAATCAGCAGGAGAATCTGACCATACCTCAATGGGAGTTTTCTTGTCGAGGGGAATAGATGGTGACCTGTTTATCAAGTAGCAGGCGGTGGCAGCCGCCTCAGCCCAAAAACGCTTACTCATGCGAGCGTTGGAGATCATGCAGCGAGCCTTGGAGATGATGGTCCTGTTCATCCGCTCCGCTACACCATTCTGCTGAGGCGTGTACGGGATGGTGAGGTGCCTGACAATGCCTTCTTTCCTGCAATAATCATTAAAGGCATTCGAACAAAATTCGCCACCATTGTCAGTACGAAGTAATTTCACCTTCCTTTCTGTTTGCCTTTCAATCATAGCTTTCCACTCTTTAAAAGCAGCAAACGTATCATCCTTATTTTTCATGAAATAAGGCCAAACTCTTCTAGAGTAATCATCAATAATGGTAAGCATATAACGAGCACCACCATAAGAGGGCTTACGAGATGGCCCCCAAACATCAGCATGTACATAATCAAGTGTACCTTTGGTGGTGTGGACAGAAGCATTAAACTTAACTCTTGTGTGCTTACCGAAAATGCAGTGTTCACAGAACTGCATCTTACCCAAACTGCATCCTTGCAGCAAGTCTCTCTTGATCAATTCTGCCATACCAAGTTCACTCATATGTCCAAGACGCTTATGCCAAAGGTTAGTTTTACTAGCGTCATCATGAGAAACAGCAGCAACAGTACCAGATAACGTGCTACCTCTAAGAACATATAACTTAGCAGAATTCATATCACCAACCATAACAATGAGAGAACCTTTTGATACCTTTAGGAGTTTATTTCCTCCTTTGTACTTGTACCCGTCACAGTCAAGGGTACTGAGCGAGATCAAATTTCTTGCCATGGTTGGTATGTGTTTCACTCCCGTCAACGTGCGTGTCATACCGTCATGTGTCTTGACCTGAACGGAACCAACGCCAACAATGTTGCATTGCTGGTCGTTCCCCACACGCACGAAATCTCCAGTCTGCACTAACTCATAAGAACTGAACCAATCTTTGTTACAGCAAATATGAAAAGAACATGCAGTATCTAGAATCCATTCATCCTGACGAGAAACACATGCAGCTAAAACAGCTAGGCATTCGCCATCAGAACTACCATCAACAACAGAAGCCTCACCGGTATCATTACCTTCATTTTTTTTCGGTTGGTAAGTACCTTTTCTTTTCTCCTTGTTCTGCAACTTCCAACAATCATCAATGACATGATTAGCTTTCTTACAATACCTGCAGAACTTGTCACGGCCTTTAGACTTTGAGCGACCTCTGTCACCCTTGCTCTTGTCTCTGTTGTAGTTGTAGTGGTTATCTCGCTGCTCAGGCCTCCCTCGGACCTGCAAAGCATCGCCCTTGGAGGACGACGTCTCCTCTTTCTGTACCATACCTTTCATCTTTTCCCTGGCAAGCAGGGCCTCATATACTTCCGCGGTGGTTAGTTCATCACGGCTTAACAGTATGGTATCACGAAAATTTGCAAAGGAATTTGGCAGCGAACATAGAAGTAAAAGTGCTAGATCTTCATCATCGTACTTTACCTCCATCGACACTAGGTCAGAAACGATCTCCTTAAAGATCGATAAGTGATTCATTACCGAACCACCTTCTTGCAACTTGTGCGTGAACAACTTCATCTTCACATGCATCTTGCTGGTGAGATCTTTGGACATGCAGATCGACTCCAGCTTAGCCCACAGTGCCGCTGCGGTTTTCTCCTGGAGTACTTCTTGCAGAATATCATTAGATAGATGAAGTTGAATAAGCGATAAAGCCTTACGGTCTTTCCGCTTCTCATCGGCGGTCCATGCCGCCGCATCCTTGTCGCCGAATTTCTCCAGCGCCTCGTCAAGATCATTGGACTGTGCGAGGATCGCACGCATCTTGACCTGCCACAACGAAAATCTCGTCTTGTAGTCCAGCGCCGGTAGATCGAACTTCATCGATGCCATCCAAAACCCTAATCTGAAAACAGATCTGAAACAGGGCTCTGATACCACTTGTTATAAACGATAGCAAAAAACGACGAAGAGCGGAACGATCAAACCAAAGGGGACACGAGATTTTAACGTGGAAAACCTCTCCAAACAAAGGAGAGGAAAAAACCACGGGCGCCAGCCAGCAATACTTCACTATATCGGGTGAGGTTACAAACGCCGTGGGTTTACAATGTGTGGCTTACCTCAACCGGTGGCTTACAAGATGAATATATGGTGGCATAAAACACTAGGTCGGCTGCAGCCCCCCGCACCCCACTCCGTGTATACCGGATGGGCCTGCGGACGTTATGGGCCAACTTCTGACTCCGGGGCGCTCCGCTCTCCTTCGTCACAAGTTGACCTTCATCAGTATAGAATTTAGATCATCATAAAACAACAGTTTTGGCATCGTCTGACGCGGACAAAATCCCTCCGTCGGAGTCTGCGTTGCCGGAGCCGTAGCTATGAGAAGATCCGCCCTGAGGATACCAGGCCACAGGCGCCACGCACAGTATTGTGGATCCACCAGTCAACTTCCGTGCAATTGTGCTACGTGCCACTGGAGAGTGTTCTGTTATCACTGGCCTATCACGTGAAACGGGGTGACTGGTGCAACCGGTGCACTCGTTTTCGGTTTGATTACCACTTCAATTCTTTATTTTATTTTAACATTGACATAACTTAAATATACATTCTCGCAAAATTTTAACTCTAAATTTGAAACACAACGTCGATAGTGAAAATGATAAATTTTTATCAATAGTGACAATGGGCCAAATATAAAGCCCAACTTGCATCTCGTTAGTATTCGTTGTCGGATTTGTCTATTTTGTTTCTTGATATGTGTAACGAAATTCGATTTGAAATTTTGTGACATGTTAGATATGAGTATTATCAATGTCTAAACTTTTTTTTGGATTTTCTGAAAATATTTTAGGTGGTTAAACAAAATCGTGTGCACCATGTGCACCCAATTCGTCGATTTCACAGAATACGTCCTCATCAATGCATAGGACTACTCCCCCATTTTTCAAATTTAGAATTTGAAATACTTTATTCAATTGATCACTTGCCGACTGTCGAGTGTTCCGATCTACAGTTGATATCTCCCGATAGTTTTTCCTAGTAACGGCTGATCAGGCCATGGTACATGTACGAGCCCACTTGTGAGTGGAGATTTCTTAAGAAATTCAAAAATCATATTTATAAGTTTAAAACATTCTGAAAAAATAATGTATGTTGCCAATGATATATACCACAAATGTGCAAAATCTCGGTTCAAAATACTTTATATTCCGGTCTACACAAAAATAACAAATGTGTGAATTTAAATGTGCATACTTTCAAATCTCCAAAATATGCAACATTTGTCATTTTTTTGTAGCTCAGAATATAAAGTATTTCAAATCCAGATATTACACGTTCGTGGACTACATCATTAGCAACATGCATGATTTTTTCAGATTTTTTTACAACTTATAAATATGATTTCTTATATTTTTAAACAAGAGGGAGCACTGGATCTCGGGAGCCAAAGATGTTTTCCGCCCACTTGCACCCTATATAAAGCGTGCGTGTAGGCTTCAAACGATCCGGCGACTTCTGTTTGAAACAAACACAAATTTTTTACCTTTTATACTATATACAAGGAGCAAACATCTCAGGCCTAAGCTAAAAATAAAAAAGGTACAAAACCGTCCAGAAAAAACTCAGTTGGCCATTTCATGGCAGGGCAGATGAACTAGGCGTTGACCACTTGACCTCCTCCTTTGCTGAAGGCGTGATGTCCGCACCCCTGGACCAGACATGGCTAAGAGGACGTCGTCAACGGCGGCGAGAATCCGGCGATCGATATGATGAAGATGTGCCTGAAGAATCTGGTCCTCAATTCAGGCCTTGATACCGGTTAACTGCCCTCGGTTAACAAGACGAGCTTCCTGCCTAAGCAAGTGGATTGTGTTACGGCCTTCAACTGATTCTCTTCTGAGTCGCTAAGTATAGGTTAATGAAGTGATTGACAGACGCAGCTAGTACTGTGCTTTCCTGTGCTGGGCGGAGCGACTGTTCGTCTGTTCCTGGAACGCCAAGATAGCACGTAGCGCGTGGACTGTCGAGTGGACGCATGCGCGCGCCGCTGAAACCACGGACGTTCCCGCATAAACAGACACATCCGGCCTCCGGGCGACCCAGATCCAGATCAACGCTCGCTGTTGACTCGCCGCTCCAGCACGCGCAACGTGACCAATGGCTTTCACGCACATGATTACCGGGACACGTCAGTATGGGTAGAACATCAGGCGCAACCGGCCGGCGCCGCCTGCACGTGCCGCCGCGCGGCGCCGGGGATCGGCTCGACGACCCGGGCGTTCACGATGCGGGCGTTGTTCAGGCGCCGTCGCCGTTCGAATTCGTTGGTTGCGACGAGAGAGCAGATGGAACATGCCCAAGCGCGCGCCTGCCTGCTGTTGAACAATTCAGTGCAGTGCTAGTGTAGAATTTGTTTTTTCGTCAGACATAAGCAGGCTAGCTGCAGTAGTTTCAGTTTTCAGACTAGTTTCAGTTAGCCGTTTTGATTCAGTCAAACTAGACTTGGTCTAGCTTAGCTGCTTTGGATACTCGTGGGGATGGACACGACCTGTTCGTGCAGCTAACTTGTAGGGGTGATGGATCTGAGCGGTAGTGGGATGGCACTGCCCTGTAGGCTCGGGTGTTGATCCTATTTTCTAGCTTTTTCAGTTGTAAGCAGTGAGCATAAATAGACAAGGAGAAAACAGAAAACGTTGCAAGTTGCAACACAAACCACCCGTGTCACTTGTCTTCTAATTCGTGTGTGTTCTAGTTGATTTTGCTCTCGATTGATCCTTTAAGGGACATCAATTGGTATCAGAGCCATCGACGTGAGCAATGTCGAACCGGCAGCACATCGGCAACACCCCACCACCAAGTCGATCCGTCACTCCGGCGCAAGAGCAGCGACGGCGCTCACCAAGTCGTGGGCGTAGCAGAGTTCGGCGCGGAGGTGAAATCGTGGTGCAGCGGGAGGTGGTGCGCGAGATCGTCGGCGGCGGCGGCGGCGCAGGCCTCATCTTCCCGATGCTGAAGCGGGGGGAGTACACCAACTGGGCGATGGTGATGGAGGTGAACATGCAGGCCGCGTCTCTGTGGGACGCGATCGAAGACGACGGCGTCTCCCGGCGCGAGGACAAGCAGGCGCTCGCCGCGCTGCTTCGGTCCACCCCGGCGGAGATGCACCCGCTGTTGATCGGCAAGGGCAGCGCGAAGGCGGCTTGGGAGGCAATCAAGGTTCAGCACCAGGGCAACAATCGCGTGCGCGACACGCGCGTGCGGTGGCTCCGAACGGAGTTCGAGACGATCGCCTTCAAGGACGGCGATCGCATCGATGAATTTGGCCTGAGAATCTCAACTCTCGGCGCCACGCTTCGCTCCCTTGGAGATAGCTGCGACGACGAGAAGATTGTCAGGAAGTTCCTGTCAGTGGTGCCTGGTCGCTTCGTGCAGATCGCTTTCTCTATGGAGACAATGATGAACCCGGCGGAGCTCACCGTCGAGGAAGTCGTTGGCCACCTGCGCGCCGTCGAGGAGCGCCTTGATGGCGAGAAGGTGGACTCTGGTGGTCAGCTCCTTCTCACAGAGAAGCAGTGGGAGGAGAAGCGGAACCAGCGCCGTGGCAACGGCTCTGGAGGCAGCCGTGACCGCGGCGACGGTGGCCGTACGGGAGGGCAGTCCAAGCCCAAACCCGTGGCGGCGAACGCGCCTGATGGCGAGATTGACCGCAACAGATGCCGCTACTGCAAGAAGAAGGGGCACTGGGCCAAGGAGTGCCGTAAGAAGCAGAGGGACGAGGCCGCCGCGGCGGCGCACCTGACGCAGATGGAGGAGGATGGCGAATCAGGTCCTGCACTGCACATGGCTACCATCGTCGAACTCCAGGACTCCACGCCACCGATCGCTGCACCATCAGAAACCCTTCTGAAAGAGGAACGGGTTTACCTGAACGAAGAGCGCGCCCGTGTCGTACTGAAGAAGGCGCCAGATGACGTCGACGCAGCCTGGTCCTTGGATACCGGGGCGTCGAACCACATGACCGGCGACGCCACCGTCTTCGCCGAGCTGAACAAGGGAGTGTCAGGCAAGGTTCGCTTTGGCGACGGCTCTGTCGTGGACATCTGTGGCCGCGGCACAGTCCTCTTCGCCATCGACGGCGAACGCCACCGCCAGCTCGTGGATGTCTACTGGATCCCAAGGCTTAAGTCCAGCATCATCAGCATCGGACAACTGGACGAGATTGGGTATCCCACCCATGTCGAGCACGGCTTCATGACTATCCATGACCAAGACAGGGTGCTGATCACCAAGGTGCCACGCACAAGGAATCGGCTGTACATCACCAAGCTTCAGATCATGCAGCCGGTGTGCCTCGCTGCACACGCCGATGATGATGCTTGGCGCTGGCACTCAAGGTTTGCTCATCAGAGCTTTGACAGCCTGCAGAAGCTGTCACGAGGAGGAATGGTGCGCGGCCTCCCTGCAGTCACACATGTCGAGCAGCTCTGCGAGGCGTGCCTCGCCGGCAAGCATCGTCGCGCTCCCTTCCCTGCGGCGGCCAAGTACCGTGCATCGGAGCCATTGGAGCTTGTGCACGGCGACCTATGCGGCCCAATCACGCCGGCGACACACGGCGGAAAAAGGTACTTCCTGCTGTAGGTTGACGACCACAGCAGGTACATGTGGCTGATGCTCCTGAAGACAAAGGATGAAGCAGCGGCGGCGATTCGCCGCTTCCAGGCCGAGGCAGAGAAAGAGTCGCAACGGCCACTTCGTGTTCTCCGCACCGACCATGGCGGGGAGTTCACCGCGACTGATTTCGCGGAGTGGTGCGCAGATCGTGGAATCAAGCGCCACCTCACCGCCCCCTACTCGCCACAGCAAAATGGGGTGGTGGAGAGGCGGAATCAGACCGTCGTCGGCGCCACCAAATGCATGCTCAAGGCCATGAACGTGCCGGCGGAGTTCTGGGGCGAGGCGGCGTCCACCGCTGTATTTGTCCTCAACAGATCCCTGACGCGAAGCCTGGAGGGGAAGACACCGTACGAGGGCTGGTTCGGCAGCAAGCCCGCCGTTCACTTCTTCCGCGTCTTCGGTTGCCGGGCATACGCCAAGGAGATGAAGCCCGGCCTGAAGAAGCTGGATGACAGGTCTCGCCCGATGGTGATGCTTGGGTACGAGCCAGGAGGCAAGGCCTATCGGCTGTACGATCCAGCAAAGAAGCGGCTTCACGTCTCCCGCGACGTCATCTTCGACGAGGGAGCGAGCTGGAATTGGGGGGAGCTCGGCGGCAGCTCGCCTGCGCTGACCGTCGAGGGCTGGACTCTGTCACAGCCAGCTGCAGTTGAGTCTGAAGGATTCAGAGAAGAAGCTGCGCCTCCATCCCCGTCACCAGGCCCTGCTGCGACACCTCCCTCACGGGCCAGTGCTAGCCCATCGCACATGGGCCAGCCCATGACTCCATCGCCAACTCAGCCTGTGCGTTTTGTCTCGCCCCCAGCTGAAGGAGCAGAGGAAAATCTGGACGCTGGCGTTGACCCGCTCGGTCCTCTTCGCTATCGCCCGGTGCTGGATCTGATCGATCCTGGCGCGGTGAACCCAGGGAGGGCAGAGCGCCTCCTCCTCACTCCCACTGGCGAACCTGCGACGCTCGCCGAGGCTGGGCGATGAGGACTGGAGGCTGGCGATGGTCGACGAGCTGGCCTCGATCGAGCAGAACTCCACCTGGACGCTGGTGGACCTGCCCGTCGGCCACAGGCCCATCGGCCTAAAGTGGGTCTACAAGCTGAAGCGCGACGCCGACGGCATCATCCTCAAGCACAAGGCCATGCTCGTCGCAAAGGGCTACGTCCAGCGGCCGGGGATCGACTTCGATGAGGTCTTTGCCCCTGTCGCGCGCCTGGACTCCGTCAGGCTTCTGCTCGCCGTTGCTGCTCAATTCCAGTGGCAGGTGCACCACATGGATGTGAAGACGGCGTTCCTGAACGGGAGCTGGGCGAGGAGGTGTACGTGAGCCAGCCGCCAGGATTCATCGACGGCAAGAACAGCAGCAAGGTACTGCGCCTCCACAAGGCGCTGTATGGACTCCGCCAGGCCCCACGCGCCTGGAACACCAAGCTCCATGCCGTCCTGGTGTCGCTCGGGTTCGAGCGGAGCGCCTCCGAGCACGCTGTGTACACCCGTGGCAAGGGCAAGTCGCGGCTGCTGCTAGGGGTCTACGTCGACGACCTCGTCATCACCGGCGCGTGCACCACGGCGATCTCCGATTTCAAGCTGCAGATGTGCGACAGGTTCAAGATGAGCGATCTTGGCCTGCTCACTCTGTACTTAGGCATCGAGGTGTCACAGAAGCCCGGCCACATTACTCTGAAGCAGAGTGCATTCGCTGCCAAGCTCCTCGAGAAGGCAGGAATGGCGGATTGCAATGGAGCACAAGTGCCGATGGAGCCAAGGCTGAAGCTGTCCAAGCAGAGCTCCAATCCACCGGTCGACGTCACGCTCTACCGCAGCATTGTCGGCAGCCTCCGTTACCTGGTACACACGAGGCCCGACATCAGCTTCGCCGTCGGCATGGTGAGCCGCTTCATGGAGGCGCCCACCACTGAGCACATGAGTGCTGTCAAGCACCTACTCCGCTACGTCGCTGGGACAATTGACATCGGCTGCTCCTACACCTCAGCGCCTGGTGGAGCTCGTCTGATCGGCTACAGCGATGCAGACATGGCTGGCGACGTCGACGACAGGAAGAGTACCTCAGGTACACTCTTCTTCTTCTTCTTCGGTGATTGTCCGGTGTCCTGGCAGAGCCAGAAGCAGAGGGTGGTGGCGATGTCATCCTGCGAGTCTGGGTACATTGCAGCGGCAACAGCAGCTTGTCAGGGAGTCTGGCTAGGCCGTTTGCTCGGTGATCTGCTAGGGACTGATCCTCTGGTCACCGATCTACATGTGGACAACAAGTCCGCAATTCAACTCATCAAGAACCCAGTGTTCCACGACCGCAGCAAGCATATTGAAGTGCGGTACCACTACATCAGGAACTGCACTGAGAATGGCACTGTCGTGGTTCAGTTTGTTGGCACTGAAGATCAGCTCGCAGATATCCTTACAAAGGCTCTGGGCCGTGTTCGTCTCCAGCTGCTCCGTGAGAAGATCAAGGTCGTCAAGGTTCAGTAAGCGCACTGCATCTGCCTTAGGGGGAGATTGTTGAATAATTCAGTGCAGTGCTAGTGTAGAATTTGTTTTTTCGTCAGACATAAGCAGGCTGGCTGCAGTAGTTTCAGTTTTCAGACTAGTTTCAGTTAGCCGTTTTGATTCAGTCAAACTAGACTTGGTCTAGCTTAGCTGCTTTGGATACTCGTGGGGATGGACACGACCTGTTCGTGCAGCTAACTTGTAGGGGTGATGGATCTGAGCGGTAGTGGGATGGCACTGCCCTATAGGCTCGGGTGTTGATCCTATTTTCTACTCCCTCCGTTCCAAATTACTTGACTTGGTTTTGTCCAAATACGGATATATCTATACTTGTTTAGTGTCTAGATACATCCATATTTAGACAAACCCAAGTCAACTAATTTGGAACGGAGGGAGTAGCTTTTTCAGTTGTAAGCAGTGAGCATAAATAGACAAGGAGAAAACAGAAAACGTTGCAAGTTTGTACGCAACACAAACCACCTGTGTCACTTGTCTTCTAATTCGTGTGTGTTCTAGTTGATTTTGCTCTCGATTGATCCTTTAAGGGACATCACCTGCCTCGCCCGGTGCCGGCGCGATCTTCAGGACCCGGCAGGAGATGCGATGGGCGCCGCGGACGGGTGATTGACCACCCATGTGCCGCCGTGGGAAGGAGTGGGCGCGAGCGGCCCCTGTTTATATTATCTGCAGCTCCTGTCGCCGGATGAAAGAAGAATTGTATGCAGGCGGCGGAGCGGCGTAGGGTGATCGGCACTCTGTAAACAGAATGGATTCAAGTTGGTCTTCGGCATGGCAAGCTGACAACGCTGAGAACAAAAATTCGTTCTCAGCACGAAGACCATGCGAGTACTTGGAAGGACATGAGGGCGGCGTACTTTCGCCACGACGACTGCCTGCCCCTTCCCATGCATGATTAGTTTTGGCCTGTACAGTATTATAAAACTCACACGGGGTTAGTAAACTGACGTTAAAAAGATGACGTGGTTAATTAGTACGATGTAACTTCCGCGGGATAAGGTAGGGTTTAGTAACTACTCCCTCCGTTCCAAATTATTTGACTTGGGTTTGTCAAAATACGGATGTATCTAGATAGATACATCCGTATTTACACAAACTCAAGTCAGGTAATTTGGAACGGAGGGAGTAACTCTAAAGCTCAAACTTCCCTACAGGAACAGTTACATAGGATTAGGAGAGAGGAGCAAGTAAAGTGGTTCAACGAGCTAAAGAAATCGACCTTGAACGGACACGGCGATTCGGGTCATAAGTCTAGATGCACCAGTTATATTAAACATTTTTTTTGTAAATGTCAATGAAATTCAAAAAAAATCCGGATATAGGACAGCACCCGTTATGTTAACACAAAAAGTTTCGCGATGAAAAGACATTTTTTGTGGGCTGTGCAAAAAAGACAAAAACATGTCACGTACAAAGTCATTTTGAAAAACGGAATTTGTCTTTTTCGCACAGGCTGGAAAAATGTCTTTTTTTTCGCGAAACTTTTTGTGCTACATACAATGTCCGTGTGTATATCCGAAACTTTTATGCTAACATACAATGATCCGGAATTTGACATTTTAAAATTGATTTTTAAGTAGTAGGTGCATCTAGACCTATGACCCGATATGGATTTCCCACCTTGTACAAGGAAATAATCTAACTGCTTATTTTATTGCGAAAGCCAGTGGTAGGAAGAGGAAAAACAAAATAACTAGTTTAAACCAAGCTTAGGGTCTGATAGTGGGAGATGAAGAGATTTTACAATATGCATCTTTGGTTTTATAGAGAACCTTTTGGTCCTGTGCCTGTAACTGGTAGAGTAGCTTTAGATATCCCATTAGAAAATGTTTTAAATGATGAGGACATATATGAATTAGAAAAACCTTTTAGTGTTGAGGAAGTAAAGTTTGCTGTTTTTAACATGAAACTTAATAAGGCACTGAGACCGGATCGTCTACCCATAGAATTTTATCAAAAGTTTTGGTCCCTGGTCTGTGGTGACTTGATGAACTTGTTTCATGAGTTTCACATAGGGGCGCTGGATTTGTCTAGATTTAATTATGGGGTTTTAACTTTGTTGCCGAATAGCGCTGATGCTCATAGTATGCAACACTACAAACCGATTTGCTTGTTAAATGTTATGTACAAGATCTTTACCAAGGTTACTAACAATAGGGTGGTAAAGATAGCTGAGAAAATCATTGCACCAGTGCAAATTGCTTTTATTAGGGGAAGAAATATTGAAGATCGCGTTGTTATTTTACATGAAGCTATACATAAAGTAAAATCTAGGAAGTTAAATGTTGTCTTTTTCAAAGTGGACTTCGAGAAGGCTTATGATTGTGAGGACCGGAATTACACTTCCAGACCTCCTGTGTAATCATGTCAATCCCAAGATCAATGTTGACAACACAGCGAAATGATACCATTGCAGAACGTACAAAAAGTACAGTTACATAGTTTGAATAGCAATAACGAAATGTCTTGTGACATTTGTTACAATCAGAAAGCTCAGCGGAAATATAAATGCGAAGTGACTCCATCTAGCCACAGGCAGTCGATGTAGTCCACGAGGCCTCACTCTTAAGTATCGTCGTAGTAGTCATAGTCTTCTTCTTCTTCGTAGTAATCTGAATAACCAACAAAAGCAATGCGATGAGTACATAATAATGTACTCAGCGTGCCCCCTCATGCAAAACCTATAATAGCTACATGTGGCTTCAAAGAAAGGCTATATGGTTCTTTTGCATAAAAGCTAATTTTGTTTGCAATACCATATGTAGTAGTTTTGATAAAAACGATTTTAGATGAAAACATGTTTTGTATTCAGTGTAATGTTTCTCATCATTGTGAGTGTCCTTGACACCTCACGTTCTCCATAAGATTCCAGAATAGGGGTAGAGGGAAGTAGCAAAACAGGGTTCCTGTATGTCAAGAAAGATTCATGTGTCGTCCATGACCGTGGACACGGCTATTCGAATAGTTTTACACTCTGCAGAGGTGGTACACTTTCACCACACGTCACAAACTCGCCAAATTGCAACCAGCCGTCGCTAGCATAGCAATAGAGAATTCGTGACAAGGTCTTTTAGCTAGATCCCCCAGAGATGTGACATGCCCACCGGGTATGGCGCCGGAACTGAGAGTACGTCCCCAAACCGGTCCCCCCATCTGTGCCGAAGGTTCTCCCGTAGGCAGACACCCCATCTGCGGTACGGCGACATCGACACCAAAGGCTGACTAACTTACTTGACCCAGCCAGAGCCCATTAGCATGTGGTTGTACGGTGGTCACAATCTTCAAATCCGAGACTTATTAGGCCCTTATGCGGCACGGACGACGGATTGCCCCCTTCAGCTTGTGAAGGGCAGCCAATCGCTCCTTCATCAGTTGATCCAGCAGTCGCCCGCGCCAATGTTTAGATGGTAAGTTTCACCCAGAGTAGAAGGTAGAGTAGAGGAAGCAACAACGGCTCATCAGCCAAGCTCAACGAGCTCATCATGTCCAGAAATATGTTTGTGACCCAAAGGTCAACCAATTCCTCAAAAGAGGCAAGATAGAGATATCCTACTAAATATTGAGCATGGCTAAGCATTTCTACTCTACATGATTACTATATAATTTCTACTCAGGGTATCAGGTATAAGGCGACAAGCGGATCAGGCTGGTGTGTCAATCGACACGCCAGTAACTTGAATAAAATAGCATGCATATTTGTAAAACAATAAAATAATGCCCCTTTTTAAAAACATAGGATAAAAACATGAGAGGGGGGGGGCATGCCTTCGTTGTTGAACTCCTGCTCTTCACCTCCTTGGTCGTGATCGTAATCCTCGCCACTCCCTACTCGTCGGATCAAAGCAATTGCAAACCAAATAAATAAAAGCAATACGATGAAATAAGCTCGAATAAAGAAGTGTCGAATGAACCCAAGGAAGGCTAGCAAGGTTCCGATGGTTCAAGGTGAGTCGGTTCGTCTACCGTTTCCAACTAAATAATATTACATTTAGAAAATATTATTTATTTAATATAGCCACTATAGGTGGTATAGTATTAGTATGTTATGCACAAACATCTTACCAAAAAGTCTACAGCTTTTCATGTGACAACATTGTATTGTAACAACTATCCTATGCTCACATCATATAAACAACCAACAAGAACAAGCATGGTCACCATATATATAACAGTACTAAGCATGGATTAAACAAGGAAACACTATTGTAGGCTAAGCATGCATAGCTTGCAATAAATAAACCAAGAGGGAAAACACGAACTCAATCTAGCTTAACAACAAGAGATCAATCTACCAGATAATGAAAACAACAGAACCAACAGAGTTATAGAAAGAGCTAAACCGTACCAACTAAGCAGCAGCAACACTATATAGAGAACAGTGTCAACATTATAACATTCTACTCAAAGAATCTATAGCTGAACATGCAACCGTAACAAATAAACATGCTACTACTGAACTTAGACAAACTTACATATTAACATAAATGCAAACACTGAACTGGGCATATACAAATATCAGAACTGAAACTACACGTCAAACAATATGCCAAATTCAATTAGCAATGAATTTGAGTCGAATGCATACATGCTTTTAAATTAATTTTGTAAGCTAACAATAATATACAGAAACTAACACTACGGCTGGATTGCTATGGTCTCAAGGGATGTTTTCTATGTGGGGATCACGAAGATCCAAGGGATGGAAGGCAGGGTAACATGTCAATGCCATCGGGTGTCGTCGGATCCACGGCCGCACGACCAACTAGAACCATACGACCGGACATCATGTCTACCAGATAGGTACCTATGGAACTAAAGATTGTGTGCAAGGAAAATCATCTGTGCTCACCGAGCTTGACGCAGTTCTGTGTGGAAGTTGATGAACTAGGGAGACGAAGTTGCAGACTGGGTCGATGTAAAGAAGAACTCGAGCTTCTAGCCTTCAGAATCAACCCTTCTCCTCCTTTTTGTACTCTTTGGCGTAGCAGGTCAGCCCCCGGTGGCTGCAGCTGCCGGGAACGCGAACGGCATTCGTCGGTTCACTGGTCGAGATCAGATGGATTGGGAGCCCATAGTTCGTGCGGTGGCGTGAGATGAAATGGGAGGTTCGGGGGCTCGGGGCATCGGGTCGATCTGAGCCTTTTAGCTAGAGAAGATGAGAGCGAAGCAATTGCAATTCATTGCCGATTAAGAGGCAGTACCGGCAGTTTCGGACGTGAATTGATCTTTCCTTTACTGCTCGCTTGCGTCCGTTGAGAGAGTGTAGAGAGAGACGAAGACGATGCGTTCCTGGCGTGTTGAGCTGTGGGACTGCCTCTCATGTGGGCGTACAGGTAGAGCATCGAGTGAGTGCGGCTGGCCTGGTCGATCGAGCTGCTGGTCCGGGTCTCCTGGGCTAGCTGATTGCTTCGGTGGTTGTCAAAGAAAGAAATAAGAAAAAGAGATATCGACTGAGTGTAGTCCGTACAGCCCAAGGAAAGAAGTAAAGACGAGATTTAGAAAGGATCGATCAGGTCACGTACTAGTAGCTAAGCATAAAGGTGTGTACGTGCATGTGCATGTGCCATGTATGGCTACAGCCAACGCATGCACGCGTGTGTTGATAGGCCAAAACCCAAAAGCAAAATTCAGATAAACCAATAAGGAGGAAATGACAAATCGGATTCAAACGCAACAAAAAAAAGGAAATCAATATCTTGTATTTCCAAATTCAATTTAAACCACGCTGGCATAATATTATCGATTACGAATAAAATATTTATTTTATTATCGTGTCGTAACATCCTTTGCTTTAAAAAAAAATTTAAACCCGTAAAAATCAGGATGTTACAACTCTACCCCCTTAAAAGGAATCTCGACCCCGAGATTCAGCCTAAGAGAAAAGATTTGGAAACTCCTCCTCGAGAGTATCTTCTTTTTACGGCCACGTTGCTCCTTCCTCGGTGTGGTTACTCCACTATAGTTTGGGGTGCTAACTTGGGCGTGTAGTTTACCACAACTCCCTTATCATTGGTTAACGACACAGACCTAAGATTACAATCAATCATGGCTTTGTGTTTCTCCAGCCAGTTCATGCCTAGAATGACATCTAACCCCTTTGGAGTCTATTACGATGTAGTCTGCTAGGAACTCTACCCCTTCAATCACTATGATCATATCGGGGCAACTTATACCAGTCCTAAGAATTCCCCCGGGTGATTGTATTGCCATTGCTCGACTCATACCCTCAGTTTTCAAATGATGTTTCTTGACAAATTGCTTGGAAACAAACGAATGGGAAGCTCCAGAATCAAAAAGTACTGAACCATAACATGAGTTGATTGGAAACATACCAAGAACCACATATGGCGCTTCCTGAGCTTGCTCGACTGTGACGTGGTTAACATGACCATGTCCTAGTTGTCCTGATGCGTGAGGCGCGCCTACCGGGGTAGCAAGTATGCCTCGTCCATGTCCTGCTGCTGCTGGTGTCTTAGCCACGGAGCCCAAGCTAAACTTCACTGGTGTCGGACCTGTGTTCTTCTTGCTCGGACATGTATAAGACATATGACCTTCTTCACCACAGTTGTAACATGCCTTTCCTGCAGTATTGGCATGATTTCCTCCAACTTCAGCTCTTGGAGTACGGTATGCATTGGGATGAAAGTTATCGTTAGGCCCTGCTGGTTTAGCAGCTGCTCCACGATAAGCAGGGTTGACATTAATCTTTTGGCGCGAGCTTCCCACACCATGATGACTCTGTGGTGCTTTCCGCTTGCGGAGCTCCTCAAGCTCCCTCCTTGAGTTCTCCTGAAGGATAGCCTTATTGACAAGGCTCTGAAAAGTGGGGAAGTCATGTGAGACCAATCTATCCTTCAGACCAGGATTCAATCCCCTCAGAAACCTAGAAGTCTTGTCTGCCTCAGTGGGAATATCTGCCTTCCCATAGCGGGATAGCTGAGTGAAACGGTCCCAATATTCAGAAACTGACATCTTTCCTTGAGTGAGAGCTCGAAATTCATCCCTCTTCAGCTCCATGAGTCCATGAGGAATATGTGCAGTGCGGAAAGCGTCTGAGAACTCAGCCCAGTCAATTCCCTCGGCATCATCATGTGCTTCGCAATAGTTCTCCCACCAGTCTCCGGCCACACCGGTGAGTTCGTGCGCCGCGAACTTCACACGGTCTTGCGCATTGACATTGACTAGATTGAGCTTCCGACGAATGTCCTTCAACCAATCATCTGCCTCAATAGGGTCAGGTGATCCTGCAAAAGTAGGTGGCTTTGTCCTCATAAACTCTGCTAACTTAGACGGTGGTGGAGGTTGGTTTTGATTCTGATTCTGGTGGAGATAGATGGAAAAGGAGAGAGATGGAGAAACTGGGTTCTTTAGGACGACGCATCGCGGTTTTCGTGATGCAGCAGGATAGGCAATTGATGGTCGGAATAAAGAGCATAGGAGGCAACGGCAGCGGCAGTTTATGGTGCTGCCGTTTCAGTTGACTGTGTGCGTTCGTGCTGGAGAAGGAAGAGGAGGCAGCACGACGTTTCGCTGGACTGGGCGTGAGAAGCCTGGCCCGTGGCCGTGCGTGCGAGCGAGAGCGATCAGGGATCCCTCGTCTGGTGCTCTGGGCTTTGGTGTACTGTGCGACTGGTCTTTGGTGGCTGGTGCGATGCACCTACAGGATAGAGAAGAAAGAAGGAGAGAAAAAGAAACCATCGAGGTGTTAGTGTATTGGTAGGAAAAGAATAGAAGAAAGACAGCAGTGAAGGATCGATCAGTGCATGCTAAAAGCATTGCTTGCACGTGTCTGCGTATGAATGTCCAATGGAATTTTAGAGAGAGAAGGACGTGAGAAAATAGAAGGAAGGAAAGAAATCGATGGATGTTGTACTAGTTAAGTACTGGCGTATAAGTGCATGGCTACAACCTAAATATACATACGTGTGATTAGCTGGAGGACCAAATTCAATTAGGATTTTAGATAGAACGAAATAAGAGATAAAAGAAATAGATTTTCCTTTTTAGGAAAATCTAGAAAATGCTATAAAGCTCCGAAAAATACGTAGCAAATTTATGAAAGCAAACTCAAATTCAAAAGAAGATATTTTAAATATGCGGAAACCAATAAAAATACGAATGGATTTTCAAGGACACTAAAACTAAGATTTAAATTCACATTGGTATTAATTCATTATAAAGCCTCGTGTTTGTGAAAAATCTAGTTAAGGTTTAAATATTAATAGAAATTTTCTAGTCCTCATTTTAGGATAAAAGTTTTTGAAAACTCCAAAAATCGGTCTGTTACAAGTCTACCCCCCTTAAAGGAATCTCGTCCCCGAGATTCGGGCTCACTATAGATTGGGTTTTGGATGGGTCTTAATCTTGCCATTGATGGGTTGCTCGGTTGAAATTTTTATACGATTGATCTTCCGTTGCTTCAGGTACATGTGCGCTACCCCCCTTAAAGGAACTCCGATTGGGGATTTTCATACAACACCATGATTTTTCACATAATCCTCATGAAATATTATTCTCCGTGTTAACTTCCTTCGGTCTCGTTGAGGTCTTTTCTCTATGGGTCATTGGTCACAAATTGTCATAGGCTGCCACGATTGCAACGAAAAAAATGTTGGCATTGCATCCATCGACTTTTGGGTCTTGAGATCTTTGATGTATAATCACGGCTAAACTCAATCAAGATTGGTATTGACTTCTTTCTCAGACAGGTATTGTCAAAGTCTCCATCATCACCATAGGCGTAGCATACGTTTCTTGTAGTAATGGAAATAGCATTTTCTAAATCTGATTCTGAATTATTGAGGATGTGCGTCAAAGCGCCTTGTTTGGTCTTGGTTTCTTCAACATCTTGAGGCAAATATTGGATATGGTCCTCTTCACCACCACTCAAACAAGTCAGTCTTCTCTTCAATGTTGAATGTGTCACCATTTTTCTGTTAGGCTTCGTTTGGTAGAACTTAAGTTTTGTCTTCGTGCGTCTCAATCGTCGGTGAATTTACATCTTGAAAGTACGACTAACTCTTGCGCCAGCGAGTTTTTGTTGCTCATGTTTATGTCTTGGAGCTCGTCTGGTAGTGTGTCTAATTCCACCTAAAAGTTCACATGCACACCTCTTCCTTCCTAATCTTTGTGAACCGTGGAAAGGGTCTCCTATGCAGGTAGCACACATTCTTTTCCCTTCATCGGGTGGGTCTTGAGTGCTCATAGCTAAGAGGGAAAAGAATAAGACGGGTGAAAGAACCTAGCTTGGGAGGGGTATCCAAGAATAACACATGAGAACAACCAAAAAGGCTTTTAAAGAATAATTCAAAAGCAAAACTATTTCTTTGAAATTACATAGGGTTTTACCACGACTGCACATAAAAGAAGCCAAAGGAAAAATATGCAGACATTGCTCAAGCAAAAACATTTTACTCTAAACGATATGAACTATACAACTACCAGGGATCTATATATCCAACCTTATCCTATATGGTTGTTTGGTCGCAGCAAGTCTCGTTGTCCGATCTTCAATCAGTGTGGACGACGACTCTTGACTCCTTGAGTTCTTGAGATGGCTTCTCTTGGATGGGGTATAGTATACTAAAGAAGTGGATAGGGAAGAAGGAGTTAAACACAATGTTGGACAAGATAAGAGAAGGAATAGAAATAGTCAAGAATTAGACTATGAGGATTTTCATAAATAGTATTTTACTTTTGAAATAACCCCTAAGGCTTTACATTTCTAGCTAAGGCCACGTGACTAGGTCGACGTCGGCTCTGATACCACTTCTGTGAGGACCGGAATTACACTTCCAGACCTCCTGTGTAATCATGTCAATCCCAAGATCAATGTTGACAACACAGCGAAATGATACCATTGCAGAACGTACAAAAAGTACAGTTACATAGTTTGAATAGCAATAACGAAATGTCTTGTGACATTTGTTACAATCAGAAAGCTCAGCGGAAATATAAATGCGAAGTGACTCCATCTAGCCACAGGCAGTCGATGTAGTCCACGAGGCCTCACTCTTAAGTATCGTCGTAGTAGTCATAGTCTTCTTCTTCTTCGTAGTAATCTGAATAACCAACAAAAGCAATGCGATGAGTACATAATAATGTACTCAGCGTGCCCCCTCATGCAAAACCTATAATAGCTACATGTGGCTTCAAAGAAAGGCTATATGGTTCTTTTGCATAAAAGCTAATTTTGTTTGCAATACCATATGTAGTAGTTTTGATAAAAACGATTTTAGATGAAAACATGTTTTGTATTCAGTGTAATGTTTCTCATCATTGTGAGTGTCCTTGACACCTCACGTTCTCCATAAGATTCCAGAATAGGGGTAGAGGGAAGTAGCAAAACAGGGTTCCTGTATGTCAAGAAAGATTCATGTGTCGTCCATGACCGTGGACACGGCTATTCGAATAGTTTTACACTCTGCAGAGGTGGTACACTTTCACCACACGTCACAAACTCGCCAAATTGCAACCAGCCGTCGCTAGCATAGCAATAGAGAATTCGTGACAAGGTCTTTTAGCTAGATCCCCCAGAGATGTGACATGCCCACCGGGTATGGCGCCGGAACTGAGAGTACGTCCCCAAACCGGTCCCCCCATCTGTGCCGAAGGTTCTCCCGTAGGCAGACACCCCATCTGCGGTACGGCGACATCGACACCAAAGGCTGACTAACTTACTTGACCCAGCCAGAGCCCATTAGCATGTGGTTGTACGGTGGTCACAATCTTCAAATCCGAGACTTATTAGGCCCTTATGCGGCACGGACGACGGATTGCCCCCTTCAGCTTGTGAAGGGCAGCCAATCGCTCCTTCATCAGTTGATCCAGCAGTCGCCCGCGCCAATGTTTAGATGGTAAGTTTCACCCAGAGTAGAAGGTAGAGTAGAGGAAGCAACAACGGCTCATCAGCCAAGCTCAACGAGCTCATCATGTCCAGAAATATGTTTGTGACCCAAAGGTCAACCAATTCCTCAAAAGAGGCAAGATAGAGATATCCTACTAAATATTGAGCATGGCTAAGCATTTCTACTCTACATGATTACTATATAATTTCTACTCAGGGTATCAGGTATAAGGCGACAAGCGGATCAGGCTGGTGTGTCAATCGACACGCCAGTAACTTGAATAAAATAGCATGCATATTTGTAAAACAATAAAATAATGCCCCTTTTTAAAAACATAGGATAAAAACATGAGAGGGGGGGGGGCATGCCTTCGTTGTTGAACTCCTGCTCTTCACCTCCTTGGTCGTGATCGTAATCCTCGCCACTCCCTACTCGTCGGATCAAAGCAATTGCAAACCAAATAAATAAAAGCAATACGATGAAATAAGCTCGAATAAAGAAGTGTCGAATGAACCCAAGGAAGGCTAGCAAGGTTCCGATGGTTCAAGGTGAGTCGGTTCGTCTACCGTTTCCAACTAAATAATATTACATTTAGAAAATATTATTTATTTAATATAGCCACTATAGGTGGTATAGTATTAGTATGTTATGCACAAACATCTTACCAAAAAGTCTACAGCTTTTCATGTGACAACATTGTATTGTAACAACTATCCTATGCTCACATCATATAAACAACCAACAAGAACAAGCATGGTCACCATATATATAACAGTACTAAGCATGGATTAAACAAGGAAACACTATTGTAGGCTAAGCATGCATAGCTTGCAATAAATAAACCAAGAGGGAAAACACGAACTCAATCTAGCTTAACAACAAGAGATCAATCTACCAGATAATGAAAACAACAGAACCAACAGAGTTATAGAAAGAGCTAAACCGTACCAACTAAGCAGCAGCAACACTATATAGAGAACAGTGTCAACATTATAACATTCTACTCAAAGAATCTATAGCTGAACATGCAACCGTAACAAATAAACATGCTACTACTGAACTTAGACAAACTTACATATTAACATAAATGCAAACACTGAACTGGGCATATACAAATATCAGAACTGAAACTACACGTCAAACAATATGCCAAATTCAATTAGCAATGAATTTGAGTCGAATGCATACATGCTTTTAAATTAATTTTGTAAGCTAACAATAATATACAGAAACTAACACTACGGCTGGATTGCTATGGTCTCAAGGGATGTTTTCTATGTGGGGATCACGAAGATCCAAGGGATGGAAGGCAGGGTAACATGTCAATGCCATCGGGTGTCGTCGGATCCACGGCCGCACGACCAACTAGAACCATACGACCGGACATCATGTCTACCAGATAGGTACCTATGGAACTAAAGATTGTGTGCAAGGAAAATCATCTGTGCTCACCGAGCTTGACGCAGTTCTGTGTGGAAGTTGATGAACTAGGGAGACGAAGTTGCAGACTGGGTCGATGTAAAGAAGAACTCGAGCTTCTAGCCTTCAGAATCAACCCTTCTCCTCCTTTTTGTACTCTTTGGCGTAGCAGGTCAGCCCCCGGTGGCTGCAGCTGCCGGGAACGCGAACGGCATTCGTCGGTTCACTGGTCGAGATCAGATGGATTGGGAGCCCATAGTTCGTGCGGTGGCGTGAGATGAAATGGGAGGTTCGGGGGCTCGGGGCATCGGGTCGATCTGAGCCTTTTAGCTAGAGAAGATGAGAGCGAAGCAATTGCAATTCATTGCCGATTAAGAGGCAGTACCGGCAGTTTCGGACGTGAATTGATCTTTCCTTTACTGCTCGCTTGCGTCCGTTGAGAGAGTGTAGAGAGAGACGAAGACGATGCGTTCCTGGCGTGTTGAGCTGTGGGACTGCCTCTCATGTGGGCGTACAGGTAGAGCATCGAGTGAGTGCGGCTGGCCTGGTCGATCGAGCTGCTGGTCCGGGTCTCCTGGGCTAGCTGATTGCTTCGGTGGTTGTCAAAGAAAGAAATAAGAAAAAGAGATATCGACTGAGTGTAGTCCGTACAGCCCAAGGAAAGAAGTAAAGACGAGATTTAGAAAGGATCGATCAGGTCACGTACTAGTAGCTAAGCATAAAGGTGTGTACGTGCATGTGCATGTGCCATGTATGGCTACAGCCAACGCATGCACGCGTGTGTTGATAGGCCAAAACCCAAAAGCAAAATTCAGATAAACCAATAAGGAGGAAATGACAAATCGGATTCAAACGCAACAAAAAAAAAGGAAATCAATATCTTGTATTTCCAAATTCAATTTAAACCACGCTGGCATAATATTATCGATTACGAATAAAATATTTATTTTATTATCGTGTCGTAACATCCTTTGCTTTAAAAAAAATTTAAACCCGTAAAAATCAGGATGTTACAATGATAAAATAAATTGGAATTTTATGTTAAGAATGAACGGTTTTCCAGAAACTTTTATTAGTTGGGTTAGGAAATCAGTAGGGAATGGTAAAGTGGGAGTGATGGTAAATGACAACATAGGTAATTATTTTGTGACTAAGAAAGGCCTTAGACAGGGAGATCCTTTTTCTCCAATTTTGTTTAATATAGTTGTAGATGATCTGTCAGTGGTAGTAGGTAGGGCTACGGACAATGGTCTTGTAAAACCTTTAATTTCGGACCCAGTAGACGATGGGGTTTAGTTATGTTATAATATGCGGACGACACCATTTTCATGTTTCAATATGACTTGGATTCTGCTAGAAATTTAAACAAAATCCTGTGCATTTTTTAGCATTTGTCTGGTCTTAAGATCAACTGTATGAAAAGTGAGATTTTTGTTGTGGAGAAGCAACAAATAGGAAAGTAGAGTTTACTACAATTCTTACTTGTGCTGAGGGTGTGCTGCCTTTTAAATATTTAAGTTTTCTAATGCATAATAAAAAAACTCAGAAAAATAGTCTGGAAACCATCTGAGGATAAAGTAGAGAAAAAATCTGGTTCATGGATGGGTAAATATACTTTGTATGGTTATAGATTAATATTAGTTAGATCTTGTTTTAGTAATGTACCTTTTTATATGCTTTCCATTTTTCCTTTTAACCAAAGGTTCTTGCAAGAGAATGGACTTTTTTAGGAAAATATTGCTTTGGAATGAAGTAGAGGGTTTAGGAAAATACCGCTTAGTGAAGTGGGAGGAAGTGTGTAGACCAGGCGTGGTAGATTTAAAATAATGAATATATGTTTGCTATGCAAATGGCTATGGAAAATTGAGAACGAGGAGGATTTATGGAAATAGTTGATTAGATTTAAATACTAACATACTCACTCCCTTGCTCATGTTAAATTGAAACCTGTGCACTCTCATTTCAGGTTCGGTATCATAAAAGTAAGAGATGTTTTTCTAGCTTATGTAGAAAGCAAGTTGGTAATGTCTCGAGAACTAATTTTTGGGAGGATCTCTGGCTGGGATATAAACCGCTGCGTATTATCTTCCCTAGATTATATAATTTATCACATGCAAAATAGGTTAGTGTAGCGAAAGTTTTCCTTGATGGTTGGGGTGTGCTTAATTTTACGAGGAACCTGTGGGGAGAGCTTGCTGATATGTTTTTTAAGTTACAGGACATATGTGTCCTGAGGTGCGTTTAAATGGTAATGAAGATAGGTGTAGATGGTTATTAACTAAATCACGGCAGTTTTCTGTCAAGTCTTTGTATACAACACTGAAAACATCCCAGGTAAAATTTCCCTATAGGAAGTTGTGGTTTGTGAAGATTCCAGTTAAAGCTAAGGTTTTCTTATGGCTCGTTTCCAGGAAAAGTATTTTGACAAAAAGCGTTCTTTTAGCAAGAGGTTGGAAGGGTTCAAACAAATGCATGTTCTATGGCAATGTAGAGACTATAGATCATTTATTATTCTGCTGTTCAGTTGCTAGATACATTTGGGGAGTAGTGAGATGTGCTTTTAATCTGGTTTTTGTACCTGGTAATTTTGACATGTTGCCTGCATGCCTGGAAACTTTTACTGTTAGAGATAGGTTCCTGATATCGTCAGGCGTGCCTGCGTTGCTGTGGGAAATCTGGAAATCCAGAAATGATGCATGCTTCAACGGAGTTTGCTGTCAGGATCCCACTTCGATAGTATTTCAGATCGCTCACTACATAATTTACTGGGCTGGTTTGCAGAGACTAAAACTACGAGAAATACAACCCAGAGGAGCAAGAATGCTCATTTTAGTGGCAACTGGGTGCTTCCATCAAAGGCAGGGCTGGGGGGCGATGGTGAGCAGCTAACCGGGGCCTAAAAAACATCTTCCCAGAGTGTATGTCTGTCGCAAAAATAGTTGCTGATATGGTGGTTGATATGTCTCAGACATATCTATAAGTTTTAATTGTTACATACTTGTTTTATATCAATGTATATGTTTTTATTATAGTTTTATATCTTTTGAGTGCATTTTCTGGAACTAACCTATTAACAAGATGTCCGGTGTCAGTTCCTGTTTTTTGCTGTATTTTTGTTTCATAAAAGTTATTAAAGAAATATTCTCCAAAAGAACTGAAAAATTACGAGAATTATTTTCATCACGAAGAGAAGACAACGACCAAAAATCAGCCACAGGGGCCCCAACAGGGGTGGAGGCGGCCCCTGGGCGCGGCCTAGGATGGGGCCGTGCCCAAGGGCCGCCTCGACCCCATGTCCACCGCCTCTTCGCCTGTCAATCGTCTTCGAACCCAAAACCCTAAAACACCTGACAATTTCCACAAAAGATATCCGAGGCCGCCGACATCGCGAACCCTAGTTCGGGAGGGTAATGGAGCTCTTCTCGGCACTCTGTCGGAAGGGAGATCATCACCGGAGGGCTTTTACATCTCCATGCCAGCCTCCGGAGTGATACGTGAGTAGTTCGTGTTTGGACTACGGGTCCATAACAGTAGCTAAATGGTTGCCTCTTCTTATTGTGTTACCATGTTTCGATCTTGTGAGCTGCCTAACATGATCAAGATCACTATTTTGGAATACTACATGTTGTGTTTGCTAGGATCCGATGAATTGTGAAATTATGATCAGTTTGTTCGTCTATTTATATTTATGTTTTATTTAAAATCTTGCATGCTCTCCGATCCATGTGGTAACTCTGGCCAAGTAGTTACTTGTATATTTCCAAGAGAGGTTGTTTATGCTATATAGTAGGTTCATGTCTCTTGTGAGTCTGGGCTCAAGTTGACTGAAACGACTAAGACCGAGGATGTGCTATTGCTCTTAGCGGTAAAACAGAGGTGTCTATGTCTATATATATATGATTATAACCATTGCTTACATTATGCACCTTACTTATTGCAATAATCTGTTGCTTGCAACTTAATACTTCTGGGTGACAGGCTGGATAGCGATCCCAGGGTGGATTATTAGTCATGAATGCAGCTGGATAGTGGTCTACGTATTTTGTTGTAATTACCAATTAAATACTACAGTGAACTATATCTTGTCATAATAGCATTGTCATACCCTCATAATTTGTCAATTGCCTAGCTATAATTTGTTTACCCAGCTTGTTTACTATTTTATGGAGAGACATCACTAGCGAAACTATGGCCGCCGGTCCATTCTTTTACATTGTTTACAAAACTGTTTTCATTGCTTTCAATCACCATTTGCTCGTTGTTCCTTTTATCTTTTATAATTGTTTTCCACACCATATGTTTAATCCCTTTGTTTTCAGCAAGACATGAAGAGTGCAACCTTCCTGAAACGTTGGGGCAAAGTTGAATGTCTGTGTTGTGTGAAGGTCCATGCCAACCCGCTTGCGCCAGGGTTGGTTGACACCGTGTTGAAGTCTCTCAAGTCTCACTGGTTCGATAAACCTTGGTTTCATAACTGAGTGAAACTTGCTACTACACTGCTTCACACCTTACTTTTGGGGTCTGATACGTCCATTTTGCATCACTATTTTATATCATAATTTACTGTTATTCATTGATATATTTCATATTAAGATGTGTTACTTATGTTATTTATTTTATTTTGCATGTTCGATGATTATTGGAGAATTAACTGTCGGAGTCAGATTTCGGCTGGAAAAAGCACCGTCATATTTCTGGAGTTCTACAAATCACGACAAATATACAGAAGCTCCTATTTTATCAGAAGACGGAGGCAGTCAAAAGGGGAGGCGAAGATGGGCCACGAGGGGCCCACACGCACCCTCGGCGTGGGCCCCATCTGGGCCGCGCCGAGCCCTTGTGTGGAGCCACTGGCCCACCTCTGGCGACGCCCCTTCGCGTACATCATCCCCTCAACCCTAATCTTCCAGAGGAGAGCCGGAGGAAATATTCCGCCGCCTTCACGGGACGGAAACAACAGAGAGAGAAAAAGCTCTCCGGCAGGGACAAATCTGCCGGGTAAATTCCCTCCCGGAGGGGGGAAATCATCGCCATCGTCATCGTCATCATGCTGGACTTCATCGGGATCATCATCATCATCTCCACCGCCGTCACCATCATCTCCACCGCTCCATTTCGTTTCGCTGTAACATCTAGGGCTATACTTTGTCTAGTTCATAGGGGGAACTCTCCCGGTGTTAATTACTCCTTGTGGTTGATGCTATTGAGTTTAATCTGTGAATTAAAGTTTATGTCCAGATTGTTATTCATCATTATATCACCTCTGATCATGATCCATATGATGTCTTGTGAGTAGTTCGTTTAGTTCTTGAGGACATGGGAAAGTCTTGTCGCTAGTAGTGAATTATGTTGAGTAATATTTAATGGTTTGATATTTAAGTTGTGGTGTTATTCTTCTAGTGGTTTCATGTGAACGTCGACTACATGACACTTCACCTTTATGGGCCTAGGGGAATGCATTGTGTAGTTGGTCGCTAATTGTGGGGTTGCCGGAGTGACAGAAACCTAAACCCTCGTTAGTAAACCGGTGCACGAGGGAGCGTAGGATCTCCGAGTTTAAGGCTGTGGTTAGATTTATCTTAATTACTTTCTTGTAATTGCGGATGCTTATGAGGGGTATAATCACAAGTATGTATTAGTCCAAATAAGGGCGGTGCATTAGCATAGGTTCACCCACACAACACTTATCAAAACAATAAAGATTAATCAACTATATGAAGCGAAAGCACTTGACTAAATTCCCTTGTGTCCTCATGAACATTTTGTCATCATAAGTAAACCAACCGGCTTGTCCTTTGCTCTAAAAAGGATTGGGCCACTCGCTGCAATTATTATTACTGTCTTTTATTTACTTGTATTTTATTTATCTGCTATATCAAAAACCCCTAAAAACTTGTCTGCTAGTGTTTACAGTGAAATCTTGACCGAAACTACTTGTCAACACCTTTTGCTCCTCGTTGGGTTCGGCACTCTTATTTATCGAAAGTACTATGATACACCCCCTATACTTGTAGGTCATCAAGACTATTTTCTGGCGCCGTTGCCGGGGAGTGAAGCGCTATTGGTAAGTGGAATTGGTAACGGAAACTTATACTGTAAGTGTTGTTTTTATTTCTACTTGCTACTTTATTTTATAATGGAGAGATCTCCATTTGAATCCCTGTTCGGGAATGCTACTACCACTGCTTTGGTAGTAGGCAAGGCGCCACCTGATCAAGTAATTCCATTTAAAATACCTATGAAAATTGTTGAACGTGTTACGAATAACCGCTATGTAGGAGATGGAACTGTCCCTCCTGGTGATCATTTGCTATTTATACATGAATTATGTGAGTTGTTCAAGTGTGCAGGTATTTCGATGGAAGAATTCAAGAAGAAATTATTCTCTAAATCACTGACGGGGAGAGCTGCGAAATGGTATAAGATGCTGAAGAATGGCTGTTCTATTGGCTGGGAGGAAATTGTACCTCTCTTTTACTCTAAATTTTATCCTCCTAGTGAAATTCATCAAGATCGGAATCATATATAATTTTTGGCCTCATGATGGAGAGAGTATTGCTCAAGCGTGGGGGAGATTGAAGTCATTAATGCTTAAATGCCCCATTCATGAGCTTCCGGGTAATATCGTTATTGATAACTTCTATGCAAGGCTTTCTCTTCAGGATAAAACTCTATTGGATATCGCTTGTTCCGGATCATTTACACGTAATAAAGAAGAAGTTAAATGGGACCTTCTTGATCGAATTGAGGAAAATACTGAAGGATGAGAGAACGACAAAGGTAGAGAATTAGGCATAAGTATGATTATGATTGCATTAAAACTTTCATGGATACTGATAATTTTCGTAATCTCTATGATATGTATGGTCTTGATTCTCAAGTTATTGCAAACTGTTATAAGGCTTTTGCCTCTTATCTTGATGTTCCTAAAGAAGAGTGCAATAAGTACCACGCGCCTTATAAAGATAATGCTAATTCTGCCCCTATTAAAAACATTGAAGTTCATACTGTTGATCACATTTTGCCAGAACCTTACATTGAGAAACTGCCCTTTCCTGTTAAAGTTAAGGAACATTCTATAATAGCTAGTGTGGTTAATAAAAGTACAAAGAAACCTATAGAACCTGATGAACAAATAACTGTTGAACCTGCAGTAGCAATAGTAAAGGATTTGGTAACTGAAAATGTAGAAGGAGGACATATCATCTTTTGTGAAGATGCCTCTAATATTGTTGCACATCCTAGTAGAGCTAGGAAAGCAAGTGTTCCTGTGCTTTCAGTTAAAATAGGAGAACATTGCTATTATGGTTTATGTCATATTGGTGCAAGTTCCAGTGCTATTCCTTTTGAACTTTATAAAGAAATTATGCATGAAATTGGTCCTTGTGAACTTGAGGATATTGATGTGGTTATTCAGCTTGCTAGAGATCAAGTTTGAATCGTCAAGGGGTAATCGCACTCCCTTGGCTTGTTCCAAGCTTGGGGAGTGCCCAGTATCATCTTTATCTTTTTGCTTTTACAATTTCATGGTCATATCATGAGTAGAGAAGTTATCTTATAAGATGGTTTGCAATGTGGAGTGTCACTCCTTTAGTTATCTATGTATCCGTTGGTGTGAGTGTGTCTTGTTTAGAATATTAATGAGAAGTTTCACCTTTACTTTCGGTACACTTTATTTTAGCCTGCAATCCTCTTTATATGCTGATCTTGTCATTGGTATTGACGTCACTTTTGGGTACATCAAGTAAATTAGATTGGTTATGGCAAACTTAGCATTAGTCAGTACTAACAATACTTTGAAAACTTAAGTAGAAGGAGGGAATTACATGCAAAAATATTATCCCATTATCTTTCTTTCTTGCTAGCCAATGAGATTAGCATTCTTGAGTTAAAATATTTTTGCTTACAAGGGAGATTGCATGATTGCTCTTATTACATGTATATTTGTGTGTATCCCTCAACTCTTATGCTTGCCACCCGACCTTGCTAGCCTAAACCCTGTACTGAGAGGGAATGCTTCTCGTGCATCCAAATCCTTGAGCCAAAACCCATGCAATCTGTGTCCACCATAACTACCTATATGTGGTATTTAACCGCCACTCCAGGTAAATTTGTCATGTGGTACCTTTAAACTATTCAAAACTGTTATTACTCCTTTTTGTGTCAATGTTTACCAAGCTCATGAGAACGTGGTAGATGTCTTTATTTCACTTGTCAAACAGACTTTACCATCAGACTAGTGGCATATACATCCGCTTATCTATTAATTTTGCAAAATGAGCTGGCAACGGGGTGCCCAGTCCCAATTAATTACAACTTTAACCGTTTAATTCTCTTCACATTTTTGCCCTGATTTATCAGTCAAGCAATAATAGCAGTGAAATATCTGCATGTGTAAACAAAAGAGAAAAGTGGGATGATCTGCCTTGCTGATAGAAATAACGTCCTTCATGGAAGCCGCTCTTAAAAAGTCTAGTTGGCAAGGGTAATATCGTACTGTATACTACTGATTCGTTGACCAATTAACAAACATCACTCAAAACTAATTTTTGCTCTCTATATGATTTCAAAAACTAAAAAACTCTAGCACATGATTTAATCCCTCCTTCCCTCTGCGAAGGGCCTTTCTTTTACTTTTCAAGTTGAGTCAGTACACCTATTTCCTTCCTCCTTGAGCAAGCATTTGAGTTGTTGTGATTCAACCATATATATCATTAATATTTTCAATCATGTCGTTTATCCTTCCTTGTCTTAGTACAAAGACCTTTGCCTTTAAGAATATAACTTTGAAAGTTATCAATGACTGTAAGGAGGGTGTGATGATTGAGTATGTAAGTTCTGCAATATAAGCTCTAGTATAAAGACTCCTTTCGAAAGATAAGTTTGAATTGTTTATTGTTCTATGACTAAGAATGAAGTGTGTCATCACTAATTTATATTTCCTTCATGCACCTTTATTGTGGTTGTTTCATTACTCGTGTTCAAGTTAAGTTATATGAAGAGTAGTTGCTATTTAAAATGATTTGTGTTGTTAAGTAAATACTGATGCTTCTTGTCCGTATTCTTTATTATCGACGCTTCACTCCATAAACCTGTGGTCTTGTTTACTGAGCTCAGCTTTAGCTTGGGGACAAGCGAGGTCTAAGCTTGGGGGGAGTTGATACGTCAATTTTGCATCACTATTTAATATCATAATTTACTGTTATTCATTGATATATTTCATATTAAGATGTGTTACTTATGTTATTTTATCTTATTTTGCATGTTTGATGATTATTGGAGAATTAACTGCCGGAGTCAGATTTCGGCTGGAAAAAGCACCGTCAAGACACTATATTTCTGGAGTTCTACAAATCACGAAAAATATACATAAGCTCCTATTTTATCAGAAGACGGAGGCAGTCAAAAGGGAAGGCGAAGATGGGCCACGAGGGGCCCACATGCACCCTCGGCGCGGGCCCCATCAGGGCCGCGCCGAGCCCTTGTGTGGAGCCCCTGGCCCACCTCTGGCAACGCCCCTTCGCGTACATCATCCCCTCAATCCTAATCTTCCAGAGGAGAGCCGGAGGAAATATTCCGCCGCCTCCACGGGACGGAAACAACAGAGAGAGAAAAAGCTCTCCGACAGGGAGAAATCTGCCGGGTAAATTCCCTCCCGGAGGGGGAAATCATCGCCATCGTCATCGTCATCATGCTGGACTTCACAGGGATCATCATCATCATCATTTCCACCGCCGTCACCATCATCTCCACCGCTCCACTTCGTTCCGCTATAACATCTAGGGCTATACTTTGTCTATTTCATAGGGGGAACTCTCCCGGTGTTAATTACTCCTTGTGGTTGATGCTATTGAGTTTAATCGGTGAATTAAAGTTTATGTCCAGATTGTTATTCATCATTATATAACCTCTGATCATGATCCATATGATGTCTTGTGAGTAGTTCGTTTAGTTCTTGAGGACATGGGAAAGTCTTGTCGCTAGTAGTGAATTATGTTGAGTAATATTTAATGGTTTGATATTTAAGTTATGGTGTTATTCTTCTAGTGGTGTCATGTGAACGTCGACTACATGATACTTCACCTTTATGGGCCTAGGGAAATGCATTGTGTAGTTGGTTGCTAATTGTGGGGTTGCCGGAGTGACAGAAACCTAAACCCCCGTTAGTAAACCGGTGCACGAGGGAGCGTAGGATCTCAGAGTTTAAGGCTGTGGTTAGATTTATCTTAATTACTTTCTTGTAATTGCGGATGCTTACAAAGGGTATAATCACAAGTATGTATTAGTCCACGTAAGGGCGGTGCATTAGCATAGGTTCACCCACACAACACTTATCAAAACAATAAAGATTAATCAACTATATGAAGCGAAAACACTTGACTAAATTCCCGTGTGTCCTCAAGAACATTTTGTCATCATAAGTAAACCAACCGGCTTGTCCTTTGCTCTAAAAAAGATTGGGCCACTCGCTACAATTATTATTACTGTCTTTTATTTACTTGTATTTTATTTATCTGCTATATCAAAAACCCTAAAAACTTGTCTGCTAGTGTTTACAGTGAAATCTTGACCGAAACTACTTGTCAACACCTTCTGCTCCTCGTTGGGTTCAACACTCTTATTTATCGAAAGCTTGGTTTAAACCCTATAGTGTTATCGTTTTTTAGCTGGTTGGTTGTACCGAGTAGTTTGGTTGTTTGTTGTTGTTGAACAAAAGACTTGGAGAAAACCATGGAGAGGGCTAGAGCACTGGATGCTAAGTTTCATGAACTATGTATAATCAATGTTCACGATAAGAGAGCTCTCGCGACCTGCACCATGGCCACACCCCCGCCACCGCTGCTCTGATCTCCCTCCACTAGTACAGAACGACACATCGGATACCCCTCTATGGCAACGACATGAGTTAGGCGACGGTAAATCGCGACATCCCCCGCGTGCCCGCACTGGGCCGTAAAGCTGGCCCACAACATCGGCAACGGGTGAATAGTAAAATATATGTTGGCAACGGAGGTTAGTTTACCTCCGTTACCGATGTGGGCTCATCGCACACGGACAGTTTCGTAATCTTCGTTGCCATTACAAGCAGCCCGACAGCCGGCCTATAAGAACCTACTATGCCCTTCACTCTCACTCTCACTGTCTCACTTCCAACCCTAGCCGCCGCACAGTCTCCTCTCTCCACTCTCTCGCATGGCTTCCACCGTCGGCGCTGGTAGATCCGGCCATCGCGGCCGTGGCCGCGGCCGTGACCGCGGCCCCGGCCGTGGCCGCCCCACCTCCGGTGTCGTGGGTTTGTCACGTCAGGTGTCATAGATGACTTCGTAGGTGTGGGATTACGCGAATCAAGCATCTCCGAGCTTGGGATCGCAGGAACAAAGATCAACACAGATTTACCCAGGTTCGGCCCCCTCAATGTGACGTAAAAGACCTACTTCCTGCCTACCCTAGATTGGTATTGATATGATAATCGAGGTGTTACAATGGAGGCGATCCGATCTGGTACTCGCCGTATGAGCTAGGGTTTAGGGCTTGATAGCTTGACTCGCTCTAAGTCCTGCGAGTCTTCTTTATATACACAGAGGCTCGCTAGGTTACAAAAGGAAACTTCCCCATAAGGAATACGTCCACAGAGGCCTACTCGGAGACTACTTGGTCTTCACGTCCTCCGGGATATGTCTTCTAGATCTTTCCCCTTATGGCGGTTCAATATTGGGCTTGCTCCCAAGTGGGCCTTTGTCCGTGCGAGTAAGGTAAGTAGCACTGGGCCGCGGGTTAATCCAGAAAGTATTCCCCCGACATTAGCCCCAAGTTTAGCTTGGATTTCGAGTGAAGGCTCCTTCGTCTTAACAAACCCCTGAGCCGCGCACATGAATTATCCCAGCTGAACTCCAATTTTCTTATTTCCAATCTGCGACTTATAATTCTTCTTGGCGGCTCAAGAACGCGACTTAACCTGCCTTGACGGTTGATTTTCAGATCTAAATGTCTTCCGCATCTGGGCTATTTATCTTGGCTCATCGTTTTTCCCAGCGTTCTTCATCAAGTCCTGCATTACGCATCCGCTGCTCCTTTCCGCCGCCTCCAATCTCGCTTCTCGTACTCACAATCCTTCGGTGGAGATCTCCATCAATCTGAGAGAATGTCTCGCCGCAAGTGCAACTGGGAAGGCTCGTGGGTCGACGAAGATTTCCTGGAATCCCTATCTGCACGGGGCCTTCTTCCGCCAAAAGATCAATGCGTATGGCGAGCGGCCGGTGAGGAGGTAATTCCCAACCCTCAACCGGGAGAAGTAGTGATATTTGCGGAGCATGTTGAGCGTGGGTTCAAGCCCCCAGGCTCTCTCTTCTTCCGCTCCTTGATGCAGCGGTTGGGTCTCCGCTTCCATGATATTGGCCCTAATTCGATGTTGCAAGTGAGCAACTTCCACGTCCTCTGCGAAGATTATCTGGGTATCCCGCCTTCAATAGATTTCTGGCTTGCTCTTTTCAATTGCAATAGTCAAAGGGAAACCACAGATGGTTCTTTTCTCCAATGCGGCGCCATTTCCTTCCAACGCCGCAGGGGTAGTATTTTCCCAAAACTGACTCTTGCCAAGAAAATCAAGGATTGGTAAAGGACATTCTTCTATTGTAAAAACACTTCTCCTGAGGGTGAAATTCCTCTTCCTCTTTGGTCTCCTCTTCCCTTCGAGGCTACCGATGCTCTGTCTTCTAAACCTGATCCTTCTTCGTTGCCCTTTATCTAATCCCTTCTAGACAAGGTGAGAGCGCTGACACTCCATGGTCTCACTGGATTAGATCTCATATCTTGCTGGACTAAGTGGCGAGTTCAGCCTGTGAGTCGCCGCTCGCGGCTTATGGTGGATTTCACTTGTCATGCAAACGACGTCGATCGTACTTGCCCTGAGCTCCTTTTCAGATCGATCCCTATTTTTGGGTTCTTCCTCAGAGGACGTCGACTTGAACCAAGGAACCGCGGCTGAGTCGTCAAAGCAAGCCGTAGCCTTTGGCGAAGATACAGTTATGCACGAGGGTAGCGCTTCTGAAGAGGAACAACAAATGGCCGACGCTCTTCTGTCCTCGACTCCAAATACACCTTTCCTGGAACTTCCTGAGGTGCCTCGCAGGTCCTCGAAGCGTATTTTATGCCAGAGCTCAGAAGACCCCGCAGCATGAGAAACGTCGCAAAGCCTTGGCGTTACTAGCAGAAACAAGAACTGCCAAATCTTTAAAACTCGCTGATCCCAACAAGGCTACTTTTTCTTCCGAGGCTGTTGCAAAGGATTGCTTCTCAATAAGCTCGGGTAATTGTTTGCGACTCTCTCCTTTCTTTTGTGTTTACGTATTTCTGGCAAGGAATTGCTGATCACCACTTCTTTTCATACTCTGTAGGTTCAGATTTGCAAGGTTTATCTTCTCCTTCCTCTGGTTGCCTGATGAAGAGTATCCGTGTCGCCTCTGGGTATGGTTCGCCTTCTTTTCAATGTTGCGGCTCTGCTAGGTCAGCTTATTAACCCATCAATGTTTTGCAGGGCCATGTCTGAAGAGGATACCAAGTCTAATTCCCATCCCACTTCTTCTCAGCCAGCTATGAGCGAGGATGATGCTGCTGATGAAAACGTGGGAAACAGTAATGGTGCGACTCATCCAAGGCCCTCCCTGGAGGAAGGTATTGCAGATGCGGCTCCTGCCGCGACTCCAGTCGCAGCTCCATCCACAACTCCTGCTGCTGGTAGGGTATCTACTGAAAATAGAATTCCAGCTCCAGGAAATAGTTCCAAGTCAATTGCAGATGCCATAATTGCTGCTGGAGACAAGCATGCTGCTCTGCTGCGCGGCTTAGTTGAGCAATTTTCTTCAAGTCGCCAGGTACATATACCGTAGCCCCCAAGGATCAAAACCTTGTGTCATCGCACGGGGTGTTGATTCTTTTCCTGGCTTCAAATCTCGAGCCCCCAAATTCCTGGATAGTTTACCATGCTTTTGCTCTGTTTATTTTCAGCGTGAACTGTCCTTGCTTGATGCTTCTGGCTCAATAAAGGGTAAAGGCATTTCCATAGACCATCCTGAAATGATGCAGTCTCCCTGGAGCAGCATAATGAGGTCATTAGGGACCAAGATCAGGAAATAAAATCTCTCAAAGGTCAACTCGACTCCTGTGAAGAGCAATTTAAAGAACTTGAAGCCGATATGCAGCAGCGACTCATGGAGAAAGACGAGTCATTAGATCTTTGCGAGAAGGGCTGACTCTTAAATCTGAATTGATTGATCGCCTGAAGGGAGACCACGCAAAGGAACTCGCCGCGCGAGATGAAAAATATAACTCGCTGTTCAAAGCCTTTGAGGGTTTTGGCTCCATGGTCAAATCAGCCGTCCTGCAGCTTGCTGGTTCGTCTTTTATTCCTTTAATCATATATTTTGGGTAACCAATAGTCTCTGACTTGTTTCTTGCCTTTTCTTTCTTGACATAGGCCTGAGGCCCCAGTGTCCCGCTCCAATTTGAAGGATCAACTGGTATATCTGTCTGACTTCAGCCAGCGCTTCTTAAAGGTTACCAAGGAAGTTATGACGGTAATCTCTCCTGCGACTGATGGCCCAACATCTTGCGAGTATTGGATAAATAAACTGCTCAAGGCTCCGCATTATGTCTCTGATTGGAAACGATCCTCTGCTCGCGCCGGAGCCGCGCATGTCTTGACATTGCTTCGAGCATATTATCCAGAGATAGATGTTGGCAAGGTTGCTCGCCACGGCCTGGCGATGAGCGCGGATGATACTGAACTGCCAATAAGCGAGTACTTCGATATCTGGAAAGGGATGCGCGGATATGCCACAAAATTTGTTGATAACTTAGACTTGGGCACTTATCTCGATAAATTCAATCTTGATGGGAGCAAGGTGTCAAAGGAAAAGTCCTCAGGAGCTGAGTCATCTCGGGCTGCCACTCCAGCAACAGTATCTGGTGGCCCTTCTGCCTCGTCTGGCGGCGCCCTGATTATTAGGACACCTGCGACTGCAACTGCGAGACAAGCCGCGCCAATTCCCACTCCTGTAGCTCGGAAGAGGAAAAATAAATAATGTGGGACATGCCCGTTAGTCTGTAAGACATTCATGTATTATAAACAGTATTTTGTGACCTATAAGCAGGTTCTTTTCTTGATAATTCCATTAAGTAGACGCTCGCGCGGCTCAGTATTTCCTAGGAACATGTGTGTTCAGGGTCGAGAGCGGCCATGATAGGCAATCAAGCTCGATTGACGCCACACCCCAGTACTTTGGCCGCATAATGCAAGACGCTTCTAGCTTAAGGATTGCCACTAGTTTGGCAAAATTTGAGGTGCGATTGGTACTCGCGATGCTCGTAAGGAGCCCTCAAGGGTCAGTGATATATGAAATTCAAAAGACTCAGCGACTCAATGATAGTTGAGGCGAAACGACAAACCCTTGAATGTCAAGGGTGCCGGCTTTATTTCATAATCACTCGATGTTTTACAGGGTGTTACAGGATGATGCAGGCCCTTTAATGCGGGTTTTCTATTCCCCGCAGGCCATGCATACTTGATACTCATCGCACTTAGTTGCGAATTAATACTCCTAACGGAGTGGGTTGAACACCTGATTGGTTCAATTTTGAGTCGCTAAAAGCGACTCGGGTCGAGCATGATAGCTCCGATGTATGTCTCATGTTGAAGCAGAGAGCAATTTGTTAGGCGATTAGCCGCACTGAGCTGCGACTTATGTTGAGTTGAGTTTGCTTTGTAAGGACTCACGATAACTGAGCCCCTTTGGCTGGGGTTGTTGATCGAGGCTGGGTCTATGCACATGCGCCATTCTTGTCTTCTTTTTGTATCAAGGCGACCTCTGGGGCATTATCTTGCTGATGCGCGACTTCTCGGTGGGTATTTACCATCCGGTGGCTGCATCCTGTTGGCCGCTTCCGCGGTACCTCCAACGCGACTCGTTTTGAGCTGCGATTACCGATCTGCGACTGATACCATGTGTGGAGTTGGCGATACAAGCTTCTTCTGCGAGTACTGAGCCTGCGTTCTCGCATTCTAACGCTCTCTGCCTGTCTCCATATATTGTAATAACACCGTTTGGTCCTGGTATCTTTAACTGTAGGTAGACGTAGCAGGGGCGAGCGGTAAATTTGACATAGGCTTCTCTTCCAAAGATCGCATGATATGAGCTTTTGACTGCTACAACCTCAAAGTCTAGGAGCTCTGTGCGGAAGTTCCGCTCTGTTCCAAAGCTAACTTCAAGTGTTATCTTTCCGATTGGTCGCGTAACAGCTCCTGGGATTATGCCTTGAATTTCTTTCCTGGATGGTCGCAGCCTGTCTCGGGTATATTCATTCTTCGGAGCGTGTCTTGATATAGGATGTTTACTCTTCCTCCTCCGTCCATTAGGACCTTACTTAACTTGTATCCCGCGACTTCAGGCGTGACCACCAGAGCTGGCTGTCCTGGATCTCTTACTTCTGGGGGGTGATCGCCGCGACTCCAAATAACCGATTGCTCTGTCCAGCGACGATACCTTTCTGGCGTTGAAATCTGACCGCTCTTCCGGCTTCCATCCGTTGTTTGTACTTCCACTGTATGAAACTGTCCTATGTTTCTTCTAGGTAAAACGTCAGGCCTTGACGAGAGCTAGATTTATTCTTGTGCTGCATCGATCTGCTGCGAGCGTATCTGGCGTGTCGCCTTCTTTCCACCTCCGGTAATAATGACATTGCGCCTTTGTGTGACCCGCTGGCCTGCCATCTCTCCTGCGATGTAAGTCGCAAGGCACGTCGAAGATCCCCTTGCAGTTATTAGGGAGTAAGGCCTTATCACTCCTTGCTCCTATCTGGTGTGCGCGATGTTCAGTTTCGCGACTTGCAATTTCCCTGGGTTCTGTGATAAGCCGCCTGTCCCTTATCTGTCTTTGCGTACTTGTCAGCTGTTGCCAAAAGCTGGTCGAAACTATCAATCTTGTGCTCAGCGCGACTTAATTTGTGCACCAACGGCTCAAATCTACAGTTCTTTCTCATAGCTTGTATTGCAGCTTGTACTGTTAAGTTTTTGGCGGAGCCAAGGATCTCCGCGATTCTCTTGATCCAGTCGCCGCTTGATTCGTCCTCTTTTTGAATGCATTGTCTAAGGTTTTTCATATCTTCTGTTTGGAATCTGCGATGAACTTGTCCTTCAAGTCTTCCCATGTGCTTATTGATTTTGATGGCAGCCTTAACAGCCAATCCCTAGCTTCTCCCTGTATTGCCAAGTGGAAGTATTTCGCACGTATTTCTTGAGTCACATCAGCCCCTGTTATGCTTGCCTCGTAATCTTCTATCCATAAGGCAGGGTCTTGGTCACTGCGATAGGTGGTGACTCGCTGCGACTCGTCGAAGTTCGGGGGGAAACGAGTGAGCCGTATTTCCTCTCCAAAACATGCTGGTCCTTTCAATAATGAATAGGAGTTTACTGGCGCTGAATCTTCATCTGAATCAGTTTCAATCTGGGATGGCTGAGTCGCTCCGGACGTCCGTGACTCGCCTTCTATCTTCTTTTCTTTTTCCAATGATACCTGCAAACCTGCTAGCTGGTTGACCACTTCTTCGACGCTGCACTTTCTCCTCCCCATGATACCTCGTTTTGCGGCTCATTGGGCGTGACTCCATACATATTTGCTTGTTGTAAAGCAGCGGTTTGCAGTAGGTCGATCGCATAGCGAGCTTCCTTATCAGCTCGTGTGTCTCCAACCGGTGCTATCTTTGACAATATCCCTATCGCGGCGTGCACGTTGCTCTCTGGGTCGCCGTGGAACTGTGATTTCATCTCTCCTCTGTCCATCTTGATCTGATGTTTTTGCTGCCAACGACGGAGTCGCCACTCTTCTTCTTGGAGTTTCTTGCGCTCAGATGTCGTCTTGGTTCGACCGCCTGGTGCTTTGGCTGGCAGCGACGGAGTCGTCGACCTTCTTCTTGGAGTTTTTCGCGCTCAGCCGCGAGTCTTTGTGCCTCTTCACAGAGTTCCGTCCTGATAGCTTCAATCTCTTCAATCTTGAGGTCTCCTTCCTGATTTGGTAGAGATCCCCAAACAGGTCTTGACGGGACGGGGATGGGCATCTTGCCGTAGCTTGTTGTAGCTCCTCCAACACGCGGACCCTGACCGGCCGCAGTTCCTTCACCGATTCGCTTCCTTGAGTCGCATCATAGATCTGCGACTGACGGATCCGACGAAAACTTTTACTGATCCGATGGGAAATGTATCCAAACTCGATGCGATCTGCCTCGGGTCCCCACTCTGAGTCGTCGATGAAGGGGACCCCATTGATGTCTTCAACTTGGCCGATGGCGATGTCCTTGAAGCCTGATTTCGATCCTGCGCGGAACGTGACGCTTTTGACCGCAGGCCCCACGGTGGGCGCCAACTGTCGTGGGTTTGTCACGTCAGGTGTCATAGATGACTTCGTAGGTGTGGGATTACGCGAGTCAAGCATCTCCGAGCTTGGGATCGCAGGAACAAAGATCAACACAGATTTACCCAGGTTCGGCCCCCTCAATGTGAGGTAAAAGACCTACTTCCTGCCTACCCTAGATTGGTATTGATATGATAATCGAGGTGTTACAATGGAGGCGATCCGATCTGGTACTCGCCGTATGAGCTAGGGTTTAGGGCTTGATAGCTTGACCCGCTCTAAGTCCTGCGAGTCCTCTTTATATACACAGAGGCTCGCTAGGTTACAAAAGGAAACTTCCCCCATAAGGAATACGTCCACAGAGGCCTACTCGGAGACTACTTGGTCTTCACGTCCTCCGGGATATGTCTTCTAGATCTTTCCCTTATGGCGGTTCAATATTGGGCTTGCTCCCAAGTGGGCCTTTGTCCGTGCGAGTAAGTAAGTCGCACTGGGCCGCGGGTTAATCCAGAAAGTATTCCCCCGACATCCGGGCCTTCAAGCAGCAGCAGCGTCAGCTGGTGTTGCGGGACGAGCTTGCGGAACAGGCCGCCGCCGATCCGGCCCCCTCGGGCCGGTCCCGCGCCCTTGGCGCTCGTCCGCACGGCGAAGGCTCCGTCCACACCGCTGATTTGGCCACCATTGCAGCTACCGCGAGATCCGCCAGGCGATGTACCCCGGCCGCCATCCGTCTTCCTCCTCCTCCTCGTCCTCGTCATCCGACGAGGAGGAAGGGAAGAGGAAGAGGAGGAGGACCGTGATCTGGAGATCGCTTGCCAACTCTCCGCGCCGATTTCGAGCGCGATGACGCCAAGCGTCGTCAGGGCGAGGCCGATCTGGAGGCGGCGGTCCTCCTCTCCGAGGCCTCAACCCAGGTCGAACGCGCCGAGGAGGCGGTCTACCAGTCTGACCTCCGGTCCACCATAGCCTCTCTTTGGTCCACGGCGAGGGCAGGCGCCGCCAGGGGAGGCCGGCGCTAGCTCCGTCGCCGGCGGCGACGCTAAGCGAGCCCACCTCGCCTAATGTAAGACCCCAGTTCAGTAGGATAGCTATTTTCTAGTTGTAAGTAGCTAATTGTTTATCCATAGATTTGCTCTGTTTTTAGTAGGATTGTTTACACATAGATTTTTGCTGTTTTCTAGTTGTAAAGTAGCTAATTGTTTATCCATAGATTTGCTCTCTTTTTAGTAGGCATTGTTACACATAGATTTTTGCTGTTTTCTAGTTGTAAGTAGCTAATTGTTTATCCATAGATTTGCTCTTTTTAGTAGGCATTGTTTACACATAGATTTTTGTGTTTTCTAGTTGTAAGTAGTAATTGTTTATCCATAGATTTGCTCTTTTTAGTAGGCATTGTTTACACATAGATTTTTGCTGTTTTCTAGTTGTAAGTAGCTAATGTTTGTCCATAGATTTGCTCTGTTTTTAGTAGGCATTGTTTCCACATAGATTTTTTGTTGTTTTCTAGTTGTAAGTAGCTAATTGTTTATCCATAGATTTGCTCTGTTTTTAGTAGGCATTTGTTTGATGATTTTAGTTTTGTTTCTGTTATGCCGATGATTAAAATTAGGTGACACCGTGTGATCCGGGGGTGGCGCTAGTGATCTTTGTGATATGCATAAATACACACTCGATCTTGTGCATCCTACTTGGCTCGCTTGCTCCATCCCTGGAATTGTGTGTCCAATCTACCTATATATGAGGTATTGTTTAGGCTATGTTCTAGTTGTAATTAGTTCTATATTTTCTGTAATGCCGATGAAGAAGCATGTGTGTTGTGTATAGAGATGAAGGAGCTTACATTTTGATTTTTTTCATCTCCTTTAGGGCGAGGAGGAAACCTGGAGACTATGCAGCGGCCGTGAAGACGTAGGAGCGGGGCTCCGTCCACACGGTCCACTGAAGCCGGCGGCGCCTCCAGGAGCAAGACTTTTGTGCAGTACTAAATAGGTAGAAGAAGACCACGCAATGAGCTGGGCGAAGAGGAAGGTGAAGAACGGCGGCCGGTCAAGCAGGAACCACAGGGCTCCGTCGACGGTTTGCAGCAGGCGTCACCGGCTTTTTTTTTTGTTTCCTTTAGCCCTCATTACGAACGGTGAAAAACTAATCTCCGTATCTGATGTAAAGACTAAAGGCAACGGTTATATATTATGCCGTTGCTAAACTTATTGCAACGATAAAAATCTCCGTTGCCATTGTGAGGCTTCACATCAGTGACAGAGGCGGGGACACGGACCCTTTCTCGTTGACGAAGGGGTTTTTGGCCCGTTTCGATGTGTGTTCTGTACTAGTGCTCCTCCACGTCGTCTTCAAGCTCTTCGAACAGGTCCGGCCTCCTCTTGATGCCCTCTATCCGCCATCCGCCTGGTATGTAGAGGGTGGGCCTGTTGTCTCGCGGCCACTCAGGGAGCTTCTGCCCTCCCCATGGCTGCGACGGGGACCTTCATGGCCTCGACGCCCAGAGCGCCGTGCTAGCTGCAGCTGCTCTTGCCTCCCGCAGAGAAGATGATGGCATGAATCACGCTCGTTGGGAGACCCCAAGAGGAGGTATGATGCAGTTCAGCAGCAAGTTTTCCCTCAGAAAGAAACCAAGGTTATCGAACCAGTAGGAGCAGCAACTCTTCAGAAGGTTGTTGGTGGCGCCGTACTCGATCACCAACGCGGAACCTGCACACAACACAATCAAACTACTTTGCCCCAATGAAACAGTGAGGTTGTCAATCTCACCGGCTTGTTGAAAACAAAGGATTAAACGTATGGTGTGGAAAATGATGTTAAATTGCAGAGAATGAAAAAGGAACAGTTTGCAGTTTGTGGTTGTTTAATCAGTGTAAAAAATGGACGGGGTCCACAGTTCACTAGTGGTGTCTCTCCATAAAGATAACTAACATGTTGGGTGAACAAATTACAGCTGGGCAATTGACAAATAGTGAGCGCATGACAATGCATATACATGACATGTTGACTACTATGATATTTAATTGGGCATTACGACAAGATACATAGACCGTTATCCAAACATCTATGACTAATAATCCACCGCCGGGTTGTCATCCGAGTCCCCGTTGGTATTAAGTTGCAAGCAACGGATAATGCATTAAGTAAAGTGCGTAATGTAAACAAACACATATGCCCGTGGACATAGCATCGTTAGGTTATCCCTAGTGGCAACAGCACATCCACAACCTTAGAACTTTCTGTCACTGTCCCAGTTAAACGGAGCATGAACCCACTATCTAGCATAAATACTCTCTCTTGGAGTTACAAGCATCTACTTGGCCAAAGCATCTACGAGTAACGGAAAGCATGCAAGATCTTAAATAACATATAAGATAATTGATAATCAACTTGACATGTATTCAATATTCATCGGATCCCAGCAAACACAACATGTAGCATTACAATAATATGATCTTGATCATGTAGGGCAGCTCACAAGATCTAAACATGATGGCACAAAGTGGAGAGACAACCATCTAGCTACTGCTATGGACCCGTAGTCCAAGGATGAACTACTCACGCATCACTCCGGAGGCAGGCATGGCGATGTAGAAGCCTCCGGTGACGATTCCCCTCTCCGGCAGGGTGCCGGGAAGAGGTTCTGAACCCTCCCGAGCTAGGGTTGAGACGGCGGCGTCTCTGGAACTTTTCGTGGATATTTGCTCAGGTACTTAGGGTTTTCGCGTCGGGGGGAATAAGTAGGCGAAAGGGCGGCGGCTGGAGACCCCCGAGGGGCCCACACCACCCTAGGGCGCGGCAGAGGGGGGCCCGCCCTAGGTGCGTGTGGCCCTCCTGGCTCCTCTCCGTTGCTCCTTCGTCCGTCAGGCGTGTTCTGGAAAAATAGGGACCCCCGTGAGTTTCGTCCAATTCCGAGAATATTTCCAGACTAGCTTTTCTGGAATACAAAAACAGCAGAAAACAGGAACTGGCACTTCGGCATCTTGTTAATAGGTTAGTCCCAAAAAATGTATAAAAGTGATATAAAGTAGATGCAAAACATGTAGCAATTGGTATAAAACAAGCATGGAACATCAAAAATTATAGATACGTTTGAGACGTATCAGCATCCCCAAGCTTAGTTCCTACTCGTCCTCGAGTAGGTAAACGATAAAAACAAAATAATTTTTGAGGTGACATGCTACCATCATAATCTTGATCATATAATATTGCAAGGCACATGTAAATGAATGAAGTGATCCAAGTCAATGGTCTATAATTTGCTACCAAATAGATAATGAGTAAACAATGAATCACACAAGCTAAACGTTTTCATGAATAGTACTTTCGAGACAAGCATCAAACAGTTTTGCATAAGTGTTAACTCATAAAGCAATAGTTTCTAATAAAAGGTATTTAATCAACACAAAGGAAGAATTAAGTTTCAGCATTTGCTTCAACTTTCAACATATTTATCTCATGGATATTGTCAACACAAAGTAGTATAACAAGTCCAATACATTGCATATAACGCATGTTGTAACAAAGTTGACACTAGTGTTTGCTTGTGGAAGACAGAAAGAATAGGAAAACTGACTCAACATAAAAGTAAAAGAAAGGCCCTTCGCAGAGGGAAGCAGGGATTAATCATGTGCTAGAGCTTTTAGGTTTTTGAAAGCATATAGAGATTGCATAAAATATTTGATACTCCTCCCAACCTTGCTAACACAAGCCATGGCTAACCGAATCCTCGGGTGCCTTCCATCAATCACATACCATGGAGGAGTATCTATTTTGAGAGGTGTTTGTTAATTGTCAACGAATGGTAGCGGGTGAGAACAGTATTCTACCTGTCGAACGGACTTTTAAGAGCGGCTCCCATGAAGGACGTTATTTCTACCAGCAAGGCAGATCATCCCTCTTTCTCTTTGGTTTACACACATTCAGGTATTTCACTGTTTGTCATTGCTTACTGATGAATCAGGGCAAAAGTGTGAAGAGAATTAATTGGTTAAAGTTGTAATTAATTGGGACTGGGCACCCGTTGCCAGCTCTTTTTGCAAGTTATTGGATAAGCGGATGTATATGCCACTAGTCCAGGTGTAAAAGTCCATTCAACAAATAGAATAAAGAATAACCACACTAATTCCTCATGAGCTAGTAAACATTGACACAAAAAGGGAATAATAACATTTTGAATAATTTAAAGGTAGCACATGAAAAATTTACTTGGAGTGGCAAGGAAATACCACATATAGGTAGTTATGGTGGACACAAATGGCATGGATTTTGGCTCAAGGATTTGGATGCACGAGAAGCATTCCCTCTCAGTACAGAGTTTAGGCTAGCAAGGTTATGTAAGCAAACAAGAATATCAACCCGTACACCAAGTTTTATATGACAAACATATTGCAAACGTTATAAGACTTCATACCGTCTTCCTTGTTAACCAAACCCTGTTATTAGAAAATATCTAGACCTTAGAGATACCACGATGCAAACCAAATTTTCAACAAGCTTTACGGTAGTTCTTCACTAATAGGCTTAACTCATGATGCACAATTTAATCATGATCTACTTGTTAACTCAAAACAATTGACAAGCATCAAGTTATCCATTTGTGATCTACAAGATTAAGCAAGTTTTTCCTTATACCAATTACCACATGCAACATTTTCTGAACCAACCAAACACCAATCAATTTATTTAATCAACTCTCCAAACAAATATAAGTGAAGCAAGAGAGTACTTTCTACAAAAGAAAGCTAATAGCTCTGACAAGAGATACATGAAAACAAGAGCTAAAAGCTGAACAGCGCTAGATATGAATACTCAACAAATATAAGTGAAGAATAGGAGTATTCTCATGAAAAAGCGGAGCGTGTCTCTCTCCCAATCAAGAATGCTAGGGTCCAGTCAAGCTTTATTGAAAATAAAAGTGCAATACTGAAAATAAAAGCACACAGACGCTCCAAGAAAAGCACATATGATGTGAAAGAATTAAAATATAGTTTCACTAGAGATGACCTGATAATTTTGACGATGAAGAAGGGGATGCCTTGGGCATCCCAAGCTTAGACGCTTGAGTCTTCTTGAAATATGCTGGGGAGATCCATGGGAGCCTCCCCAAGCTTAAGCTCTTCACTCTTCTTGATCCTATTATATCATCCTTCTCTCTTGACCCTTGAAAACTTCCGTCACACCAAACTCAAAGTAGATCTCATTAGAGGGTTAGTGCATAATCAAAAACTCACATGTTCTATAAAGACGCAATATGATTTGTTACTTTAAACATTAGCTACAGCCACTGATGTTATGTGAAGCTCTTCCACCCAAAAAAGAATTTCACTCAACACTAGTAAAAGAGAGAATGCAAAATAAAAAGGCATAATCTGTCTAAAACAGAACAGTCCGCAAAGACGAATTTTTTCAAGGCACTTACGACGCTCAGATCGAAAACTCTGAACTAATGAAAGATTCAGACATTCATAAAGATTACGCACAAAAATTTCAGATTTAATTAACAATCTGGTGATTTTAGGAATTTCGTACAGTGAACAGCAAAAATCTGTTTCTGCGCAGCAATCAAAATTAAGCATCTCTTAACATTAGAGGCTACTCTTGGCACAACAATGCGAGAAAATAAAGATACAAAGGAGTTGCTACAGAAGTAAAATCCTTGACTAAACTGAAATAAAAGATAATGGGTTGCCTCCCAAAAGCGCTTTCTTTTAATGCCTTTTAGTAGGCTAGAAGATTTTAATGATGCTCTCATAAGAATAAGAGTTGAAAAACAAAGAGAGCATCAAGAGGCAAATATCAAACACATTTAAGTCTAACCCACTTCCTATGCAAAGGAATCTTGTAACAATAAATTATTGAAGCATAAAGCAACTAGCATAGAAAGATGAAACAAATATAGCTTCAAAACTTTCAACATAAAGAGAGGTGTTTTAGTAACTTGAAAACTTTTACAACCATATTTTCCTCTCTCATAATAACTTTCAGTAGCTCATGAACAAACTCAATAAATAACTATCACATAAAGCATGCTTTTCATGATCTACAAACACATAATTTTTATTAAGCTAAAAAACAGTAGGGTTATCAAACCCACTTTTGACAATAGTAGTATAATTAATATCATTAGGCAATATAGTTATCATATATAACATTAGGGAGCACACATTTTTACTTTCTGCAATTCCTCTTTTACTTGAGTCAAGGAGGATGTTTTTTCAATTTTTAAAAGATATATTTCAATAGAATCATCACATTCGACAATATAGCATTCTTCCTCCTCCAAGATAGGGGACTAAAAATAACATTTTATCAAACCAGCTTCCCCAAGCTTAGAGCTTTCCGTGGCTTTAGCAATAATGGTGTTCAAAAGAATGTATGCTAATAACATAGCTACTATCATGATTGTTATGCAAATAAATTTCCATAGGCTTTTTTAATTTTCTCTTCAAACACCTCATGTCCCAACTCAAGATAAATTTCATAAAGCTCTCTCATGTTGTTTTCAACCATAGGACTAGTTTCAACGAAGTAACCATTGATAGCAAGTAAAGAGCTAGACATAATAACTCAGCAAGAAACAAAACCGAAAATAAACTAAATGCAAGTAACTAATTTTTTGTATTTTTTGATAATTGAAAGTAACAAGATAAAATAAATAAACTAAGCAAGACAAAAACAAAGTAAGAGATTGGAAGCGTGAAACTCCCCTTGCAGAAGATGCTGTTCTCCCCGGAAACGGCGCCAGAAAAGAGCTTGATGGCGTGAATCACACGCTCATTGGGAGACCCCAAGAGGAAGGTATGATGCAGTTCAGCAGCAAGTTTTTCCCTCAGAAAGAAACAAGGTTATCGAACCAGTAGGAGCAGCAACTCTTCAGAGGTTGTTGGTGGCGCCGTTACTCTATCACCAACGCGAATGCACACAACACAATCAAACTAATTTGCCCAAACGAAACAGTGAGGTTGTCATCTACCGGCTTGCTGAAAACAAAGGATTAAACGTATGGTGTGGAAATGATGTTTAATTGCAGAGAATGAAAAGGAACAGTTTGCAGTTTGTGGTTGTTTAATTAGTGTAAAAGAATGGACCGGGGTCACATTCACTAGTGGTGTTCTCCATAAAAGATAACTAACATGTTGGGTGAACAAATTACGCTGTCAATTGACAATAGTGAGCGCCATGACAATGCATATACATGACATGATGACTACTATGATATTTAATTGGGCATTACGACAAGATACAACACCAACTCGCCCTGGGGCGGCTCTGCCCTGCCTTGTGACGAGATGACAAAACTCTTTGACATGGCGACTGAGATCACCGTTGGAAACGGAGCAATCGCAATTTTTGGCAGGATCGCTGGCTGCAAGGTTTCATGCAAAAGGAGATTGCACCTAAGCTGTTTGCCATCGCACACGCAAGAACCGGACAGTCAAACAAGCTCTTAGCGACAACAAGTGCGCTACTTGACCTTCGCCACGGCCTTTCGCCGGAGATGCTGCCTGAGTGCTAAACTGGCTCGGCTGCTTGATGATGTCCGCTAAACGTGCAAAATCAGCGGACACCATCCGTTGGCGTTTTGAAGCCTCAGGGGAATATACTGCGAGATCAGCATACCATATCCAATTTGGGGGAGCAGTTTTTTCGGACTTCCATATTGATCTGGAAAGGTTGGGCTCCAGGGGAAATGCAAATTCTTTATGTGGACGGCTGCTCTGATCGCATTCTCACAGCTGATGCCTACAACGACGCCGCTGGGGAAAACGATACTTCTGTCCCCTTTGCCGTCGTGCCTTGAAACCCCTTGCACCTGCTTGTGGAGTGCCCTTGGACCCGGCAAGTTTGGACGGCCATTGCCAAGCATCTTCGCTTCAGGCTCTAATGCCCATGACTGGGATGGCTTGACCTCTATCACCAGCTGGCTTCACCACTGCAAGCATGGCTGCCACAAGACACCAGGAAAGGAGCGCACTCCCTCTTGCTTCTTGCGGCATGGGAAATCTGGCTTGAACGCAATAGAAGAATTTTTGAGAAGAAGGAAATGCCGGTCACGAGCCTTGTCATTCGAATCCGGGAGGAGGCAATCCTTTGGAACGCAGCAGGGGCGTCTATCCCTTTGATCGGGTTGAGTGCGTTTTGTGCCCTTCTTTTTACGTGGGTGACCGAGAGCTTTCCCTTTCGGTTTTTTTCACCCACTTTTTTGTAACAACTTCTTCCTCTAATCAATAAATTTAGCAGCTCCTGCTATTCCAAGATACATAGGACCGTTATCCAACAGCATCTATGACTAATAATCCACCGCGGTTGTCATCCGAGTCCCCCGTTGGTATTAAGTTGCAAGCAAGGATAATCGATTAAGTAAAGCGCGTAATGTAACTAACACAAATGGCCGTGGGACATAGCATCGTTAGGTTATCCCTAGTGGCAACAGCATATCCAAAACTTAGAACTTTCTGTCACTGTCCCAGATAAAATGGAGGCATGAACCCACTATCTAGCATAAATACTCTCTCTTAGAGTTACAAGCATCTACTTGGCCAAAGCATCTACGAGTAACGGAAAGCATGCAAGATCCTTAAATAAACATATAGGATAAATTGATAATCAACTTGACATAGTATTCAATTTCATTCGGATCCCAGCAAAACACAACATGTAGCATTACAATAATATGATCTTGATCATGTAGGGCAACTTACAAGATCTAAACATGATGGCACAAAGTGGAGAGACAACCTCTAGCTACTGCTATGGACTCGTAGTCCAAGGATGAACTACTTGCATCACTCGAAGGCAGGCCATGGCGATGTAGAAGCCTCGGGTGACGATTCCTCTCCGGCAGGGTGCGGAAGAGGTCTGAACCTCCCGAGCTAGGGTTGACGGCGCGGCGTCTCTGGAACTTTTCGTGGATATTTGCTCAGCATTTAGGGTTTTCGCGTCGGGGGGAATAAGTAGGCGAAAGAGCGGCGGCTGGAGACCCCCGAGGGGCCCACACCACCTAGGCGCGGCAGAGGGGGGCCCGCACCCTAGGTGCGTTGTGGGGCCCTCCTGGCTCCTCTCGTTGCTCCTTCGGTCCTTCAGGTTGTGTTCTGGAAAAATAGGACCCTGTGAAGTTTCGTCCAATTCGAGAATATTTCCAGACTAGCTTTTCTGGAATACAAAAACAGCAGAAAACAGGAACTAGCAACTTCGGCATCTTGTTAATAGGTTAGTCCAAAAAATGTATAAAAGTGATATAAAGTAGATGCAAAACATGTAGCAATTGGTATAAAACAAGCATGGAACTCAAAAATTATAGATACGTTTGAGACGTATCAAAGACCGTTCGATTTGTGGCAAGGTGTGGTGTGAAGCGCTCGCCCACGGCCACAAGACTGCCTTCCCGGCCCCGTCTCCACTGCCGCGGCTCTCTCGCCGGCGCCTCCTCCGACCTGTTGCCGCGCCACAGCCACGAAGAATGTTGTTCCGGGCCCCGTCGCCCTCCGCTGCGGCTACTCTCGCCGGCGCCTCCGACCTGATGTCGACGCCCGTGGCATGAAACCGTCGTGTCAGCCATGAAGACCGATGTTCTAGCCCCGTCGCCACCGCCGCGGTCCTCTTGCGGCGCCTCCACGACCGGATGTCGACGCCCTTGGAGCTGCTCCCTGCAGGTTGTTCCCAGCCCCGGTCTGCGGCGTGGCTGCCACCCAGGCGCTGCAGGTCGAAGAAGAGCTCGTCC